>ML795337.1:286384-363855 GCA_009831015.1 Picea engelmannii
GTTCTCACATTTTCAAACATAGAAGTTGACAAATATGGAACTTCAAAATCCTCCAAGTCCAGCGTTCCAATCACCATAAGGCAGGGAGATACCCGTGAAGGGTCGAAGGCTGAGGTCCGGTTGTTCTGTGCATCCCCCCTTGAGGCACCCACCTCTTGGATGGGATCCAACCCGTGACCCATTTCTTAGGCCGAAAATCTAAATGTCACGCTTGGACTGAGGTACCTAGTGACCATTTTTAGGACATCTACCCAGGTGGCGATTGTGGGTTTCAATCGCACCTTGATTGGATTTTGTGTGGCTATTGGGAAGTATCTCCAGCTCTTTCGGGATATTGCCCCCTCTACCCCTCATTATAACCAGTTATTTCATCCTTCACTAGTGTCTCTTCCGGTGACTTCAGACCCCACCGTTGAGAGATATTGGAAGGTCCAGTGCTATTTGAGAGGAAGGATGTTACGTCTTCTAGGACACGAGCATTTTCTTTCTTTTTTATTCCCCCACGTGGAAAAAACCCTCTTACCCACATATATGCATCTTTTTCATTTATGTATGATGCACATCTGATTACAGTTTGACTTCGATATATATATATTGTGTAAAAACAGTCACAACAAAGACTCTAGGTTCTATATTTCTCTCACCACTTGTTGCACATATTTCACACAATTAGTCTGACATCATAGGGGAACCACATAACCCCCGTCGTTCACGACGCTTTCTCAACCTTACTCCTGTCTTAGGGGGAGTATCTGGTCGTACTCGTTCATCAGTACCTCCTTCACACACTCATGTGAGTGCTACCATCTTAGGATCAGTTTTGCTTGGTTCTACCTTACTTAGGTCCAATTCCCAAGGTCACACAATCACTCGCTCTCCTTTGCACGGAAGCGGGGGACCCACTTCCTCTCAAGGAGGGAGCACCAACCCACCTAGTCCCCATCAAGGGTCAGGTTCACAACACACCATGGTTGGAACTAACATTCCTACCCCACTATAGATGCCATACTTGTCCTCTCTCAACATTCCGGATCTCACCAAGCTCACCAATGATCCCATATTACATGACGCCAAATGGCCTGCAATGCCAACCAAGCTTCCTTCAGACATACCAAAGTTTGAAGGAAAGGCAGGGGATGACCCTTCCAATCATGTCATGACCTTTCATCTATGGTGTTCTTCTAATAACATTATGGATGATTCCATCAGATTGCGACTTTTTCAATGCACACTTACTGGCCCATCAGCCAAATGGTATGTCGAAGAAAAATCAGGGTCCCATACGACCTTTGAATCCTTGGCCAAAGCATTCTTAACTTTATTCCAATTACCCATCCTCCATGACAACGGTCTTGAACTACTGTCTAATTTCAAACAGTCCTCGGCCACCCACATCGCTGACCACGTTGATGAGTGGCGTAGGCAACGTAGTTTGTGTAAAGCAGAAACCACCAAACAACAATGTCTTGACTGGTTTCTTAGATCACTTGTCGCTCTCCTTGGTAAGGATGTAGCTTCCACCTTCCCCCAATCTGAAGAGGAAGCCATCAGCAAGGCTCAACAATATAACCTCATTTACGCACAGTCAGGATATTTGTACACAGTACTTCCTGATCTCCCAAAACCTGTGCCATTTGGCCAGGACAAACCTGGGATGTCTCACTCAGCAGAGGGACTAATAGGTGCCACCACACACCATGGTCCACAACCCCAACCACCACCGATGTATGGAACACCTCAATACCCACTGGCATATGGGGGAACTTCTTACTACCTCCCACCCCCTTATCAATAGTCGTACCCTGTTGCTATACCTCCACCCGTTAATGGACCACCACCGACACCTCCCATACATCCACCTCTTCCCACAAACAGTAGTACCCCCTCAACATCAACTTATAGTACTAGTGAAATTACGACGCCTTCCTATGTACCCTATGGATCGGTACCACCACAAAATCCATACTTTCCCTTTCTGAGTCCTCCACAACCCATGGCTCCCCCACATCCTCATGCGGGGGTAAACTTTGTTCAACCCTCTGCTGCTCAACAATATCAAAATTTTGAACAGTTGAACACAGCCAACCCAACTCACCCTTCGAACAATGCCAAGAAGAAAGGAAGGAACAGGAATAAAAACAATCCTGGTCAAGGCGGGAATCAACCTCCACAGCATCCACCCACTCGGGGCAACCAGAACCAAGGGAACCAAAACCCCCAAGGGGGCAATAACAACAAATGCCAAGGGAGAAATACTGTTAAAACCATCCACCCTTGTGCTCTTTGTGGCGTGTATGGTCATTACACTCACCATTGCCCCCAGATCGCTGATTTCAAAAGGTTGAAAGACTCTAGGAGCCTTCCCCCCTCCCCAGCGCAACCTACACCGCAGCAGGAACAACAAAAATATGCGCAACAACCCCCTCCCGCCGTACTGCAAAATCCTATCCCACATCAAGGTGTAATAAACACCCAACAGGACACGCAGCATCCCCCACCTCAGGTGGGCCAATACCATAATCCCAATAATCCAGTAGAGCGAACAATTCTCCTCACCAGTGAGGAAGAAATTCTGTTGCAAACACGCAATCGTCAGTATCCTACAACAGTTGAATCTACTCCCATCTCTTCAGAGACAAACCCTATACCGACGGGACCCTCGTTGATGATCCCTCGCCCTCCAGTCGAACCACCATTATGCATCCCTCGCATCCCCTTGCGTAAGAATGTTCACAATCCACAGGCTAGGGAAGCACATAACTACAACTTGGTAGATGACTTAGCGCAATCCCCGGCTGCCATGTCAGTTCTAGAAGTCCTCCAGACTAGTCCCACACAACGGAAATCACTACTTTTTGCCTTGGGGGCAGTCTACCCCGCCGATACTCGACTCATCACTTTCGAACTTGATAGTTGCGAACCTCATCTTCCCGCAGCGGTTGCTATTCAGGTACCAGTAAAAATACAGAACATCACCGTCCATCGGTGTATCATCGATGAAGGGGCATCTACATGTATCATGTACAAAACAGTATGGCAAAAACTTGGCTCCCCATAACTCATACCTTCCGCCATCACATTACGAGCTTATGACGGATGACCATCATCTCCTGAAGGGCTCTTCCAAAATGTCCCCGTGGAACTCGGGGGCAAAACGATTCTCATTGACATTGAAGTTATCGACGCTCAACTCGATTACAATATCGTGTTTGGACGTAGCTACATGTATGCTATGAAGGCAGTGGCATCATTCATCTTTAGGACAATCATATTCCCCCACAACGGAAAGATTGTGACCATCGACCAAGTCTCGCATTACGAGCCTAACCCATCTGCCAATCTCGATAACATTCTTCCTCTCATTCACACTAACAAAGACGTATATCCACTCATCGAGATGGGTCCTGGTATTTTCAAAGATCCATCCTTGTTAGGAACATACCATGGAGCACCACCACTCCTTCACCCTAATCAAGTATGCGTCGTATCCTCTAACGCAACTCACACAGAGGATGCTCATCCCCCTCAGGAGGCTTCAGTCATTCCTGACGTCTCAACAGTCGCAGCACCACTCCCACAGGAGCCTCCTGTGCACTTGTCAACCCCTATGGTCCACGAATCCACACCCCCTCAAGGGCCTAGTCCCAGTTGGGAGACAGTTCCCCGACCCCTCACTCAAATTCCCTTCTTTTACCCTCCACCCGGTATAGAAGCTTTCCAGGTAGCAGCAACGCTCACACTACCCAATATGGTGTTAGCAATCCTAGTGTGGTACTTACATCCACCTGAGATGGTCCCTCGCCCACAGGAAGGACTCCCCATGACGATTATTGTCATCACTCCCACTACCCCCACTACCCCCATACTCCCTACCCCCCCTTCTACAGTCGGGGGTAGGCGACAGAAGAAGGAGCCCACAGCTCGACTTCCTCTGCGCATCCCACCACCTTGCGCCTTGTGTGACAAAGAGGGTCACCAAACCAACAACTTCCCATCACTACCGGAATTACGGAATTTGATTCCCCCCAATCCAACCCCCACACCACCCACTACTACCACTCAACCTTCCAGTAGTAAAGGGTTGAGGACCAAATTCGTGTGTGCCATCTGTTCTGAGTATGGCCACTATACCCATCATTGTCCAGCACTGCCACATTTCCAGCAGGCATTAGCTATCATATGTCAGGACTTTCAGAACAACCCACACCCTACCACATCCTCCACAACAAATATCACTGACATTCGCTATGTCACCACTTCAGTCAATGAACGCATGAGGTGCCCCTGCTCTCTTTGTGATTCATTAGCACATTTTACATTCCAGTGTCCTATAATCCTCGCCTACAGGCAACGCCGATTGGCCCTGCCTCACCAACCCACAGTGGCAGTAATTGACCTTACGTCATCACTCAAGGCTCTTCATGTCATTTCTCTAGAACTCGAGGCTCTCCCAATGCCTCCATGGTTCTTAGATTACATCTCTGAGGATTTACCTCGTAACCCACCCAATGCTCCCGCTCATTCCCCTGCGGAGACTCTCCATCCCACCACTACGGGTACCCCTCAGTACCTCAATATATGGTTTATGTCGAGTGAACCCTCACCCCCTCCTAGCGATACCCCTTCCATTTCTTCAGCAGGGGGAAATCACCCTATCACTGAGATCACTCCTCATGATCCATTAATTTCCCGTCGTTTCCAATGCGATGAAGAAATTCTGGAAGAACTGCAACGCCCGGACTCTCCCTGGGATGCAATACATCATCGTGCTCTCTTCCTTCCACAGGATTCCCTCATGCCTCCTAGCCTCAATCCCATTTATGCAGTCGAAACCAAATACTTTATCCCATCAGGGCCTATCGATTGGTTCAACAATCCTATTCCTGCACCCGACGCTTTTGAAGAAGGCAATCTGGATAACATTTCCCCCACCATCAAAATCAACATTTCCATTAAAGAAGGCATAGTCGAAGAAATCATCATTGGAGCCGCTTGTACTCCACAGGAAATCGTTGCCTACAAAGCCCTCTTCCAAGAATACAGGGATATCTTCGCCTGGTCATACACGGAGATGCCTGGCCTCGACCCATCTATTGTCGAACATCGTATCGACACCTGGCCCGAAATCACACCTGTTCGCCAGAAACAACGACCGCTACACCCATCCAAGGCCGCGGCTATGAAAGCTGAAATTGACAAATTGCGTACGGCCGGATTCATTTACCCCATCGATTATACTTCATGGGTTTCCAACCCTGTACCCGTCGACAAAAAACAGGGCTCTATTCGCGTCTGCACCGACTTTCGCGATCTTAATAACGCATGTCCAAAGGACAACTTCCCAACGCCTTTCATCGATCATATTATCGACGATTGTGCTGGCCACGAGGCTCTCTCCTTCATGGACGGATTCTCTGGCTATAACCAAATCCAAATCCACCCAGTCGATCCATACAAAACCGCATTCATTACCCCGTGGGGTACTTTTGCGTATCGTGCCATGCCTTTCAGCTTAAAAAATGCTGGCACAACATTCCAGCGAGCCATGACATACATCTTTCATGATCTGGATGCAATCATACTCGCCTACTTGGACGACCTCACTGCTCGCTCCAAGAAACGCATCCAACACCTCGATGATTTACAAATCATCTTTCAACGGTGTCGTCAGTATAACATCTGCTTAAACCCTCTCAAGTGTGTGTTCTGTGTCACCGCAGGGCGCCTCCTCGGTTTCATCATTTCACAAAATGGTATTACTGTGGACCCCCTCAAAGTCCAAGACATCACCGAAATTCCCCCTCCTCGGAATTTACGGCAACTGCAGAGTCTACAGGGAAAAGCCAACTTTTTGAGACGCTTTGTTCTTGATTACGCTATCCGCACACATGGCTTCCTTTGCTTACTACGTCACGACATCCCTTTTCATTGGGACGACTATGCCCAATAGTTGTTTGACGACCTTAAGGCAGCACTTTCCAATGCACCTTTGATTAGTGCACCTGACTACAATCGCGACTACATTCTCTATGTATCAGCATCAGCTGTATCAGTAGCCGGCGTCCTCGTCCAGCTCGGAGATGACAATCGTGAACACGTCATTTACTACGTCAGTAAGAACCTCTCAGGACCACCCCTGAAGTATAAACATGAAGAGAAACTTGCTCTTGCAGTTGTCCTCGCAGTTCGTAAACTGCGCCATTACATTCTGCTTCGCACCACCAAGGTCATTGCAGATTCCAACCCTATGCAATACTTACTCAGCCATCGCCAAGTTAACGGAAAATTTGCTCGATGGATCGTTATCCTTCAGGAATACGACCTTGAGTTCTCAACACCAAAGAGTAAAAAGGCCCTCATTCTTGCTGAACTTGTCATGACCCTTCCCTCTGACACACCTAGTGCCCCCGTCAATACTGACTTTCCTGATGAACATCTCTTTTACATCGCCTCTGATGATCCTTGGTATGGCGACCTTCTCGTCTACCTACGAACTCAAAAGTTCAGAAATCACCTATCACGAGATGATCATCGACGCATTTGCCATCAAGCACCCCACTATCTCCTCATCGACGACAGCCTATATCAACGGGGCATCGACACCATTCTTCGTCGCTGCCTAACTATTGATGAGGCCGACAGGGTCTTAAACGGCTGCCACAGCGGCGCCTGTGGGGGCAATCTTTCGGGCATTTCCACAGCTCAAAAGATTATTCGGGCCAGCTACTTTTGGCCTACCTTGTTTCACGATTGCATTTATGCCATGAAACGATGTGAGCAATGCCAGCTCTATGCCAACAAAGCCCGTGCTCCCCCCGCTGTTCTTCACCCTGTCATTACTGCAGGCCCCTTTTGTAAATGGGGCATTGAATTTATGACTTGTAATCCCCCCTCCAGCAATGGTCACAAATACATTGTTGTCGTCGTAGATTACTTCACCAAATGGGCTGAAGCTATGCCCACCTTCAACAACACCGCTGACACTGCAGCGCGTTTTTTATTCAACCATGTCATATCCCGGTTCGGAGTACCACTCCAACTCGTTTCCGACCATGGGAAACACTTTGAGAATGAGATATTTGTCGAACTCTCATCTCGGTTAGGCTTCTCTCACGAGTTTGCCTCACCATACTATCCTCAGTGAAACGGACAGGTCGAGGCAGTCAACAAAGTCCACAAGACCATGTTACAATGAACAATTAATAAACATAAAACCAATTGGCATCATATGTTATTTTCCGCGCTGTGGGCTTATCGAACGGAAATCAATACCGCTACGGGTTTTATGCCATTTCATTTAGTCCATGGGGTCGAGGCAACTCTTCCCATCGAGTGCGAAATTCCCACCCTACACACCGCAATTGAGCTTTTACCTGACACTGCTCCAATGGAGCAGCGCTTGCTGAACTTGGAGTCACTGGATGAAGATCGTCGATCCTCATTACAGAACAATGAGGCAGCTAAAAAATGATCCAAAGCTACCTTTGATCGCCATGTCAACCTTCGATCATTTCGCGAAGGCAACCTTGTCCTAGCCTATGATATCGCTCATGACACATTTGGCCATGGAAAATTCGAATCACTTTGGCATGGCCCTTACATCATCCAACATTGCCTCACCAAAGGCGCATACATCCTAGCCTCCCCCAAAGGCCTCTCGCTCAAAGAACCCATCAATGGGTTATACCTCAAGAAATTTTATGCTTAAACGTAGTCATGCTACTTTAGGTTATTTTTCTTTTTAGCGTTTTTAAATCTTTTTTATCCCTCATATAAACTATCCTTTGTGTTGTTGACAGATGCCTCCTCCACCAGCTTACCACATTGGTTATGCCGACGGCGCAAACCGTTGGACACAAAATCTCGCTTCGGCTGCTTAGGCTCTCTACACCCCTTCACATGAAATGCTACATTCCAGCGACATCTGTTTAGGACCATCAACCAACAACCAAGTCGAATACACTTCTGTCATTGGCCTCCTGACCGACGCCCAACATCATCATATTCATCACCTTAGCGTTTTCCTCGACTCCCAGCTAGTCGTTCTTTAGCTCAACAACGTGTACCGTGTACGCGATCCGTGCCTCTTTCGCAAATACCTGCAGGTTATATTATTATCTCAACATTTTGATTCCATTACATTTACACATATTCCAAGAGAATTGAATCAAACAACGGATGAAATAGCTAACATGGTGTTAGATTGGCATATATCACATCAAGCGACACATACATAAACATCTCATACATCCTGTCACAACATATAGATAGAATCAACATCATCATCATCAACACAAAACACATAAAAACCACATTTGGATCTCAAAAACATGTATACTCATATATATATATATATATATATATGTGAGCCTCTCAGGCCATCCAAATGTTTACATACAACAAAAATACATTGGCCCACAGGCCTGTGCCACATCACGGTACAAAAATCAGCTCACCAGCCTATCAAAAAGGTATACACAGTACATACATACATCAGGGTGCCTCTATCGCACCCCCAGCTGCTCCTCCCTCGGGAGGAGGTGGTGGCCCACCCCCACCTACCCCAAGTGGTGGTGGTGGAACACCTGCAGGACCCTCCTGCCCCGGGGGCAGGCGTCCACTCGTCATCGCAGCGAGCACAGCTGCTCTCCGCACTAGGCCCCGCCATGGTGGCGGTAACCCTATGCACTGTTCCAGGAACCCCTCGTCCTGGATACGGATCCACATGCGCTCAGGAACGTCCTGCAACACCGTCTCAAAACGACGGCGTATATCATCCAAATCTACTCCGGCTGCCGCCGGAGGAGCATGTGATGGCCCCGCACCAGGGTCATCAAATCGACGCCTCCTCGTCGGTCTCTCGGGCTTTGCTGGTGCCCCCGCAGCCTCATCCTGTCGCCACCTTCCTCCACGTGGAGGTCTCTCCGGCTCTCGCTGAACCAACGCTCTATACAACTCCACCTCACGCTGGTGAGGTGCCAAATCTGCACATGTACCAAACAAACAACAACAGCTCGTATCAGTGTCTATACATCATACATATGAACTGATATCTCAAAAACATCACATAAATCAAAAAACATACAAATACACAACATACCTCGATGGTCGAATGCCTCCCCAGGAGGAAACACCATGTTCGGGTCCCCCGAGAAGTCCACCCTAGCATAGGGGAACTGGAGTATAACCTGCGGCATGTTCCGCCATATCTGTGCTGCCTGTGCAGTAAAGTAATGTCCACCTTCACCACCACCATGGCGAACCAAAATCTGTGACCACCACCTCAAGCGTGGCTCTCGTACCCGTGGTGCCTCTAGTAGCACCCTCGGGCGCAACATCGACACCCTCTCCAAGAAATAGGCCACCAGGATGGAGCCAAACGCAAACTCCCCGGTACCTATCGACCGACATCGGTCCAGCTGCGCGATCATCCGCGCATGAAGGGTCAAACCCCAGGCAAACCACTCACAGCCCACCAACACCCTCTCCATCACCAGTAGCTTTCCACCACTGATCCAGTGGGTCGCTCGTGACCCATACACCCGAACAATCATCGCTGCTATGCAACGATGCAACAGGGCATCCAACCCACTGATACTCACTACACTCCCAGCCATAAAGTTCTCACCTGAACAATATCGGCGGGTGACATCAGCCAAGTGAGTATCCCTCAGCAGCACAGGCTCTACCGGCAGCGGTGTTCCCCAGAAGGGGAGCCTAGTCAAGAAATATATGTCCTCCACCATAGTGAAGGGGATATTCTCTCCTCGCACGAGGAAGCAGTGCAGATCTGGGCTCCACATATCGAGAAGGAACTGCAGTAAGTACTCCTGTGCCCGTATCAAAGGGCACTCAAAAAAATTTAGCAACCCACTGGCTGCTAAAGATGCTTGAACTGCAGGCCTCGCATTGGCCACAAGATCTCGCAGCTGCGACCAGTCTCGCTCGCTTCATCGCACATCCACGGGATCAGCGTCCCGCCACCTACATCACGGCTGTGCCTCGGTCACTTTTCATCCTAGGCCCCCAGGGTGCCTTTTCTCCATATCATGGTCAGGTACGCACGCGCATAGTCACATTTGTCAAATATATGCTCATATCTTTGATTATCTTCAGATATTATTCACTTTGGGTATTTGGTTGTTCTATGTGCAGGTACTTGATCAACATCTTTCCACATCACTCCTTCAGGTATATACTCAGCACTGGCATGTAGTCTCTCCTGTTGTATTGCATTTACATTTCCAGTCACACCCTCTGATATTGGCCTTTAGGATACCCATTCCCGACTCTGCAGTACTCACACCTCCAGTTGCATCTTCAGTACTGTCACCCGGTAGCATTCTCACCCACATGAGTTGTCCCATTCATAGCACCTTTTGGCACTTTTGACATTCATGTTGTTCTTCATCACCCTTTAGGGATGGGAGTCTCGGTAGTCTTTCATCATGTTGCAGATCAACCACATACTTCTTCTTCTCTTTTTGCTAGCTTCCCATATGGACTCCCAGATCATCACTTCACAGTTACATTCTTTTTACCTGCACCTCCACAGGATCATGAACCCACCATTTCATCCACCATCAGTTTTCCCATCTACAAACTTATCTTCATTTCACCTACCTCATACAGAAACTCACCAATGGGGGCCCCACCCTTCATCAGTTTTCCAAGAAATTTCTGCCCTCCCTGGGGCACTCATTTCACATTGGGGCACCTGTTTCTGTATTTGTACATTTTTCCCACATTATTCCTTATTTATTTATTGTATAAATGCCTTTATTTCCGTTTCTTTGCTTTCGTCGTCACTGTTGGCGACCTACTTTCCTTTTGGCCACACGCAACCCATGGTTGGAGAATTACTTCTCATTTACCCTCGTCGGCATCGTCTATATCTTCAGAGTACTACCCAGGTCACTTACCTCTACCCTCTGAATTTGTTCACCTTGTCCTGCCTCTGGCACAACTTATCCTCAGTCTTGGCGTCCCCTTGACACTCGACCTTGTCACATGGTTGCGGCCACTGCTTGTCTCATACATTCTCTAGCCCAGGGCAGTCTTGAGTCTTCCCACTTCTTGACTTCGTCCATGTACCTCTGCCACTTCTTCACCACAGTAGATTCCGTGAAGCCCTTTGCTTCTGGGAGTCGCGTCCCCCCTTTTTGTCGACATCAACACAATTTTCCAGAAGGGCGACTGTATCTTGATTCTCATTTTCCATTCAATGAGAGATCTCGGACGGCACAGGGGGAAACACCATTGCTCCCTGATGTCCTTGACCCCCATAACATTCGACGCCAACACTTTCTCATGTTGTGGTGGGTCTTACTTTGTGACTATTGCCGTTATCCTTATCAGTTGTCGAAGACCTCTGAACTTGGTAGGGCCATCACTGCCTGCATCATCGTCGCTGCTTGCGATCATTGCCTATTGTTCAGAGAATGTTCATTTGCAGACTTGTCTTCTGCCTTTATCATTACCGCCCCCGAGGGCGCTGCAGTTGTCTACACCAACATTTCCGTCATCTTTTTTCAGAGTTACATCATACGAGCATGGGGCATGCCCGCCTCGTTTGTACACAATTGTATATTGTTACGCACATTGTGGAAGGTCGGCTTCTACAGGTTCCTTTCTTCTCCAACGGATCGCTCTACACGGTCCCACTCTTGCTCTCCCTTACACCACCATTCTTAGTAAAAGAAACATTGATGGATTTCAGCTATACGTATGCTCCTAACCTCATCCATCAGGGGGCATCTGTTATCACTGAAATTTCGTCCGCACATGGCAACAAGAACTCTGCATCATCAAAACAGGACTGAAGTCATTCATGGCATAGGATTAATTCCATAGCATTGCAAAAGGGTCAAAAACTATACCAAATGACCAAAAAATTGAAGGGCACTTTACAGAACCAAGGTGCGCGTGCATATGCGCGTAAAAGCAACGTACGATGCACGCATGCGCGCACGATGTGAAGCTGTTGGGCGAAAAACCCGCGCACCTGCTAAATGGCGCATTTATTGAAATTGGTCGGCCTCCCAACCACTAATGGATCAGCTCCCAAGTCGATTTGACACCAAATCCGAGCTCAATCTGCATGGTGGGCTGGTCAAAGACCTAATTGAGCCCTAAAGAGCCCCTTTTCACACTCCAAAGAGGTTACATTATAACCCAATGCTAGGCTATAAAAAGCCATGAATAACCATCACTTTATCAAGGAATTCTATGCATTGTTATGCTGCCAAGATTGTTAAGGACTCATTCTTTGACAAGAACACATAGGCATCATTTCACAAGAGCTATCCACCTCTCTCTTGAGTGGATAAGCTTGGAGTTCTTTCACCCACATTTTCATCTTTTCATTGTAAGGAGAGCAAGCTTCTGAGGGCCTCAAGAGCCTTCCATTGGAGGAAGAAGGGACCCAAGTCTCCTTTCTTCATTGTGCCTTTGGATTTCATCAATAGATCAGCTTATACATTGGTGATATTGGTCCATTTGTATTTATTTTTCATTTGTTTTATATGCTCATAGTTTTATTTGTTTTAGTTTAATTCTTGTTTATAACTTTGTAGTTTCTCTTCCTAACCTTTCCTTTTATAGTTTTCATGCCTAGCAGAGCCCAACTAGGCATGTAAGCACTCTTAATTTTCTCACCTAGTGATGAATTGGGTGCAAACAAGTACCTTGGAGCCTCTTCATGACCTCTAGGAAAATCAACTGCTACGGAAAAGGTATCCCCATCTCTTTGGTTAAACCTGGATGGAATGGCCTGTTGTTGATTCTAAAACAATTTGTGACCTATGAGGGTCATTATGGTTTAGTTTTCCTCTATCATATATGACTACTTATGCATTTCATTGGTTTTCAATTAAACGTGCATTTTTATCTGTTGAGAAGCCTGTATAAAATGTCCAAAAAGGTATAAGAGACAGAGTGTTGACTCTAGTCTGTTCCATCATGGATTGATAAAGATTTTGTTGATTAACCACTTATCAATTATGGACAACTGTTGGGAGGGGTTTTTGACAAGAAATGGTTTTTCTACGACTGTTTCTGTAGAAAACCCTAATTCGGGTGAGCCACTGATTAAAAAACAGCTTGGCATTCCAAGTAATGAACCAGAATCTCTTAATAGAAACCCTCTAGACGAGGCAATTCCAAGTCAGTCTTCATATGAGAAAAAGGTTGTTGAATTGGAGGTAAGTGAACCTCCTATGCCTAAATTTGATGTTGGCCAAAACGTCACTATGAATCCCGATGTCAAAAAATCTTGCAAACAAACAAAACAAAAAAGCACATCCCTAGGGTTTCAGAACAAAAGAGCAGGTCATCTTGTTTCAAAAAAATTGAGTAATTGAAACGACGCTCATTTGAGCTCGATCGGCCCGATCGAGGTTAATGAGGTCTCAGACTCCGAAATAGAATATTTCCTAGCTTTGAAAGACCCAGATTGTCAAATATTTGGTCCTACTGAACCCTATGACTTTGTGATGAATTTTCCACCATTCCTCGAGGGTAAGGAGGGGTTCTCTAGTATTGGGATTGTTCAAGGGAAAATAACAGGTAAGGTCGATACAACCATGTTTGACCATACACATCATCAACATATCATTCCTCCTCTACAGTGTGATGTTTGTTTCCACTCGATCGAATGGTATTACACTAATATACCCATCCTTCAGGCTCGGATTAAAACACTCATAGCTCAAATTGAATCACTGAGACAAGAAAATATCGACCTCAGAGTAAACATAGAGAGGAAAGCTAAACACCTTAAGAGGACATGGAAAATAGTGATAAAAAATGCAGCCAACATTAAAGCAATAATTAATTATGAACTACCCGATCCATCTTTAGTCAATTGCTAAAATGGTAAAACAATTTTCCTCTTATTATATTCATGTCATCTATTTTAAATTGAATCGGTTTGAAATTGGATTGTGTTTGCTAAGATAAGACTGGCTACAAAATCAGATAAGACTGGCTACAAAATCTTTCAATTCTGTATCCAAGTCATTTTAAAATGAAAAAATTAGAAATTAGTTGTTAATAATTGTCTAACTTATTCTTGTTTTGTTTTTCAAGAAATAGTAGATCCCGTTGCTGATCATATGAGGAGAACATGTTCGATTATGCATTTGAATGATTAGTATTTCTTTTTATGTTTTCTTTGTTAAAACTTTTATTAATTGTTGAGAAGAATCAACTCAGTTATGAGTGGTTGTTAGCTCTCTATTTTTGTAATATTTTTTATCTCATGAAATCCTATCCTATCCTAGGAGATGATAAAATGGGATTTCAAAACACTTTAAATACTGTTCATTTTGTAAGTAAAAGACACCTTTGCCTGGAACAGATTATGGACAAATGATTTTCAGAACTTAATGGAACAACTTATAACACTTCGGCTTTAGACCAATGTGAATGTTGTCTCATTTATGTTTTGTCTCTCTTATTTTGGAATAGAAATGTGTTGTATAGCTTTAGTCTCCATGACATGCAATATTCCATTTTATTCTATATTTTAAATGTTGTCTTTAATTTGTTGTTTCAATTAATTATCATTGTGATCATCATATCAATTGTAATATCATGATTTTTGTTTGATGTTAGTTGATTGATTATATGAACATTTTACATTAAGATTTATATTACTGTGATCGTTCATAATTATAAGATCATTGTGTATACTTCTCTATTATTTTTTTTTCATATTCTGGCTACCAACAAACATCTGGTGTTTGTTCTAGAGGCATCATTATAAGCCTGCCATATATTTTTCTTAGAGGTGGGACAGCTAGAGTGTTGGATCGCACAGAGGCATAGACATGATATAAAAACTAATCTCAGGTTAGCTTTATTTCCATTCACTTTTTGTTATTTTACCTATTAGTGAAATAGGAAAAATTTTAGATTGGCTTTGACCATTGCTCCATCCTTGTTTCATAACTTAGTCAATTCAAGTTCTTAGATTTATGATTAAAAAACAGAAAATAAAAAAATGTGCTTTCTTTATCTACTTCTGAAAACAATTACCTTGACATTAAATTTGCAAAGATTTCATTAAAACTTGCAACCTATAAATTTTGTTCATAAGTGATATGTTCATATTTTCTTTTCTGTTTAATATATTTGTAAATAATTAGATTAAAGTTTATAGATTATTTTAGTTTTAGTATTAGATAGTTTATTTATTTTCTTTGTTTTAGGACCTTAGTTGGCTAATAGAGCCATTAAACCCGTTAGAATAGGTTACACCAAACGACTTGGGTTATTTAGACAACCCCGAACCAGATCTATTCTTCCAATTGACGGCATGTCAAATTTGCCCGTCAACACTACCAGACTTCTCCAAGGGTTGACATAAATATATAAGGGTTGAAATCAATCTAAAATATCACTCTCTAAGGGTTGACATCAATGAAACTAATAATCCAAAGCAACTGTCCATCAACCTAAGCCAACTTTATGACAATCTCCCCCTTTGGAATTGATGGAAACACCAACATTAATGGAAACACTTAGTCATGATAATTATTCATGATCATACTCCTCATAAATGTTTCTATCTCTCTCCCCCTTTGACATCAATGGAAAAGGGTATCTCCCTTTAGGGTTTCTTCCCTTGTCCAAATTCCTATGATCTTTCTCTGTGTTTCTAAACCTCTTATTACTCTCTCTACCTTCATCTGAATAATATATTCCCCTTTGACAAAGGGTATCACTCTGATGCAACACTAAAGTCATATCTCTCATTCTTCCCTTCTAACCATCGCTCCCCCTGGAATCATGCCTCTGTGCTCTCTCTCTGTCTGACAAATTATCTGAATGATATTTCTAGTTGTCTTCCTTCTTATGTTTCTCTCCCTTGAGTACTTCTCTACAATATCTTGTGTAGATGACATATAGGGCTTCCTATACCTACTTCCTTTTGGAGTTTTGTTCCATTGGTGCTTCCTTGTGTAATCAACTCACATATATGAAAAACATTTAAGAATAAGCATTCAAATATTCATGTGTCATTATCATCTGTTATGATAATGTTCCTTTATCTCTGGACCACTCTCTAAACCAATCTATGAACCAATCTTTGAATCCATGCACTCATTCACTCTCATATTTGTCCAAATCTGCTAAGTGTTCTTACGAATTCATCTTTGTCCATGTGACCCATACTGCTCAACAATATCCTTATGATGATATCGCTTATGTTGATGTTTTCTCTTTCCCTTCTCTATTGTGCCTTTCATTGCTTGCCTTTTTGTGATCAATTCATTTCAACTAATTCCAATTGTTAAGCCATTGCTAATCATATTACGAATCCATCTTTGTCCATACTATCCAAGACTCTGCTACTCAACTGTCCACAATGTTGGCCCATCTGTCTCTGTACTATCATGAAGTCTTCACTATTGCAACTGATCATCAAACATCAAATGTGTCCACTAGTCTTATCTATTTTTAATCCAAACTCTGCATGTCTAGAACAACCTGTGTTGAATATATCTTTGTATAAATATAATCATAGACTTATTCCTGTGTAATTTTTTCAATTGATCAATCTGTCATATTGTACTTTTGTTAACTAATTTCTTTGAGTCTATCTACTCAAATTATGTAAGTTTCTCGAAATATGAATCTCTGATCTTTAGAGCTGCTATATAGACTCCCCCGTCTCACCATATATATTTTTTGGGATTCTACAAGCCGGATGGCTCATAAAAGTGTTCGCTTGGATGCAGAGTCATCATCATTTTTGTTGGTAGGATCAACATATTTCTGAACTCTGACTTCTTTCTTTCTATCTGTGTATTGATCTTGCACTACAATACCTGAAAGTACAATCTCTTGAACATGTTCCTTATTTACCTATCCTTCTTTTCTTTCATTTCTTTTCCAAACCTTTTTGTATCTGACATCTTCCTTTTTCATTGTAGATTTTTCTTCAACTTGTGTTATTTCCAATCTTGTAATCTCTGGGACTTGGTCTTTGTTCACATGTTCTTCCTATTTTCTTATCCATACTTTCTTATATTTGATATCAAGTTTCTCTTTCATGGAAGTATCGATCATGCTTCTACAATTATGAGCTACGTGTCCATAGTTATGACATTTGTAACATTCAATGTTAAATGGGGCCACATAATCATTTCTTGATTGAACATTTCTTTTATAATCCCTGCAATCTGTAACCTTATGTCCAAAGTTTGTACAATAAAAATAATGATCATAAAGAAATTTACATACCTGGGACTGAATGATCTTATTTTCGGTGTAGTCCTTTTGAATTACTACCTTGACTGATCATGATCATGATTGAAGCTTCTTTGTGGCTTGAACATGGATGGTCTTCTTGAATATGTATCTTTATCAGTTTTCTTAGATTTTGGTTGACCATGATTCCTTCGTTTGAGTAATTCTGCATAACTCTTTCTCTTTTCTTCATTCTTCTTTTCTATCAACCTATAATGCTTCTCTTTATTCTCTACTATTGACGTGGATGTTTTTGTCTCTTCAACGTTCTTGTTGAGCTTGACGACTTTGACTCTCAGTGTGACAACTTCTTCTTCAAGCTTCTCAACCTATTTTTCTTTCTTCATTATCTAAGACTTCATGAATTCTTTTGTTCTCTTTTATTCTTCAAGTTGGATTTTCAATGTAATTTTTTCTTCTTCGAGTCTTCTCTCTTCTTGACGAAACTCTTCCTCGAGCTATTTTAAGTCATTGGTTCTTTTCTTGAGATGATCTATCATTATATTTTCTCTCTTTTTTGCTTCTTCCTTTTTTGCTGCTATGTTGGCTTCTAAAAATTTCTTTTTATATTCTAGAGTTTCTTCAATTCTTATGGCCTCTTCTGGTTGAGCTCTTAAATTCTTGATGACCTACTAAGCTTCTTCAAAACCTTCAACACTTTCCTTTTGTTTCATCAATTCTTTCTTGAGTGACTTGTTTTCTTATCTTTCTTTCTTTAAATCATCTAAAGCATTGATCAGTACTTCTTCACAATTGTCTTCTATTTCAAATGGATTTTTTGTCTCATTACCTTTAGTGTATTCAATTTCAAGATGTCCGTATTTTTCACAATTAAAACAAAACAACATACTTATGTTGATTATGTACTCGTCTTCTTCTGAATATGTCTGATATGGTGAATATCTTTCCTCTTGATTTGTACTTGCATCATCTTTGAAATTTTCTGACTCTGTGATGGGTGAAGAATATATATTATTTAGCTTATCTCAAAGTTCTTTAGTTGGTGAAAATTTACCAACCTTTTCTCTTATCTAATAAGGTAATCCTTCCCAAATCAAAATCCATTGCTATTTTTTTATTATTATTCAATTCCTTCTTGAATGCAATCTTTTCTTTCTTTGTAGCATTGTATCCTGCCACAACTGAATACCAAATATCATATCATTTTGCCTCTAAAAATGTTCTCATCCCTATGCTCAACATCTCATACTTTAGACCATTCTAACCATTAAACAATGGTACTCCATTCTTAGTATAATCCATGATCTCCTTCTAGTGGTTAAACTATTTCCTGAAGGAACCGACTCTGGTACCAATTGTTGGATTACTTAGAAAGCATCATCAAAATTTATCCTCCCTTGAATTTCATCCTTCTTTTCTTCATATTCTCTCTGAAATTCATCTTAGATCTCCTTTGGTTACCTCAATCACTTGTAGCTATTCAATATGGCCAATAATAACTAATGGGAGACCCTTGCTCTCTTATTTATACTCTCTAAGTAGCTTCCTCTAGAAGTATCCACTTATCCACTTTGTCCACTTAGCCACTTTTTCCACTTAGCCACTTTGTCCACTTAACCACTTTTTCCACTTAACCAACTTTGTCCACTTAGACACTTTGTCCACTTAACCACTTTGTCAACTTTATTATTTAATTAATTTCTCCTTACAACCACATTGACTAGGAATGTTCTTAAAGAATTTCTAGAATAATTGACTTCTTGTTGACCTTGTAGGGGCTTCTATAATACTCTTAGTGGTCCTCCAACTTCACAAGGCCATATATCGCTAACCATAAGGAACCACATAGTGTTCCACATATCAAAGGAAATGGAATGACGTGTACTATCCAAGGCTGCATAAATCCTGAAATGTTTCTTCCCATGTATTCCATTATTTCAGCCTCATGAATGTTGTGGAAAGTCCTCATTCTTTCTAATTTGTGAGTGCAGTCCCTATATAATTGATTTCCCTCACATCCCAAACATTGTACATGTTGTTTCCTTGGAATTTTACCAAATGAATGTACAGTCGTATCCTTATTTTGGGTTGACTAACCTTGCATATTTTCTTGGGATTTGTTCCTAAAAAAGGGTGGATTAAAACATTTCTTCCTTTGATCCTTTTTACCATTCATCTTGTCATTCCAAGATTTTTGGAAAATTGGCCTTCCTTTTATTTGCTCATAAAGATGATTTGCTCTCCTTATGTATTCCTCCAAATTTATTGGGTTATCATATTGAATCTTGTCACTATAGAAGGAGGGTAACCCACTTATAATCCTTTGGATTTTTACCTTCTCATCCTTTATGAAGTCAACATACTTCAACAATTCAAAGAACCTCTTCTCATATTCATCTATTGTCATGCTTCCCAACTTGAGTTTAAATAATTATTTCATCTTTCTTTGATAGTAATGCTTGCACAAATATTTATCTTGGAAATATCCTTTGAACTTCCTCCATGAGATTCTCTTCTCATCAAGGTGCTTGGCTTTCTTAAGTTGATCCCACCACATTATTTCATTTCCTTGCAAGTGGTAGGTTGCAATTCTAGATTCTACCCTTGAGGGATAATCATGTGATTGGAAATATTTCTTCATTTCCAACAACCATGCCTTGGCCTCTTCTCATTTCCTATGCTCACCATTGAAATTTGGTGGCTTAATTTTCATGAGTTCACCTTGCAAGATGTCTTCCTCAATCCTTCCCCTTTTCCTCCAGATAGTAGACACACTTAGGTTTCTCCCTGGCTCTGAAATTTCATGATTTCTTCTAGTGTATTTCCTTGGAGAATGATGGCACCTTCTCATGCTTCTTGACTACCTATCATTTCCATGACCATCCCTTTTGCTATGGGATATATATGTTGTCACTTATATGGAACTAGATTATTTATTGGTGCCAGATTATTTGTTGACTTTATTATGTAACATATTAAAACTTGGATGTATATATTCATGATCCTTCATAATTATTTCATTATCTTCTCTATAACTCTGCACTTCTTTATGCAAACTCCTCATAGTTACAGGCTCCTTCCTGTCTCTCCTTCCATTTGACTCTATATCAGCATTCCCATGCTGAAATGCAGACCTATGATATATTACTCATCGATGTAAGATCCCTAAGCATCATCCATAACTCCAATCCTCATAAAATAACCAAGGTTGATTTCTTGTACCTCTACTTATACAATAAATGTGCATGTAATAATTATTGTTAGAACGTGCATAACATAAAAAAATTGTCATATAGAATACATGTTATTATTCATATACATTTATGAATAACACAATGCACCAATTCAAAATATGATCTTTTATATGCATTCCTCTCTGAAACATCTTTCCAATGGTTGTACTCATGCCTCATTATGAGTTCTAAGAGAAACGTTACAACATTTACAAGTTGTAATTTCTACTCTTTTACTGTTACATGAATATATTTTATCACTTGCTGAGAAATTTTAATACCTAATTCAAAGTTTTGGGTTGACATATTTCCTCTCCTCCTCGATACCTTTCTAGTAACTATCATTTTTCTCAAATCTGAGCTCCGAGCTAAAAGTTGTGGTCTGGAGAAATTTAGACTGATTTTCTCAAGTTATCCATGTATGCTTCAGGTGTCTTCTTTCTCTCCCATCACATTTTTACAAACCTAGATTCTAAATATGGCTTCATGGTTGTATTCTATCATTCATAATATTTCCATAGACTACTCCTATGCTCCAAGCAAACTTCTAAGAATGGAGTTATGCTCTCTGGAAGTAATTTGGTGAAAAAATTTTACCCTTACTATATTGGTTGTAACTTTCTCATACGAGCTTTGTTTTGCACCGGGAATAACTCATTGGATAGATCTCTCCAAGTTATTTTATTTGAGTTGCAGAGACATAATATACCCTGGTATAATCCATTTTCATGGGTTTTTATTGGCTAAAAACGTCATTTAGGGCCTCAAAATCTCCCTGCAAGTTAATGACCTTCAAAAACCACAAAATTTCACATAAAACTAATTGTTTTATTGTCTTATCATCCACTAAATATACATCATTGATCTCAAAATAGGAAACAAATTTAAATGTTGATCCACCAAATCTAGGCTCATGGATTAATCGACATCGTCGATTGACCACTCAAAACCATCTGAACAATTGATCTGAGCTCCATCGATGATCGACAATCAACACTTTCCTTTCGATGTGCAAAACATTTTCCCCAAACTTTCGACCTAACCATCAGCCATCACACCATCCCTGTGCCAACTGAATTGCAAAAAAATGGTAAACTAATTGACCCGACCATCAGTCGTCGACCATTAGTGATTTTCATTAGAAAATGAAACTCGTCACCAATTCAACCGATGCTCAACCATTGGACCATCGGTCATCAGTCATTTCTCTTGGAAACCACTTATAAGACATTAGTGAATTGACTGACACAATCATCTACCATTGGTCATCGATGAACCTTGTTGAATGATGAAACAATTCTCCAATTCGATTGACACAACCATTGACCATCGACCAACTTTGGGCTGACATGGCATGACATGTCGATGTTAATGTGGCATGATACATCATCTTAAGGTTTCAACTTGGCCTACATGGAAGGAGACATGGATGTTGATGTGACATGACACATCATCACCATATTTCCTTCATCATTCGTCAGCCTTTTCTCTTAAATGACCCGAACACTTTGCTGAATCAGTCAACACCCAACCATCGACCCATCAACCATCGAAGATTTCTCTTAGTCAATTGAAACTCTTTTCCGATTTGGTCAAAGCTCGACCATTGGATCATCGACCATCGATAATTTCTCTTTCTCAACTCCAACACTTTTCCAAATTGACCGACACTCGACCATTGGCCCATCAACCATTGGCAATTTCCTTTGGCCAAACCAAACTTTTATCTAATTCGGTCGAATTGACCATCAGTCATTGATGATTTCTCTTGGTGATTTTTAACACTTTGAAATTTCGACCAAATCCCCAATGAATTTGGACCATCAATCTTCAATACAAGATGATCTTGATTGTTGATCGACTCCAACTCCCAAACAATTGAAACTCATCTAGACCGTCGATCTGCTTCAACTTCCTAGTCATCAAAAACAAATATTTTCCATTGATCTACTCAACCTTTCAATCATTTCAAACCTTATCAATTTTTAAATTTATCAAAGTGAATATGGGCCATTGATCGCGAGATGAAACACGATCTTGTTTATCGAATCACCAAAATTCCTACAATTCTACAATGGCCATTAAAATAAATTCATCCATTCCAAGTCGAATTCATCCCTGCAACTTTGCATATTGGCTCCATTAAACCTATTAAATAATTTTGAGTCCTTTAAATTTGAATTTTTCTCACGATTTTGGGGATTTCTCTCTTATTTTTCTTTGTTTTTCCTCACATTTGCCACAGAAAAATATGAAATAGTAAAATCAACCAATTCACAACTTTATTGGCCCATACAAGCCTAGTGTTTGAACTTGAGGGCTCTGATACCATAATGTAATATCCCCCAACCCAACTAAGGAACATTAATGTGCAGAATACTCATAAAATAAAAAATTACAACTAACTAATTTATTTCATATAGCTTATTTGATCTAGGTGGATATTGGTAGCCACCTACCTGTTCCAAATGGCTCAAACAGACTTCTAACAACTAACTATTTTTAGCAGTTTTTCGGTTCCTAAACTTTCGGGGCCATTTTGAGGGCCTAAATGAAGTTTTTTTTAAATCAAGCACCTCAATGAAAGTTGAAGGCTCTGACTGAACCACCAAAATGAATCTCATCATTGATACCTTTCCAATGAGCTATCATGCACCCCAAACTAAGATCGTATGCCAAAGTTACACCCCCGGGAAGTTGAAACACCAAACTACCCAAAACGGTGTCCACAAAATTGTTGGCTTTTCATCTTCCGGGGTTAGGGTTTGGAAATTTATTTATGTTAAAAAGGACCTGGAGCCTCATTATAACAATCATATTCTTTTGAATGCGAGTAGCCATCACATCTCTTCTCAGAGATAAGCTACCACCATTATAGAGAGTCTTTCACTTTGTATTTCTACAGTTTTGAACATTTCGCTCATTAATAGAAATTGTGTATTACTGTATCTATGTGTTTGTGCTTTCATATATGATATATTTTTATTATATTATTGGATATCTGAGATATCTCTATACACTTATTTATTATATCTCCACTCTCATTTTATGCCTAAAATAATCTGGATCATTATCAGATACAAATTACAACCATATTTAACTATTGTCTATTACCATTAATTAGATGCATCTACAACATGCTAAAAACATGAATGCAACACAAATAACTCAACACAACATCATATAAATCATTATCAATTATCCAGAGTTAATGCACAACAAATAAAATCATAATACAAACATAAGCAAGAAAAAAACACTTATTTTTTAAAAATCGTTGTGCAACCAGCTGCTTGGGATGGGTTTTCTACCCAACCATAGAATTTTAGTTCCAAATATCAATAGATCCCTAAGTTAAGGCTCGTAATCCACAAAATAGGTTGGTCTCTCTCTATCCACTCATAGCTCAGAAATCCCACAACCCACTGATATTCTCCTATAGTTATCCTAATTTTTCATTAGCTTTCTTCCTCTTGACTTGACCAACCCAAGGAATGTACCCCTTCACTAATATCATTCCCTCAGGCGTCCCATTTGTTTATTAGGGTCCTCTTTGGCATAGGTAACCAAAAATATCTCATCTAGGAAACTTAAGGGAACTCACTACCGTGAAAACTACCAACAAACAACATCAAACACTTGTTGTTCTAGTGCAAATCACATAGGAGTTCACTCTTCAGGCCTGACAACCTACCTCTTCGGTATTTATCTTCAAATACGCTCCAGAAACACTCCAACATGTTCTAGAATTCTCCCTCCATGGTTTCTCCAGCTATAATCTCTCTTTCTTGCTCTCTACCTATTATTCATGCCAAAACAATGATTGTCTAAAACTGTAATAACTGCCCATACAAATTTATCCCTTTGGCTTGCTTTCTTGACTCACACACTTCCCCAAGCTGATTTTACTCAACCCCCATCCTCCCAATAACTATGGTATGTGACTTCTCAGACCCACCTTCTTACATGCATTCAATGATTGGCTTTGGGAACACTCAATCAAAAAACAGAGTTTAATACACAATGATATTAAAAACTCAACAATGTCAGTGAATTAATGGGCATGGGTAATTTCCCCTTGGACCCCTCTCTTAGGCATTCTTATAGAACCTAGCCTCTCTTGTGGATTAATTCATCCCCCATATCTATCCATTCCCCCTTAGCAACTAGCATCACATTTTATTATTAAAAGACATAAATGCATTTCACATATACAACACTTTAGCCGTAGCCACATGTTATATCTACATTAAGAATTAATTAAACTCGGGATTATAATGGGGGTGTTACATTTGGAGTATTCAATACTCTATTAGATCTACTTCTGAAATACGACAAAAGGGATAGCCACCTAGCCATGAGTATTCTTCTCCAAACATTCTTGTTTTCATATACATATATGATTGATTTGGAAAGATAGCAATAGTATCTTTTGTTTTCTCAACCATTGATTTGACCCGAGCCAGTCAGAGATTCTATTATATTAGAACTACCTAAAGAAATGCTAAAGACAATATACATCTCAAAAATGCATACTCAAACATATAAACTAGAACAAAAACTAAAATGATGGCTTCATTTGAACCTCTTCATTCTTACGCTCTCTCCTTGATCTTTTCCCCATTCTCCCAAGAGGTGTTCTCTTTGTTCTTTTCATCAGCAAGAGTATTGAATTATGTGGAGGCCAAGGATGTCCAAGAAGAGTATGAAACAAAAGAAGAGTTAGGCTGAAAAGGGGGGACTAAAACTAAATATGAGATGACGAGATGAGATACCATCCTCTAAAGAAGTTGTTTACTAGAGTCCA
Organism: Picea engelmannii; assembly: GCA_009831015.1. Classification (NCBI taxonomy): domain Eukaryota; kingdom Viridiplantae; phylum Streptophyta; class Pinopsida; order Pinales; family Pinaceae; genus Picea; species Picea engelmannii. Next base: position 311,642 of record ML795337.1, read on the forward strand.
CATGTAATTAAATCTCCATATTCCTACTAAGTTGAACACCCATGAAATTTTCTACCTCTTTTCATTAGTTTCTTAGGTTCGCAACATGTCTCATTGTCTCAATTGCACATGTGTCTCTTATAGAGCTCATATCCTGTAATTTGTTTTCCAACTTTTCTTTCCAGAGCTCCCATATGGTGAGGGCATTGATAACACCCCAATGTGCCTCACTCGCTTCCCTCATACAATACTTAACCCATTTCTTTAATTATTTAACTTCACATACAAGACACTTATTGCATACATAATGCATCATTTCTCTCCAACATATGGAATCACCAAAACGCCTAGCCTTACCTCACCATTGCACCCAAAGTATCAAGAATCAACTCTTGAACTAGGTAGCCATGAACCATAAATCCTAGTGTAGGAGATTTAACTAGAAATAAATACCAAATGAACCAATTGGCACCTGAATCTAACTCCCACAACCACAATAATGAAATTCTCAAGCATATGCAAGAGAGGGGAAATCTCAAATCCCAAGAATGAGAAATATTGTTATGGCTCAAGCTACCCCATGACTAGAATAATGCTTAAGAACAACCCTAAATAGAATCCCTAAAATATTATGGAAATGGCTTCTACCTTGAATGTGAAACCCACATTTATAAACCAACCTTAATGTCCTACAATACATATTAATTCACATGTGAGAAGGTATGGATAATGAATTCCTATGATATTGATCCATTGGAATTATAAGGGGGCACTTCACCTTGTAACCACTAAAATTACCATTCTAAATAGACCTTAATTCTTAAGGGGGTGTGGATGACCAAATATGACTGTATTCAACATTAAGGATATCACCCGATCAGGGTCCCAATTAGACCCTTCTCCGTTTAAATGGTGATTCTAACTGGTTCTATGGGTCTCCAGTTACATGTGTCCTAACCTAAGGTCTAATATANATACACACACCCACACACAACTTTCTATCTGCTAATGTGTAATGTTACTTATTTTATCAACAAACAAAAAGAAAGAGATCACTCTCTTGTGACATGCTTACAAGAAAACAATCATAAGGTTGAAACAAGGGCTCAACTACACCACACTATATTTCTCTCATGTGAAAGGAAACTTTATGGACTAAATACAAATGTAACTTTAATATATGATGCAAGCGACAAAAGAAAATCTAATCTATCCTATCTTGATTAGGACAAAATACAGATCTCATCCAAAGCAAGAGTAGAATGATAAAAAAAGAAGAGGATTGATATTGAATTCAATATTAAGATTCACTTGCAAAACATAGAAACAAATCATATGATTTGCAAGTTATTTACGTGAATATGGAATGTAATGACTTAAATAAATAATTACCTGAGTCAAACAAAACATATACTTAAATTTAATAAAATAGTTTCAATGTAAAATCTACTAGCATATTGAAGAAATAGTTCTTTCAATGCAACATTAATTAAAACAAAAAAAGATTATAATTAAATGATAAATAGTTTTCATTAACTATAATCAATTTTTTGTGAATCTATAATTGAATTATGATTTGAAATATGTTCTTCTCTATAAAGATAGTTTTAAGAAATTAAAGATTCAAATCAAAACTGAATTAACAAAAAGAAGTAACAACAAATTTTCAAATCATACAATAGTGCAAGTGAATGAAAATTTATTATTAGCTTCAAATAAATTTGGTCTTACACAGTCCTCAAGAATCCTACAGAAAGATAATCCCTCTAATACAATAGTGTAATCAAGTGTTTCTTTCCCTGTAGAATTACTTCCCCTAGTTTCAGATATCTAGAACATGTAACATATATCTCTTTTTGACTTTCTCCTTCTTCTCTTATAAGAAAAGAAACCCCTCTTAGCTAAAACTAAAAACTAAAAAGTAGTTTTCATAAAACCGTTTTAATTCTAAAATTAAAAATAAAAACTCAACCAACTCCTACAAAATAGAAATTAGTTTTATTTTTTCAAAAATTATTTTGTAACTATTTGATATTAATCTTTCATTTGCCCTTGAAATTTATGCACAATTCTTGGTCCAAATCCTTCTTTGTACACTTTTCATCATAAATGAAAACTAATTAATAACAAAAAAAAAAGAAAAAAAAAAGGAACAACTACAAATTTTCAAATTTTGGAGTTGTTCTTAAAAAAACGAAATTGAATAAATTAAAAACAATTTAATCTAAATATGTTCAAACCAATATCTAAATTAAACACTTGACATTTAATGAAGCTGATTTTCATAAATCTGAAATAAAAAATATTGATTGAAGAAAAAAATTCAATTGCCAACAAACTTTTGATCTTAGCATATGTTTGTTTGAATTCCACTTTTTGCTTACCAAATATTCATAATACCATTCTTCTTATCATTCAAAGAGTCATGGACAACACAATTTCTGATTTCAAAAACTTGTATAACAGGTGGAGGAATATCATCATGTTCATAAATTTGATAGAGATTTTTAGATTCTCAATCAAAATTTCAGATTTGTGTTTTAAAATAGATTTCAAGCTCTGACTTGTAATATGTTGCAAGGTTTCTTGAGGAGTTTGAAGATGAGGGAGATTTTTTTCACTAATCCGAAATGATTTTGTAGATTTGACCTGCAAAATAAAGTCAAATAATGATAGAACAAATTATAAAATCTCAAAATCAAGATTTACTCATAAATTTTCCTCTAGTTGGTGCATGAGCGTAACGTGAAATATTTTTTTCCAATGGATCAATGATATCTCCCAAACTACTCATCAATTTGGGAAAATCCTCGTAATTCAACTAACTTTATCCATTCTGAGAAAAACCCATGTTTCATTTTTCTGAGATTCAGCACGTTTTGATTAGACACTGAAAATGAAATTTGTGAGTTTGTTTAGATTTCATCTAAATAACTGAAGACTTCAAGAACAATCCTGAGCATATCAAATCATTCAAGATTAGAAATAAAAGATATAAACAGAGAAATCATACTTCTGTTTTCAATATGTAAAACTTGCAATCCCCAAATTGCAGATTTCCTCATTGAAACTAAGCACAAAACTTGACCCTTTTGGTTTTAGATCTCAAAAATGACGGCTACATAATTTTCTGGAAAACTTCGTCCTAGAAAATCAATTATATCTTTGAAAATATTCACTTTTTGAAGAAATATCTCGTGATTCAAGTAAAATGGTACATTATGGACATGGGTTTTCGTCGGTTTCCCCATATTCTCAACCATTTGTTCGTAATTCACCATGCAAAATTACTTCTTTGTTTAGGCACAAATTCACCAATCCTTCAAACTAATTAAAGATATCCCACCATTTTCAACTAATTCGCTTCAACAAATTCAAAACCTGAAGGCTCAGATATGAAGATTAAACCCATGAGAGAATGGCCAAGAAAAATCTGAGGTGAATATGTGAAATATAGAGTTGTGTGTATGAAACCCTTGCTCATAATGAAAAAACCCTTAAGATAGAAAATCCCTAAATCGTGAAAGGATGAGAAATTATAAGCCTGACTCAACTTTGTGTTTATGGCAAGGCATATGATGCTATCATAAACCACTACATGGAGTAGAAGAAAAACAAGTTATAATACTATATGGAAAACCAAAAATTAAAAATGTTTTGTTACCCAAATAATGTATTAAGTTGATAACATTAATTACATTAATAACATTGTTGTCATGATTAACTAATTCATCCATTGTTCATCAACATTTTATCATATAAATGATGAATATCACATGTTAATGTATAATTCTTCAAGAGCATATTTTCGATTATAAGGTAGGCCATAACAAAGTGCATTAAATCTCAATATGAATTAAAATATCTTTAATTATACATCCAAATAATATAAAATGGTGAAATAAATAACACTTAGGATGAAAAACAACTTTTGAATAGCTTATTAGAATTTTTTATTTTTTTTGTCGGTGTGGTTTAGGGAAAAACATTATCATGAACATGTATATAAGCAATACGATCAACATGATTAGAGATGAATACTATATAAAATCTATACACATTACTTTATGATCAAGTTGATAATCAAAACAACTTAAAAAAAACAATGAAATCGACCTAAAAGTAATATGATACAAGGAAAATTTCAAAATTGAAATTTGAGTTTTATGTTAAAATTCAGGAAATTCAAAAGAATACATGCCTCATCGATATAAATAAAAGTAAAAATATGAAAAATCCTAAGCTCTAAACTTAACAAATGCTTTGACTCTTAGTTTGAAATCAGGATTCCAAACATACTTACAAAGAAAAATTAAACCAAACTAAGAAAAAATTTCAAAAGTAAAGGGGCCCAAATTATTTTTATTGACAATAAATGCAAATTTGGGAGGGTTCTTGTACACTACAACATGGGGGTTATGAAACGTTGTCCCCACATTTATTAAACAATGCGTGTAATTCAATGATACACCTTGGTTTGCTTGATGATCTTTAAGTTCATTTTGATGGTGAAGCACATGAAAGAAAGACATTTTATCAAATTCCTTAATCCCCTAAGAGATCCTTGTTACCATTGCTACCATTCAAGCTTAGGAGGGGAGGTTTATTACTATCTTTTTGTTAGTCATGTAAGAATTATCATAGAATCACTTACCGTAGTAAATTCTTTTACCTATTGGGCTTTGAGAAGAAGGATCCCTTTATAGAGTCGCGACCTCAATGTCATTGTTCATGGTTCATGACTAGAAGAATGCTTAAGATCAACCTTGCCGAAAAATCTCTCAAAAATTATGGAAATGGCTTCTACCTCGAATTTCCAACCCACTTTTATCAACCAAACTTAATGTCCTGCAATACATATTAATTCACATGCAAGAAGGTATGGAGAAGGAAGTTCTATGTTGTCAATCCATTAGCATCGAAAAGGTGCCCTTCACCTTGTAACCACTTAATACTACTATTCTAAATAGACCTTAATTCCTAAAGGAGTATGAAATCTTCTCCCTACATTTATTAAACAATGTCCACAATTCAATGATACACCTTGGTTTTCGTGATGATATGCAAGTTTATTTTGATGATGAAGAACATGAAAAAAAACACATTTTATCAAATTCCTTAATTCCCTAACAAATCCTTCTTACCATTCGAGCTAAAGAGGAGAAGTTTATTATTGCTTTTCCTCAAACAATTCTAAGAATTATCACAAAATTGCCTACCACAATAAATTCCTTTACTTTTTGGCTTTGAAAATTATGATCCCTTTATCATTCTTATGGCTATCCGAATTCTCAAGTAAAATCAAATCCTTAGTTTCCTCTAGAGTCAAATTCAACTCTCTACTCCTATCATCTCATGTACAAATATATATTCTTTTTAATGAATCATTTTTTTTAGGACACAATGATATCATAATTTTTAAAAATTTAATTATAAAAATATTATTACCCATCACCTAAAACTTGTTAACTATATATATATATATATATTACTTTTGAATTTTCACATATATACGACCTAAATTACTATGACCTAAATTACTAGATTTAAAAAACACTTCAATCATGGTTAAAGCATTCATTCTTTTGCACATTTTATTTATTTATTAATTAATTATTTTGCGTTGACACGGTGAGTTGAATATGGAACACGCGACCCCAATTAAAAGAAATACTTCACTCTAGAAGAGAACGTCTAGATATACACAAATTCCAAATAAGGAAATAACACGTCTAGATATACACAAATTCCAAAATAAGGAAATAATTGAAGTTTGGGTTAACCAATTACGAACGAAATGATAAACTTGATTATTATATTTAACTTTGTTCTTTGGAAGGTTCTTTACTTTGTTAAAGCATTCGTTAATTTATGTACACCTGATTGATTAATTTAAAGTAGACACTTTTTCGTTGACACGGTTGCTTAATAGGACCGCACACAATCTCATTGTATGGATATGGAATATTTTGTAATATATAAATAAAAAATTCAAAATTTAGTATTTTAAAATAAAGAAGGGATAATATTTTTGAGTTTATTTTTTAATCTTCACAATGTACTATAATTTATCAATTAATTATTAATTAAAATGGAGGATAAATATTATTGCATGTTATGTTATTTGGAAATGCTTAACTTATTATCATAATTTATTATTTATTATTGTTATTTAAGAAAAAATATTTTTGAAATAATGTGTTATTTTGTTTTTCATTCTTATATATAAAATTTAGTTCATGTTTATATATATTTTAGTTCATTTTTTTTAATCAAATTGCAATAAAGATTGAGGATGGAGTTTGGATATAAATATTAGTTTATGAATTTATAGTTTCTTTGGGTAGATAAAAAAAAATTGTATGCATATGGTGGATTCTTGATTGAGTGGTAGGATTTCTCAATTTTTAAGTAGAAAAACGTCAACAGACTTGTTGGAAAGGTTTTTTTGAAGATGGTTTACTGCTAAGTAAATTCAAAATCATTTCAGTAGAAATTGAGTTGGTAGTTTTATTAGTTAGGGAATTCGTTTGGGATAGAAAAGATGGATACAAATTTTTCTTCAAGAGAAGTATTTCCTAGTAGTAGCTAACGCCCTTCTAGGTGAAACAAATTACCTTCAATTTAGATACAAAAGCATTTCCTTCTAAGAATTCCAATCTCCCACCTTCCAAATAACATTTAGTTAATTGTGGTTCTTTCTTTAGAGGGGTGGTCAGAAATTAAAAAGAAGAAGGAGAAAAGGAGAAAAATTGAGGATTATTTTATACAATGAAATAAATGAAATGTACATTAATAATGTAATTATATTTCTATAAGTGTATAATGCACTTGTACTCTAGTAAGTGTAGTGCACACTTTTTTCCACAAGAAAATTGTGCATTATATTAAGATATATAATCAGTTTACAAAGACGGATAGTATCAATACATTCGAAGTCCTTGCCTTATGCTCAACTTGAATCAAAATACAAAGATACCACTATGCCATCATGAAGTGTGACCGAAAAAGGTCCCATAATATAAAACATAGCCAAAAAATATCCAAAATCAAGAACTTTTCTCAAAAATGTTTTGACACTACTTCCATACCCCCCAAAAGCCTCCACAACTTGCAGGATCAAGAAGATAGATCTAGTACAACTTTATATATATTCTTGGTCCCTCATGACCATCATTCCATTGATTGGCTCCAGGACGCTCAGATAATGTCTTTTTGGATAATAAATCAGCCTACCGGTTTTCTTCTCTATAGACATGGGCAAAGGTGATGACAGAAAATTGCTTGATAAGTTCCATTACCCGATCTTTCCAACAGTCTATAATAATTACCTCTACACACTTATACCTTTGTTTAAATGTAATGTGCACTTGTACTCTAGTAAGTGTAGTGAGAACTTGAAATATGTGATTTTCTTTTTTTATGTTCACTCTCGTAAAAAAAAATTAAGGATTTTGCAATATTTTTATTACCCTTCAATTTATATTTGCAGTTCATCCTTGCCTGTAGAAAAAGTTCATCCTTGCCTGTAGAAAAAAATCATAACTTGCCAAGTTCACTTAAAAAAATTCATGAATACATAATGGAATTAAATTGGGGTCAATGTTTAACCTAATAATAAACAAGATTAACATAATTATAAATACAAACTGAAAATATACTTTAGTTTAGCCAAATTCCTTTTAGAAAATTAGATTCAATTACAATATCTAATCCTAAAAAGCTCTAAGTTATATAAAGTTTTAATACTATCTTAGTTAATAGATATAGTTTGCTAATAAAATTTTGATTTAATAAATGTTTAAAGATTGGCTATCTCACATTTACAATTTAATGAATCTTACCTATAAAGTATTTAAAAGAGATTTTGACTTTCCAAAATCAATCAAGTCATTCATAAGAAAATAAATTAGTAGAAAATTATTTTGAAATTGTTTTTCTTTTATCTCAAATCTATAGTGCATAAACCTTTCACCCACACATCAAACACTCTTTGCTCTATCTATTTTTTGCAAATACAAATATAGGCATTCCACTCAAGCAATAAAATACACTATTGAAATTTAAACAATCTCTTATGTACGAACCCTAATATTTAAAGTTTCAACTTCTCTTTTTTCATGAAGTGTTTTGTCATTATAGAGATATATAGATACATTAATACTTTCTTTATAAACATAGCTTCATATCATATACTAATAAGGAGAAAATGATAGGTAAATAATTTACTAATTTGTAGAATTTAGGAATTGATAATTTTATTCCACATTAATATTGATGTTTTTTCTCCATAACATGAAAAATATTTAAATTAAATATAAATTTTAAACACTAACTTAAAAATCTATATTAAAAACATGAATACAATTATGACTTAAATAGTTTTTTTTTTTAATAATTTCTTTGGACCACAAAAACATAAACATAAGTCAAATAATTTAAATTAAAAAAAAACAAAACCAAACAATTAACATTTTAAGTTTAGATAAAGGGAAGAAAGTATGATCCCTTACCAGATTCTGAAGTTAACTCAGATTCTTTACAAATCTTCCAAGTGACTCTCTTTATCATACCATTATTATGTATGCTAAAGCAAAGAACTGATTTTAAATTCTATATATAAATTCTATTTCATTGAAGATGCTAAAGCAAAGAACCGATTTTAATGCATTTCACTTTATTATCTTTCTAAGGGAATCACATTAATTTATGCTAAGGATAACCCCTTTGTTCAATGTAAGTCAATAAAGAGCTACAACTGAACTTTTGTGAAAGCTCCCCCACTATGGTTTTTGTATGATAAAAATATTCCTTTCCAGAATAATATATACTTTTAGATGTTGACATAGCTAACCCATCTCATGGAAAAATATTAAAAATATTAAAACGCATGTACTTGGAATACAGAGCTTTTCGTTTCTCACCTTTTAACGTGCTGTCTTTTTCGTTTCTCATTATATTTCCGACTGTACTTTATTGCAATTTCATCGAGCAACCAAAAGCATTAACGTGCCACATGATAATTCCATCACACTTTCTCTCTTTGATCTTGGAATTTAAAGATTGATGTTGGAATTTAAATCATTTTTGTTGTGTCATTGAATTTGGATATGAAAATATAATGGTTAGAATTTAAATAATTTATGTTGTGGTATTGAATTTGGATACGACAATATAATTGTTAATTTATATTAGGAGATTGTTTTTTCTATATTTAGTAAAAAAATATTTTATTTAAATATATTTGATTTTGAAATTATTATTGATTAATTAAATGGATATTAATATATATTTTATTTTAGTTCTTTAGGTGTTGGATAGTTGGAGTGTGTTGTTAACGTACTTTGTGATGTTAAAGTTACAGGTTTAAAATTTGCGGGGACAAAAAATCCAGCCATGTTAAGGGTTGGTGTGGCTCAGGCTGGGTGCGATCCCTGGGTGATTTTGATGGCTTAGATGTCCTTGAGTCGCGGTTTCTCAGCCACATGCTAGTCCTGCAAATCACATACATACTAACAAACAAAAGAAAACATATATATTATCCATGATAAGAAACAATACTTCTTTTAGTATCATAACAAAATTTTCAAACACTATTTTAAATTTATTTTTACTTTGAAATTTTTATAATCCTTCACTTTATAAATGTTGGTTCAATATTTTAAATATATTTTTATTTGAGTGTGTATGTTCACTGTTAGTCATAATTGTTGTTGAACTTTTTGGAAATAAACTATGTAAAAAGTTTTGAAACATACAATATTTTGAATGGACACTCCACCCATAAACACAAACTAAAAAGAAGCTAAATTGGACGAAAATAGTATGCTCATGAATGGATTTAAATGATAAAAATCGGGAGATAGTCATTGAAAAGTGAGGAAGTGGTTGTGAAAGAATAATAAAATAAAAATTCATTAAGAACAAATTAGCACTTGAGATAGCTTTAATTAATTTTTCCTCAGAGAGAACTTAAACATTAAACATTGAGATGATTAAAGCTAGAAAAATGTAAGAGAAACTAAAAGTTTCTAAGAAACTTTAAAAAAAATATTGATGTAGTAGAAATAAGATTTACCAAGAAAAGACCCAAAGAAGAGTAAGAATATTAGTAATAAGCGTGCAAGATGCAGTTGGGCATGTTCGTGCTTTCTCACTGGTTTGGTGCTTGTTGTTTTCTTTTGTTTACTTTGGCTTTGCAGGGTTGGGGTCCTGCGTCGACAGTTGGAGTTGTTTTTTTTTTTATTATTATTATTTGGGCAATTTACGGTGTTCAGACCTTTCACCCACGAGTGGGCATGCAGTTGCGTTATTTTCCATGTCTGGCGAGGTCGAGATCTGTTCTGCTGTAAAATTTTGTTGATACTTCAGTGTTGACATGATAGAAAATAGCAACATACAAAATAATTGGACAACTACATGTGCAATTGCAATATCCGCTGTTTTTTTGTTAAAATAAAACATGTGCAAGTTGCACTTATAAACCATGTATGGTGGAATGTGCCCATATCACAATACATGTTCTTTATCCTCTACACAGACTGGTGTGACCATGATACAATTTGTTTTGTACTTGAGATATGATATGTACAACAAAGAGAGTGCAAAATTATATTTCCATGTCTGGAAGCATATTTAGATACTTTGCCACGGAAAACCAAAATCGTTTAGCTATGGCCATGCACTTTCTTAATATTTTATGGTTTGTAATATATTTTGGGTAGGGAAAAACTTTATATATTTACAACCATGGATGGAGAAAAGCAAAGGTTCATGTTTCTGCCTATCTTTTATTCTATTCATTGATTCTCATTTACTATATGTACATATTACTTGTTCTCTGGTGCATACCATCTTCCATTCATGTTCATTGTATTATGTGCATTCCGACATTCAAACAAACAAAATAGCTAGAGAAAATGACGGAGTCTTGACTGCAGTGGTGGAAGAGGAGATACAAAGGCACATACTTGTACTGTTATTTCATATTCGGTTGTTTTGTATTTAATTTATTGTCTGTATGCGTGTTCACCTAGTTTATTGTATGTAGATGTTGTGTACCTTTCTACATAATAAATTATCTTCATTACATGTATTCCTGCATATTAACTTCCTTCATGTCCATTGTATTTTTCTTGCATTGCTACATTTAAACAAACAGACTGGTTGGAGAGGATGATTGACTCTTTGGCATGACTGTAGACGAGGAGTTACAGAGTGCATACATGTACTCTTATTTCATATTCCAATGTTGAGTGTTTCATTTATTGTCTGTGTATTTGTTGTGCTTGTTCTACTGCTTTGCACCCTTTTTTTGCTGTATGTATATACTATGTATCTTTTTTCTTATTCTCATGTGAATCGTATTCTGTTTGTTGTTACATTGAAATAAATAGAACTATTTTTATTGCTTTTACATCTATTTCTTCATACTAACTTGCCTTCATGTCCATTGTATATTCGACGTTGCTACCTTGAAAGAAGCAGGTTGGTTGGACATGAAGATGAATTCTTCTATGCAACAACAGAGGGTTCTGTGGTACAATCTTCGAAAAGGTATACCAACTGTGCTAGTAAATTAAATATACAAAGTGGGTTGGGGCATATAATATTAGACTAGAAAATGATGACTTGGCAGCAATGGGCCTTTGTGCCCTCCCCATTTCTACTTTTTCCATTTTTTATTATCCCTTTTTCTTTCTAATTTCTCTCTTAGTCGTCTTTCCGAAAATGCCTTGGTGCACGGGTTGGCGTACTCATGGGTTCACATTTATGGTCACGCTTCTACCTTATTCCATACTTACCCACTTTGTCGATTGCGGGTGTTGGGCTGGCGGGTTCAAGATTGCTCCCTTGGCTTCCAGGGTTTTTCGATATACAGATTGGTTATCGTGCCCTGCCATCACACCCTATTTACTATTGCACATTTTTCTAGTCAAAAAATCAAAGGCATACAATTTGACCCTCGGTTCCTCATGTTGCCTGAGTATCCCTTGACACCCTATTTCGTATTCTATCTCCTTCCACCCTGCATGTGACATTAAGAACTATTATGGACAATATACAATGCATATTCTTGTTTAGTCCTTATGGTGTTCATCTACACATGCTTGCATCATAAAATGTTGGACTAGTGACATGGCCATGAGCAGTCAGTGATCCCAGACATCAACAGAGTGACAAGGCCAAAGGTAAAGATGTGTACATTATGTTCCTAGTATGTTTACCAAAAAAATATCCTTAGCTATTTATTCATCTATGGCATGGTGAATATGTTGATGTCATCTGCAATACATGCTTTGAAGTTCACAAGAAGTATAAAAAAGTACAAGTGAGACGCCGAACATAACATAGGTTCCGCAGACTAAGAGGTGTGGTTGAAAAACTATGGATCCATAGTTCATCGAAGTTGTGCATCTACTTGTAAATGTATGCCAGGAAAAAAAGAAAACAAAAAAATAATGCACACTACCATTCACTTTACTTTTCCTGATAAAAAATTGTCACCAGGTCTAAACTTGTAACACTCAAAGTACTATCAATAGAGGGCTTGAACAATCGCCAAACTGGACAAGTGTTTATCGGGGACATAATGGTCGTCTATAACACCTACTTGGACAAGGAAAACAAAACTAGATCCATTATGCGTGTTGACATGACAGACAAGGAGGCCATGATGTCAGTCACACTGACTATTCCTACACAACTAGTCCAAAAACATGTAGAAAAGGTATTTTCGGGTAATGGGATATCCATTACAAATTTTAATATATTTTCCAAAACAGTATATGGCTGTGGAGATTGTGATCAGATTATTTCACTCAATGAAACAAGTATAGTGGAAAAAATTCTCGCTATTTGTTCATAATATCGTTTCATCCCGGATGCAACTATCATCCAACTTGCATAGAGCAATGACATTTACCTAATCAAAACCATTGGTGCAGCAGTCAAACTGGCCAGAAAACTTGGCTCGAAACACATTATCCATATAAAAGATGGAGAGTTAGACAACGACAAGGAAATGGTATCGTTATCCATATCCAGTTTTGTCCTTTACTTTCACATGTGCATGTATCTCGATTAAGTTACACAAATATTGCACTGTTCCATGTTGCAGCTGCAATTGTTCGATACCTATTCAAATTTTTTTTCGTCAATGGAAGAACAATTGCATAAAGGGAAATTTCCGCTTATGCTCTTCAAAAATATAACAAAGAAAAGGGATGTTAGAGAAAGGATCTTTCGCACAAACCAAGAAACATTTGTAATAGAGTTGCGAGAAGACATACTACAAGATCTGAAGAAACTAACTAGCTCTACAACCGTTGTGTGTATACATCTACAAATTCATCCTCACTTTGCTCATACAAATAGCCTTCACTAAATTTCTGCGGTTTTTTTTTTGGCGGGGGGGGGTGCAGTTGTATATTATATTGTTCAGTGTATTAATTCCTATCCTCATGTTTCTAGGTTGAAGGTGTTTTGGTTGCAGTGAATGCGTACTCTACCCCCTTTGAGCCTGTATGCGTGAAATGAAGCTCTCCTTCTTCTGCTTCCGCTTTGATAAGTGATGATACGATTGATTGTCTGTGATGCAGTAAAAAATGTCCATACATATATGGACATTTCCTCAATGCTTCCATTTGAACCGTGGGAAACACAACCATGCATTGTATAATTAGGCAACCTTTGTTACAAGACGTGCTTCCTAGGTTAGCAGAATTGTCGTATGAAGCATACCTACAGAAAAAGGAAAGAAGTGTTTACATGCTGCACAACTTTCGAATACACAACAAATTTACCTTAAATGAGGACAATGCAATATTTCATATCAGCTGAAGAAACCAAAAAAAAATAAAAATCATATTAACCTTTGGCAAGAAACAAAAATATTTCATGTGTCGCTGTAATATTTCTTCAACACCTAGATGAATGTTCATCGGACGAGAGTAATTTATAATCTAATTACAAATGCAATCGATGTTGTTATTTTGATGTTTTCTTGCATCTCCCAGTAATAATTTTGCAATGTGTCTCTGCAATATTTCTTCAACACCCAGATGAATGTTCGTTAGACTCGAATACCTGAGAATCTAATTACCAATGCAATCGATGTTGTTATTTTTATGTTTTATTGCGTCTCCCAGTGAGTATTTTTCATACTGTTTTTGGTGTGCAAATAAAAGAAAAAAACTTGGTGGCTGGTTGTTGCTTTGATGGAGGATCCTGCACGTTTTTTGGGTGCCCAAGTTGGACAATTGTTTTTCAACTATTTAGCCATGATAGGATTTCTGCAATTTTCTTTTGGGTGCCCGAATAAAATAAAAATTTGTCTCCAACTATACATTTATGGTATGGTATCTGTATTTTCTCGATGCCCTAATTGAAAAAAAAAGGAACTCGACATGGTTTGACACATCAGCTTGAGATTTTCAGATCTCACTATAGAGATTGCACATGCATAAGGTTGTTCGGTCTAGAAATGGGGAGCATGAAAACAAACCCCATAAAAAGTCTCCAACTGTAAATAACTCGGGCCCATCCTTTGAACCGTTGAAGTAGCTTGCTCACCTGGGCAGAATCATCAACAATTTCCAATAATATTGGAAGTTTGGCATTGTTAAAATTGGTAGTGATAGTCCATGGCGCTATCAGAAGAAAATGTACATAGTGATCTTTCTTAATGGTAAAATAGTAATGAACAACTTTATTGTTCCCCATTTTGAGATCTGGTTATAGCTAACATGTAGTGGCGAAGATCTGCCGGTTTTGTGTTGTCCTTTGTTTGGTAGACTTTTGTTCATATCCCATGGCCCCGGTTATTTTCTCGTGGGAACATATACCATATGTAAGAGAAAACCAATGCCACGATGTGTTTTCTTTGTATATCAATTTTTTTGATGCAAAGGTCGATGTGTGTTGCTCTATGGAACCTTGTGGGATCTTGCTTGCAGCCTCTTTGGAGTTTACTTGGTTCTTGGTTGTATGCTTCATTCTGGAAAATTAATAATACATTCAGGATATTCACAGTTTTTTCTATGGTCTTAAAGAATATAGAGGACATGCTTTTCCTTTAATATAACCTCTGTGACGCAAATATAGTATGTGGCTCATTTGATCACTTTTCCTTGATCGATGAACTTGGTAAAATTAATCTCCTGGAATAATTTGAAATAAAAGAATATATACTGTGCGAAGTCCAATGGAGCTATCATATCAACAAGAGGCCATTAAAATTCAAATTCATCATTGTTATACTTGCGGTGATAGAATTTAAAAAAACTTTTTTTTGTTTACTTTAATTTTTTTTAAATAAGAGATTTAACATCCTTTAATAATTTTATGTAATTAAATTGTACAATATCAATATTTAATATTAATATTTTAATATTTGAAAATAATGTTTTTAGATAATGTTAGATAATTGATAGGGATAACCATCCATAAACAATTACAATCTTGAGCCCTCCATCCATGGAGTTCGTCTGTCAATTTGTATATTGCGAAACTCTGAGTGTTGTTTGGAGGACACAAAACAATAGAAGTGCAATTTTTAGCCAGCCAACCTGCAAGTCTGCCTGTCAATTTGTATATCGTGGAACTCTGTGTGTTGTTTGTAGGACATAGAACTATAGAGGACATGATTTTTCCTTTAATATAACCTCTATGATGCAAATGTAGTATGTGGCTCATTTTAGCACTTTTCCTTGATCGATGAACTTGGTAAAATTAATCTCTTGAAATAATTTGAAATAAACGAATATATACTGTGTGAAGTCCAATGGAGCTATCATATCAATAAGAGGCCCTTAAAATTCAAATTCGTCGTTGTTATACTTGTGGTGATATAATTTAAAAAGTCGTTGTTTTGTTTACTTCATTTTTGTTTAAATAAGAGATTTAACATCCTTTAATAATTCTATGTAATTAAATTGTACAATATCAATATTTAATATTAAAAATTTAGTACTTGGAAATAATGTTTTTAGATAATGTTAGATAGTTGATAGGGATCATCATCCGTAAACAATCGCAATCTTGAGCTCGCCAGCCCTAGAGTCCATATGTCAATTTGTATATCGTGGAACTCTGAGTGTTGTTTGGAGGACATAGAACAATAGAAGTGCAATGTTGAGCCAACCAACCCGGAAGTCCTCCTGTCAATTTGTATATCACGAAACTCTAGCTGTTATTTGTAGGACAAAGAACAATAGAGGCCCAATTTTGAGCCCGCAAGCCTGAGAACTTGCGATCCAAATAGTGGCTAAGTATGGAATGAGGGATCCGTACATGTTCTATAAAATCTCATGTCCATACTTTATAAAAGTACATATTTAGTATGTATAATTATTTATTAAAACCATGGACTACCGTAAATTGTCTTGTAGCTTTTTGAGGCTTCTCTTATACAAGCAGATCATGGAAACTATAAGCATGGCTCATTGTATCTCTTCATTGATTGAAGAACCTATTCACATGTTTAATGCACTTCATAGTTGTTGTTAAAACCATCAATAGGGCTTTCTTAAACCAATTCCCGCTTCCAAAAATTTCCATCCCCTTTATTTTTTCCCTCTGCTTTCCGTTTTTGGTTACTTACTTGTTTTTCGAAAAATTTCTAGGTGCGGAAGTTGGTGGATTCACATCTTCAGGTTTCCACTTACTTTTATATCACCAGCTCGACCGACTGCTTCCCTGTTTCATATTGTACGAAATTTTTGGATCGCGGATTTTCGAATAGGTGGGTTATCAGATAGACACGTTCAACAATGTGTTTCCATTGTTTTGGTACTTGCAAACAACACCCAGATTTTCGCGATCTACAAATTAGCAAAAAAAATCCCCTTTATCTCGTTTTTAGCACTTTTTCTTGATCGATGAACTTAGTAAAATTAATTCCCTAGAATAATTTGAAATAAAAGAATATATACTATGCGAATTCTAATGGGACAATCATATGAACGAGAGGACATTAAAATTCAAATTCATCGTTGTTATACTTGCGATGAAGCTAACAGTACAAAAAATTTACTTAAACATCCAAAAATTGATTTTCTTGTAACTTTTCAACGCTTCTCTTATACAAACAGATCTTGGAAACTATAAAAATCGCTTGCTATATCTATTCCTTGATTTAAGAACTTGTTAACATGTTTAATGCACTTCATAGTTACTTTTAAGACCATCAATGGGGATTTCTTACAACAATTCCCGCTTCCGAAAATTGCCATCCGCTTTCTTGTTTCCCTCTGCTTTCCCTTTATGGTTACTTGTTTTTCAGAAAATGTCTAGGTGCGGGATTTGGAAGATTCATGTCTTCAGATTTCCATTGTTACTTTTATATCACCAGCCTGACCGACCCCTTCCCTGTTTCATATTGAACAAATTTTTTGAATCTCGGGTTCCCAGATAGGCAGGTTCAACATTGCCTTTCCATTGTTCCGTCGCCTGCAAACAACACCCAAAATTCCATGATTTACAAATTAGCAAACAAATTCCCCTTCATCTCGTTTGATTTCTCTTTCTGTTTACTTGGTCCCTTTTTTCAAATGTCTCATGCTTTTATATACAACACCGGATGTTCCACAATATACAAATTGCTTGCTCAACATTGTGCTTCCATTGTTCCCCTACGTACAAACAACACCCAAAATTCCATAATATACAAATTGATGGCCCAAATCTATCACTGACATACAATTTGACCATCGGCCCCTCACGTCTCCTGGGTATATCTTGTGACCCTTTTTTTGTAACCCTCCCAACTGCTTTCCATACTTGTGCATTTCTTGGAATCTATTTCGCGGGTTGGTGGGTGGACAAAATGTACAATGCTTGGTCGCTCTTCGCCATCCCCTCTACCTTCGTACTTATTTCTAGATATGCAATTATTAATCTTTAATGCTAGTAGTTTATCATGCAAGAACCGTTAAGATTGTCATTGATGTCCGTAAGGCCGGAGAAGATTTGTCATTACTATGAATTAAACCAAGATTTGCAGAGAAGAGTGTTATCCTTTCCAAGTATTCATTTCAAACATGATGCAATATATTTCTTGCATCGGTCAATTGGCGCCTTTAAGAAATATCTAATTCTTAATCGCTCTTCGTCATCACCGCCACCTTCGCACGTTTTTCTAAATATGCAATTAGTAAGCTTTATTGGTAACAACTTATTATGCATGAACCCTGGATATTGTCATTGATCGGTGAAAGGCTCGAGGAGATCTTCCATTGATATGCATTAAACCAATATTTGCAGAGGGTTATATTATCCCTCCCCAATTTTCATTTCAAACATTTTCTAGAGCAAAAAAAAATTCTCATTAACTTATGGCAGCATTTTTGTCCAGATATAGTAAACACCTTCGGGCATGATGGCTAGAGGTTCCATTATTCCAAGGAATATTATTACTACTCATCTCCCTCCGCCTAGGAGAAAAAAAAGAGATAGTCCCTTGGTACACCGAGAGATATATTTCAAGCCAAAAAATTCCAAGGCAACCCTGCCCAGTTGCATTGATGGCTGGCATAGAGGTTGATGCCATGGATTTCGAGCCAGAAGAAAATGATCTAATGGATGATGATATGACAATGGATGATGGCAATGCAGAGACTGTTCCCAGTCCTGCACCCAAATTGAAATAAACCATAATGGGAAGAACTTCCTGGCTCAACGATGGCGGTCCTAAAAACACCAAAAGAAGGAGTTTCAGAAAATAAACCGACGTTGAACGCAATAGCCACTTTGCAACTCGAAAGTAGGAATTCCAGAGGTCCAAATTAGTCCGTTCTGGGAGAAAGTCTTTCACTGTAAGGAAATGATTTGTTGATGCTCCCAGAGATATATTTCAAGCCAAAAAACTATTCAATTGCGGGACCACTATCTTGTTCTCTGGATATATAATCAACATCTTAGGGAATGAGGACCATAACTCCCACTGGTGCAAGGCATATTCCTACTAGTCATCTCCTTCCACCTATAATGGACTAATTTGGGCCTCTGGAATTGCACGTGCAACCTGTGTCCCTGAAGTTTTTCAACTGTGGAGAGGCGGTTTCTTGGTGTGTCCTAACTTTCAGTTAATGGATATTCCATTTTCCTTGCAACAATTTTCGTCTTCTTCCTCACAGGAAGCTTCTGAGAACTATCAATTTTACCATAGGATGATCCATCGAGGAGAAAACTGCAAGTATTTCCTAAAAGAATGCATGGTAATCTATTTTGTATGCTTGTTGATGAGCATCGCGATGGCTCCGACATGTTGTATATCCTATTCCCGTGTTTGTGGAAGATATGTTCAATGTTTTGGCCCAAATAACTGGGAACAATTTCTAAGTATAGATATAGAATGCTCATTGTTTTTTTTTTTTGTTTTTTTAATGGATTTACTATTAAAAAAAATTCCTTGAGTCTTGGTTGCTACTTCTTTTTTGGATTTAACACCTCTTCTCATTGGCATGGTTCAGTAGTCTCGTAGTTCTTCAATATTGTATTTTCTTAGGTAATTTGTTCTAAAATGGAGCATCTAACAATTATATGACAATGTACTGTGTCGATCCATTAACCTTTTATGAAAACAAAAAATGAATTTTAGACAGTTTCAAACCAACGTTCAATTCTATTCGTAATACAGATAGAACATAGCAATACCAAATCACAATGTTGCAACAAGATCGTCATTCTTGTTTCTAGACATGCAATTATTAAGCTTTAATGGTGACAACCCATAATGCAAGAAGTTTAATACTTAAGTTAATATGTTACAGTCATGGAATAATGTATCAAGAACACACTTACACCCACAAGTTGCAATACAAGATATTCTTCAACAAAGCATTTGCTGATAATTACTTGAAAATGATGGTTTTGCAACATTGGGGCTTGTTTGAAACCAATTCGCGCTTATGAAAATTTCCCTCCGCCTTTCTATTTTCCCACTCTTTTATCCCCTATAGTTTTTCTTTTTGGTTACTTAATCATTTTTTTTTTCTAAAAATGCCTTGCTGCGCAGGTTGATGGATTCATGCGTTTTGACCGAGTGCTTCCCCTTTGTCTAAATTGCACTTTCCATTATTTCGTGACCTACAAACAACACTCTAGTTTATGTGATATACATATTTAGTTCTAGACTCCCACATCATCTCCTCTTCCATGTTACACATTTTGCACCAAAATGTTCCGATATATACAATTTGACACTCGGGGCCTTACGGCTCCTCAGGAACCCATCACCCTATTTTGAAGCCCGTACGACCGCTTTCCACACTTGACAATTTCTTGACATCTCTTAGGCGGATCGTCGAGTTTGCCGGTTCAGGAAATTTCAAATTTCTAGATGTTGTTTCCTGTGCATGCTACCTTTAGATTTCTTTCCAAGTATATGCAATATCTATACAACTTATCCAACAACATACATAAAATATCTTGCCAGGAAGTGGAATGTTTACTGCAGATTTGAATATATTGGACCTTCTTTTCCCTCTTCTATACTTGACCAAATTGTTGTTTCATTTTCCCCTCTACTCTCTCTTTCTCGTTACTTAGTCGTTTTTCTGAAAATGCAACTCCGAGCAACCAATATCTATTCGATGCCTAGTGTTGGTTACTCTTATTTTATATTGTCTGAGTTTTTTGACCCAGGGTTCATGTCTATTCGGATTTCCAACAAAGCCTCTAAAACTATCGGCCCTCCTAGTAAACCAGAAGGAAACACAACACACAGGATGCGCTGCGCAGTCTCACCTGAGATAGCTTTAATGGGTGGTTGTAAAACTCATGTCTTTACAACCTAGGATTGAGTGTGAGATATGAGGAATGCATATTGAACCATTATTATAACTGTAACTACAATATATTGTCATTTACGAATACACAGGAAATATAACAACTTATTTATTAAGCATAATAGATAACTACTAAAAAGATGATAAAGACGTGCATGCATTCATCACACAACACTGATGTTACTGTGGTTCACCCCCTCCTGGGATATGTCCACAAAGATTTGGCTCTCAACTATTTTATTATAGTTGTTTTGTCACTACGCATCGCGTGCTTACAACTCTTCCCCGTCGGGTAAGATCTATATGAGGCGAACTAGATCGAAACAAGCTCCCCAACCTGCAATATAACCCTCAAGATCTACCCTCTTTCCTCTTCCTCAGATCAACATATTATACAAAATAGATCATACAAAAAAATATTACATATCGTTTCGCTACAATATCGACTTATCTACGTAACCTCTGAACAATAACAAAAACCCCGCCGACCCCTCTATGATACCTAAGTATCTATATTTATATGTTTATGGCTCTTCATCCATTACAATGAATTACCCAAAACTCTAACCCTACCATCGTTAGGTTTTCCTTCCATGCGTGTTTTTTGTTCTTCCTTTGAGTTGTTTCTTTCCTTGCATGCATGTGTGTTGTGTTTCCTTCTAGTTGTCACTTTCCTTGTGCATGCTTTCTTTCCCAACAATGCCTTTCTTTTCCTCTTTGGCCTTTGGCCTGCCTCCAACAGGCCGCCAACACTAACATGTGTCTCGTCTCGAGCCACCTAACCTTTGTTTACTTCCTCGATCTCCTTGGTGATCGCTTGAAACTTTTCCTTGAGTTCTACTTCTTGTGTCTGCACCAACGCAGTATTCTCCTTGAGTGTGTCCACTATTTGGACTACAATTTTTTCACTGATAAATTCCATACACTCTGCCTGGGTCTATGCTATATGTGCCTTGGATTCCTCTGCTTGTGCCAGGACTTCTAATACTCGTTCTTTCAATGGTTCCATTTGAGCCTGTTGTTCTTGTTTCTAGGTTTGTGCAGTAGTTAGATCTACCTACAATATCTTCATGTCCTGCACCCCTTTGATGAATTCTGTAATTGGAATTATCTTCTACCTCTGCTTGATTTCTTGTATTGTTGGGTTGATCCTTTGTTCTTCCTTGTCCCAGTTTTGGACCTACTAATCCTCCTCTAATATAGTCCAAAGTTGCGTTTCTTTATCGAACAAGTTAGTTGTTGTGATGACCTACTGCTCTATCTCCTGTAGTTGTGTTGTTGCTTCCTGCTTCCTTTCTCCTTCACTATTGGTGGAGTGGTTGGTGTGAGTTGTTCTTGGAAATTCTCTATCTCCTTTTTCTATTGATCGATTTCCTGCGCAATCCGTTCAATATTTTTTGCTACTGTTATTTCATCTTTTTGCGTGACCTATGGAATCTTCCTGTAAGTTCCTACCACTTTCTGTTCCAATCCTTTAATGCCCTCCCTTTACTCCTGGGTTTTATATTTAGCTTGCTCATAGACTATTTCCAGTTCGTCTAGTTTCTTTGTTGCCTTCTGCAATTCGACTAAGTCTTTGTGTGCGCGATACTGTACCTCATGGTTTATACTAACCTGCAACTTGTAGAGTTCCCTGGTGGGCATCCGTGTCAACACCAGTTGGATTTGGCTTAAGTCCTTCAAGGGTGTCTTTCCCATGATCTCGTCCATGCGCAACATACTAGGTGTGATGTGGAATGTTGCATTCAAGTGTGGTAATGAGTGGACTACATATCCTTCTTATTCTTCCACTCTTTCCTCTGTCTGTGGTGTTTATGGTTCTATTCCCCTACTTCTTCTTATCTGTACTTCCAAGATTTTCTTGAGTAGATGCTGCATTTCTTCCATCTCCTCTTGAATCCTGTCTTTGTGGTGTGCAACATGGTCAAAATACTCAGATAGACAATCCTGGACCATTCAAGCTGTCATTTCACCATTGTCATCCATGATCATATAATCTAGTAGTGTTCTTTGTGCCTTCGTTTTCTTGCGTGCACCTCTTATAGACATGGATGGACTCTTGTTTCCCCCTAGTTCCCATGGGTTGGGACTTGCTGTGGTCCCTTGCGCGTGCTCAGCCTGTTTCTGCTGCTCCTTGGCTAGTTGTGTCTTATCCTTCTTCCCGTTCTGGGTCCTTGTCTTTGTTGGCCCTTCGTTTGTCTGTGTTATTTTTCCCTAGCCTGTTCTTTGTCTCTTGGGAACTTGGATTTCTTGAGGTTGTGTTTCTCCTGGCCCTGCCTCTTCTTCTCTTTTCTAGAAATTCTTGGGTGATGGCTGGAATCCTCTATTCATCTTCCTAGTCTTTGATTACCAAGTTGATGTCACCCTCTATGATACAATAGTGCATTTGTAGCCATTTCTTATCAGGATCCTTCTACGCCTATATCCACATTGTATTTCATGTAGCCCTAAAGTTGGTGATGTCCCCATATTGCGTGATAGCCTATGGTGTGATTCTCCACATCTTGGAGATGGCTTCTTGTAGGTCGCATAGGTATCCTTAAAAAATGGACTTGTTCTCCCTTTTTGTCCTAGCATCTGGCCTGGCTCTGAGCAATAAATATCTCGCTCGCTGATTTGGTTTGGTTCTGGTATAAACAAATACATACCTTGGCTCTCTCCATCCCATGAAGTCTATTAATGTGATCATCCATGAGTAGTGAAACTCTATTCCTAGATCCCGCACATCCTTGCAGTCATCTAGGAATAAGTTCAAGAGGTATGTGGCCCAACTCACTATGGTGCCTTCTACGCACTGAGCTGCAATTGCGACAACTCTAGCTGAAACTTCCTCCTTGTGACATTTTCTTAGCAACTTGTAGGATAATATTTTCATGCCCAATTGTGTCGTGGCAGTGTTGATCCTCTTGATGTTGATCCCTCTTGTGCCCCTGTCGGTGCCATACGTCTTCTTCATCTCTTCTGATAACACTTTCTCCCTGTCTTTTTCATCCAAAAAATGTGTGGGATCCATGCCCCGGGATGGCAATCTTGTTATGTTGGTCATAGCCTCTACATCTATGGAGACTAGCTTGTCCAACCAGATATCCCCTCCATGCATGACTGCTAACAATTGTTTGATGCATGCGGTTGCGTGCTGACCTCTGCCAAAATGTGGTAGGTCCAACATACCTAAAATTCCTGTCTTCTCCAACCCCGTTTCCCATTGGAGTGGATGAATAATTGGTTCCCCAAATGGATTTGTTCCTACCATCTCCATGTATACCCTCTTTGCAAGTTCCAAAAACTTGTCTTTGTCTTCTACATCATGGTCTGAGTATTTGAGTTTTCCTATATAACCTAGCAGGTCTGGTCCTACCCGTACCCCATATAGTATCCATGGTAGAACGATTTCTACTGCAGGTGTTTTGTGAGGTGACTTGTCTATCTGTATCTTGTCTTTCTGTGGTAGTGGTGGTTGGCTCAAAGTTCTAGCGGCCTCCGGTTATTCCTCAGTATACCATTCTAGCCAACCCGTGACATCGTCGACCATTC
The DNA here is from genome assembly GCA_009831015.1 of Picea engelmannii. Taxonomy (NCBI): domain Eukaryota; kingdom Viridiplantae; phylum Streptophyta; class Pinopsida; order Pinales; family Pinaceae; genus Picea; species Picea engelmannii. The sequence continues at coordinate 335,944 of ML795337.1, forward strand.
CTTCTTGTGGGTGGTCTGATATGGTCATTTGAGACTCGTCTGGCTCAAAAGTTGATTCCCGAATCGACATCTTTCCATTAAATATCAGAGCTAATTCAATGTTCTTTGGTTGCGCCTTCCTCAGGTTTTCTACATCCTGGGTCTGTGTCTCCTGTACTTCTGTTGATCCTTGTATATTTGTTCCCTCCGGTGTTAGATATGGAATTTCTTCTAGTATAGGTGTTGGGTTCACTGGTGTTGTTTCTGGAGATGGGATTTCGTTGACATTGACGATTTTCGGCGACTGTTGTTCACCTTCTTCCACATGTACCCATGACCTGGTTTTAACTCTGGTTGGTCTGGCACTCTGGCTTGCTTCTGTTTGGTTGGGCGGTGCCATGGTGTGGAATATTGAATATTTTTTGGGTTCGAATGGTCTTTGTGATCTCTATGAATTTGATTTGTGCTTTTCAAACTCTATTGCTCTCTGTTTTCTTTCTTTTTGTGAATAGACTGTTTGCTCCCGCATGTGTGTGTTGTATGGGTTTTCCATGAATCTTGTTGAGGATGCTTCCTTCATTATGGGTTTAATGTACCTTAACTATAGGTTCAATGCACCTTTGGCAGTTTTGTACTTTCCATTACTCCAACTTGTCGTATTTAGTTGGCGCGATTAATGTGGTGTCCCATCGGTCCTTGCCTTCTTTTAATTTCACCTAGTGTTGTCATGTCGTACTGCTTTTGCCGACCTTCCTTTCCCCACTTGTTTCCCTTTGTATGTGACCATTTTCCTTCTCCTCATCGAGTTTATGTTCCTAAGTCTGCGTGCTCTTTCTTTCTCCAGTGCGGTACGCCTCTATTGGTATTGTTTCCTGGATGCTGAAACAATTTTTTGTCAAGCATCAGTACTAGATCTTGTTCTTTAAAAGTTTTCTTCTTGATGTGCCTATCATGCCAAGATTTGTCCCTTTCTTTTTGAACTTGTTGGTGGAATCCTGCTAAGATACGGTCTTCCTCCATGGTCATTAACTAATTTATTCGCTTTTGTACTACACCTCGTTCTGTCATTTGTGTAATTGTTGCTATGCACAAGATTTGTACTAAAAATTCTAATGGAACCACTACTTCTTGGCCATAGACTAGTTTGAATGGCGTGTGCCATGTCAAAGTTTTTCATTAGTCATGTAGGCCCATAATATTGTTGGTACTTTGAGGTCCTAGTCATCCCTATTGACGTTACAGATCTTTGTTAGTGCGTTCTCCAACATTTTTTTAAATGATTCCACTGTGCCATTTGCCTATGGATGATATGGTGTGCTCTTTTGATGATGGACTTCAAACTCTTCAGTCATAGCGTTGATGGCGTTGTTTATGAAGTACGTTCCTTGGTCTCTCATCAAAACTCTTGGGCATACAAATCGAGTGATTAATTGCTCAAATAAAAAATGTGTTGTTGTTTCTGTGCTGCAATCCTTCATTGGTATGGCTTCTGCCCATCTTGTTAGGTATTCCTTCGCTGTGATAAGGTACCTTGCTCCTATTCTTTTTGATGGTGGGTTAATTGGTTCCAAAAAGTCTATTGCCCACTTATCACCTGTAATGTTACTTATGGTTGTAATGGCATCTCGTCCCTTCTATTGGGTTTGCCTACTCTTTGATATACATCACATATTTGATAGTACTCCTTTGAGTCTCTGTGAATCGTCGGCCACCATAGTCCTGCGTGTAATACCTTCTGCATGGTAGCTTTGCCTGCATAATTCCCTCCTACTATTCCTTCATGGGATTTTGTTAAAACTCATGGTATTTTGTGTTCTAACACATATCTTCACAAGATGCTATATGCACCCATTTTGTATAGGTGTCATGCAATCGGTTGATAACCGAAAACGTGGATTACCAGGTTTTTCTTCTGCGTGATATTATATTCTTGCAGCACAGTACCTGTGCTCAAGTACTGAATAATATCTGCGAAGTGTTCATCAACAATTTGTACTGGAAATAGCTATGCATCTAGAAAGTTGTCTTATAAATTTGTAAGTTCTTCTCCATTTGTGACTCTTGATAGTTTGTCAGGTCTTGCATTTAATTTCTTGGCTTGATGATTACTTCAAATTCAAATTCTTGAAATAGTAGTAACCATCGACAAATTCTCCCCCCCAACACTGGCTTGTTGACTAGATATTTCAGGGCTGAGTGATCTGTGAACATATTAAAGTGTTTCCCCAATAAGTAATGTCTGAACTTTTGCAGTGCATAGATAATAGCTAGGCCTTCCCTTTCCATAGTGTTATAGTTCTTCTCTGGGTTGGATAACTTTTTTCTTGAAAATGCTATCGGGTGATCCAAGTCTCTCGATCCTAGCTGTCCCAAGATAGCTGCAAGTGCTATGGATGATACATCTACATGCACATGGAATGTCTTCACCCAGTCTAGAAACACTAATATCAGCGTAGTGACCATCTTTTCCTTTAGGGTAACCAGGCCGTGTTGGCACTCGTTGTTCCACTAAAATTTTGTATCCTTTCTTAGCATATTTTCCATTGGTGCAGTAATCTGTGCATATCCTTTGATAAATTTCCTATAGTATCATGTGTGTCCCAATGTCTCTCTTAGATGACAGACTATTTTTGGTGGTGGTAAGTTAACAATTACTGCAATGTTTGCAGGATCTACTAATAAACCCTGTTTGCATACTATATGGATCAATAGTATCCCAAACAGTGTTCTGAATATGCATTTCTTTATGTTCAGTGATATCTGGAACTACCTACATCTTTCTAGCATTAGGCGTAATACTTCTACATGGTATTTCAAAAAACTGTAGACTATCCAATCATCCAGGTATACTTCTAGGAACTAATGTATGAATTCCTTAAATCCAACAATGACTACTCTAGAAACAATTGTTGGTGCATTCTTCAGTCCAAACGACGTGACTATGTATTGGTAGGATCCCCATTCTATCACAAATGTGGTCTTGTATCTGTCTTCTTGTGCTATCTTGATCTAATGGTAGCCCGAGAATCCATCAGTGAATGGGTAGGCTTCGTGTCCACCTACGTTTTCTAACACTTGGTCCATGAATGGTGTAGGGAATGGGTCATGTAGGCATGCATCATTCAAATTCCTCAAGTTGACACATATCCTGATCCCTCCTTGTTTCTTGTCCTGAACTACCATTGGGCTTATCCATTATGATTCTTCGACCATTTCTATGATTCCAAATTCAAGCATCCTATTGATCTTAGCATTAACTTTCTTCTTATATATTGGGTTCAATATGTATGGTCACTGACTGATCGATCTCGCTTCAGGTCTGAGTGGTATCTTGATTTCTCCTAGCTCTCCGGATATACCTTTCATCTCTGTAAATGTTGTGGGAAATAGGTCACTGTACTCGCGCAACAACTCTGTTATTCTTTCTACTATTTGTTCATCCCAGTAGTCTCCAATGTTGGCCATCTTGGGATTCTCGACTGTCCCAATGTTGACTTTATTTACTTTGATCAACGAGGAAATGACTTCTGATTCTATGGGTGGTCCTTCCACATCTCTTTCTCCTTCCTCTTATTCAATCTGAATATTGTGCAGATCGTCTTTGTTTGGTGCTTCCTCTTGCACATGGTAACACGACAACAGTTCCTTGACTGTCTGTTTGTTTCACTGATGCTCTTCTGTGATCATTTCTACTTCTGGTTCTTTGATAAAGATAACTCCTCTTATCTTTTTGAGAGATGCATATATGTTGGGGTTCTCATGTTTGAATGAGAAAATGACTGTAAAATTATGTTGCAATGTTGTCCAGGTCGTAGTTCCTTTGCAATTCCTAGTCTATATACTAATTCGTTAGTATTCCCTCTAGGGTGTCTATAAAATGATGAGGTCATTTCTCTGGGGGTGTCATTTTCCAAAACGTTCTACACTTCTCCAAGTGTTCCACTGGTTCCCTTTGTCCATCATGCTTCTACTGCTTTTTGTTTTCTTGTTCTGTGTCAAACCTTTTGCGCAGTAACCACTTACATTGGTACCAATCTATGATTGTCTCTTTGTGTGCACCCCACCATCTTGCGGGTGTGGCCTTGAGTGATAAATCAAGTGCTAACAGTATCTGATTCTCTAACACTACATCTTCATACTGTGTCAAGAATGTTTCCAAATCGTTTATTCAATGGAAACTGGGTGGTTCCCTAATTTCTGTGCCTACCCATATTACTGTGTGGTCTATTTGTGCAGATATTCTTGTGTATACTTCATGTAGCCTTTGTTTCCAGTTCTCTAAACTGGTATTTGAATCTATTTCAAATGAAGTAATGCTCTGCCAACTGAGTATCCCACTTGCAGTTGGGTTTACGTAATCTTCATCGCGCACAGTTGCTCTGTACAACTAGACGAGTTCCTCTAAGTCTAGGAAAGTGGTTTCTACAAACCTCTCCCCTTCTTATGGGTCTAATGGCATGATGAACCTGTATTCTCTTGACTCAAATGTCATTTTCTGGGTCTTCAAGTTGATTATGGCCTGGTTGTCAAATGCCCAATCGAGACCAAGAAATGTTGGATAAGATGTTGTGTCGTCCACTATTTCAATGACTTCAAAATCTACTTTAGTGCACACTCCATCTAGGTTTATTGTCACTCCTTTGAGTCTACCAATTGGTAGAACTCTATGTTGGTTTTCCGTTTTCAGTTGAACAGGTGAATAGCCTAATGTGGGATCACCCATGCATTTCCATGTTTTCTTTGGTAATACGTTAACTTCCGATCCTAGATCTAGTATGATGTCTACCATATTGAAATCTCCAATGTTGGCATTCAGTCTAAATTCCATACTTGGTCTTGTTCTTGTGTGTAGGTGATTGACATTTTTTGGTTCTAGTTTTCCTTCTATCTCGATGCTACATTTTTCTAGATGTTTTGCAGTATTTTCATAGATGATGGATCATTTAATTCTTTTACACATGATTTCAAAAATCCTTTGATTATACTTACTTCTCCCATGGGTTTCATTTCGTTGGTGTGATCCAATAGTGGAGGCATCTCGTACTTTGGTACTTCCTTGTTTTGTTGCATAGTTGAAGTCAACGTTATGTCTTCCTTTTGAAATTCTTGTCTAGCTTCTTTAAATATTACCTTCTCATTCTACGTGTCGAACTGTTTCCTTGGTTCGATGTTCTTCTTTACCCACTAGTTTTGTACTGGTTCTTGTCGAGCTGCGTCATTTCCTATTTTAGCTCCTCCACAAGTAACTATATTAATGTTTCGTTCTTCCTCCCTTTCTTCCGCTGAAATCCATTGAGCATTCTGGTTGTTCTGGTTCCTCTTTTCCTGGATCTTTACTAATAGTTTTGGACACTCCTCTGTGTCATGGTCCGATGGGCAATAGTACATACAAGTTGCTAGTGGAAGCAAACATTCCCTTGCATACTGTCCCAGTTGTTGACAATTGTGACATACCACTGCTCCTCTACCTCATCCGAAACCTCCTCTTACTCGTCCTCCACCTCTATAGCTTGCTCTACCTCCTCTCAGCGCATTGTAATCAGGCGCCTGATTATACTGCATGGTATTGTACTGAGGTTGTGTCATATTGTACAGTGGTTGCACGTTATTGTATGGTTGTTGCACAGTATTATACTGCTGTTGCGCAGTGTTGTATGGAGCTGGAACTTGATTAAACTATGGTGCGACTTTCCCAGTCATCATTTCTGCCTGCATGCTATATGCATCTGATGTCCTTTCTCGCATCAACTCCACAGTTCTACAATATTTGTCATTGTGGCCCACTGACTTGCAAAAGGTGAAATATGAACTCTTCAGGTCTGTTTGGTATTTTTGCATCATTGTGCAGTGATAGGGATCACGACCTGATTTTTTGCAGATTTTGCACCATAGTCCTCCCGTTGGTAACAGATTTGGCATTCCTACTACCATATACTACACGAATGTTGGACATTCATTCTTGTGGTGTCCTTCTGTCTTGCATGTGGTACACCAAACAACTTCTCGTTTGTCCTTTTTCTTATTCTGATTTAACTAAAATGTTAAGTTCTTTAGATCCTCCTTTAGTTCTTCGATGGTCGGGTCTATCTATTGGTACTAGTTCTCTTCCAGTTGCAAGGATGCCTGCAGAGCCTTTGCTTGTTTCTAGAACTTCTATTTTCGCAAAGCGTATTTTAAGTGTGGGAGCAATGAGTTGACAAATAGGTGTCGATGCTGCATCTCGATTATGAGATATTTTAACTTTCCCTTCAGTTGCTTGAATCTCTGATCAATATCCCATACAGACTCTCCTGGTTTCTGTCTTATTTCGATCATCTCATTCATGTGTTGATCCTTTGAGATCGACTTCTGAAAATCATTTATCAGTAACTTCTTAATGTCAGTCAGTTTCCTTGTTATCCCAGGGGCACTATTTGCGTCTAAAATCATGTACCAGTATAGTGCGCGATATCTTAGCATAATAGCTATTTGCACAAGTTTGGTATCTTCATTAGTGATCTTCTTTAATTCCCATATATTTTCACAAATTCACAAGTGTTTCTTAGGGTCTTTTGTTACTTCTCCTCAAAATTATGGTAACCTGATGGTGGGATCACGTCCTGCCATTCTAAACATTGAACTACTTCCTCCACGCGGTGTAGATACTTGACTAGTGATACTTAAACTGGCTCCTCCAGTTGTTGTTCCTTGTGTATATGCACTTCCTACTGTCTGCCTACTTCTAAACTTCGGTTGTCTAAACAATGGTATTCTCTTTGGTGTAATAGTCTCACATGAGTTTATGGGTTCCACACTGACATTAATATGGATACGATTGTTTCCTTCTCTTCCCATTCTTGGACCTCTTGTCTTCCTCTCATATGTTGTGCACAGGATTTCCTCAATATGATCCACAACCCGAAGATCCTCTACCTCTTCCTCATCACTCACTAAGCCTTCCCTTGTGGCTATGTCTCTCTTCTTGGTATTCACCTTGTATTGGTAGGGTACTTCGCTACATGTCTTTCCAGTTGTCTCCATGATCTGCTTGATCTTGTCGTTGTCCATCATGATCGGGTCCAAAGGTTCCTTCTTATTTCCCTTATCCTTTCCTCCTTCCATTTCTCCTCTTTCTGTTAGTGCTTCCCCCCTTCCCCCATGCACGAGAGAAGTTTAGTTGTCTGACTCCATTGTCAATACTCCTTTATTATACAACAATATCTTAATGGACGTATATAACGATCAAATGTACCTTCGTCAAGGTCCACGTATAAATTCTTTCTCCATTGTGCTATACAAATTCACTATGTCTACTGCAAACTCTGTTATAAACCCTATCACAATATTGTCAAGCCAAAAGTCTACTACACGGGTGAACTTGTTGTTCACCTATTGTAACTGTTCAATCTGTACTAGGGTCCACTCTAGCTATCGAATCTGGTTCATTGTATGGTTATCCTTCAACCTTAGTATCCACTCCTGCAATAAGTGTGGAAAATCTCAGAAAAAGACTTCATGCAAGTCAATAAACACATATTTCTCAAGATACTTGTGGGGTGTTACTCTAGGGTTTCTATTGTCTTTTTGTGCAAACTCTAGCTCTTTTGTTCTTAACCAGCTTTCGATCTCTACTTTTATGGGATTCCACTGTCTCAACATCCCATTTTAATGGCTCATTGCTTTCTTCTTTTCTTCACTCTTTTCTTGCTCAACCTATCTCATCTACTCAACCCTCTCCTATTCCTACCAACGAAAACATAACCATTTGTTAGTTACTCTTCTTCTATATTGTCTGATTTTGTTGATCCATGGTTCATTTCTATTCAGGTTTCCAACAAATCCTCTAAAACTATCGGTCCTCCTGGTAAACCAGAAGGCAACACAACACACAAGATGTGTTGTGCAGTCTCACCCAAGATAGCTTTAATGGGTGGCTGTAAGAATCATGTGTTTACAACCTAGGATTGAGTGTGAGATACGAAGAATGCATATTGAACCATTATTATAACTATAACTGCAATATACTATCATTTACGAATACGTAGGAAATATAACAACTTATTTATTAAGCATAACATATAACTACTGAAAAGATGATAAATACATGCATGCATTCATCACACAACACTGATGTTACTGTGGTTCACCCCTCTTGGGCTATGTCCACAAATAGTTTCCTCTCAACTCTTTTATTATAGTTGTTTTGTCACTATGCGTCACACGCTTACAACTCTTCCCCGTTGGGTAAGATCTATATGAGGTAGAATAGATTGCACCAGGATTCCCAGCCTGTGATCTAACCCTCAAGATCTACCCTCTTTCCTCTTCTTCATCTCAACAACTTATACAAAATAGATCATACAACAAAACATTACATATCAGTTTGCTACAATATCGAATTATCTCTATAACCTATGAACAATAATGATGTAGGAGCATCGTAAGCGACCAACCAAGCGAGCATGAAGGTGGAAGACAACTGGGAAAAGCGTAGCATATGTTTTGCACGATTTGAAATATTTTTGAAGTATTAAGACGTAGATATTAATGTAGTATCTATAAGTGTACTTGCATTTATATCTGGTTGTTCTAAACAGATCGTGAGCATTTTTCTCTCATCTGTCAATGTAAAAGGCATTTAAGCCTAGTTAATGAAAGTAGGTAGGTTTGAATTAATAGATTAGACAGTTTAGAAGAGTAGGAGGGAAAACAAATATAGACACCCTCGCCTTTGTATCATAATAGTGGTTGTATCATTCACAGAGGATAGAAGAAGAGAGTTGTAGCAGGGAGTTGAAAAGGAGAATCCATGTACAAGAGATTTGAATCAAATTTCATGGTGTTATGATGTTTTCTGTTTATACATGGTGAATGGTATGCTTATGGTTGTTTTATTCTCTCTGTTATTCATTTTTTATGAGACTATGCTTTGCATGTATGATTTCATGTTGAATGTTTGAAGTCCATGAGAGAGAGAGAATGAGTTTCAATTGTTTCTCCTCCTGAGTGAGAGAAGTTCCTGCAAGGAGTGCAGTGAAATGTCCACAAGGTGTGCATTGACAAGGGTTCTGAGTTTTATCTCAGAAAGCTCAGGAGAGATACCGTTGTTCTCATTCCAACATAAGTGCAGGTGGAGCAAAGAAGTCGTGAAATGTGTGCGTAGACTAGTTGAAGCCTTAGAATTTATCAACTAAGGTTAAAGATTGAAGGACTGTTGTTGCAGAGGTTACACAGAGTCGAAAGATCAAGTACCTAGAAGTATTTGAAAGTCTACCGCAAGGAGTGTGCACAGGAGTCCTTTCGAGACTTGAGTTTCAAGTGAAATCTCAGGAGGGTCAGCACCTTTGAAAGTACTCAAAGGGAGATGGAGCGAATTTGCCTTGCAGAAGCCAAGTTCAGACGTAGAACACTAGTTCATTTCGCACAAGCTGTCAAGGAGGAAACAAACGGTCAGAATTCTCCGAGGAGAACTTGTGAAGTCACGAGGACTGTAGGATCCAGAGAAGTTTCAAGGTGGATAGGGGAGGACAAAACCATCAGTTTGGTATCAGGAATCATTGTGGACAATTGATCTTGATTTGTTTTGAGCCATCAGATCATTTCGTGGATTCGAAGTTTGTAAGTCCAGAGTGTAAGCCAAAATCCTTGGTCACTCTAACTCCTGAATTGCGAAAAGAATTGTTAAGTGAAGAATTTTGGGATTTCGGTAATTTTGGATTTGAAATATTGCAAATCCTGATGACAAGGAGCTAGGGGCCTTTTCATTGAAAAACTCCAGAGTTGCAAAATGCGAAATACTGTGAAGTGGCGTTTCAGCATTTCGGTGTTTCAGGGTTCGGGAACCCGAGGAGACAGTGGTTTGGAATCGAGAGTCTCGAACCTTTGGTACCCGGAAGCCCAAAATAACGTGGGCCATTGGATCTAAAGGGAGGCTATCAGTCACTGATTCTGTAGAAGGTGCCATTTCAGAATTCGAGGTTTCTAAGTGGTAGGGGGATGGTATTCGAAGGCTGGTTCAAGTCCCAAAAGCTGGGAAGAGTGACAGGTGGCAGGAATCCATGCCAAAGACCAAGGACAGTTGAGAAGACAAGTGGCACGTACTCATTTCTAGGTAGTTTCAATACCCATTGACCATTTCGGGGTTTTGGAGGTTGAAGAGCCAGGAGCTTTGCATCAGGATTTGCGAAGTCGTGAAGTCCGAAACTCCAAATCAGCGAAAAGTTTCGTTGGAAGTCAGTCTTTTGCTGAATGCATCGGGGTTCAACATTTCAGTATTTTTGAAGACAAGATATCGGGGTTCTTTGTTCTGGAACTCTCGAAGTCACAAAACGCGATACAGCTGTGGAGGAGGACGCGACCGAAGATTTCAGCATTTCAGGTTTAGGTGGGTGGAAGAGCCGAAAACTCGACAACAAAAATCACAAATTCGTAAAATCCAAAGTCCCGATTTGGAAAAGGGCGCGATCAATTTATTTTGGTCAAGAGATTTGAGTGACGCTTTGTGTTTGATCACATGGGGCATACTCATAAGGAACTGTGGATACACCATCGTGTGTGTGAAGGATTCCCTGTGGGGAAAATCAAAGAGTCAATTAGACTCATGAGGGAAGATTTAGGATGATCCTAAGCGGATCTCGGCCCGAGGGTTGGGGATCTGCACCAAGTGGTATCATAGCCTAATTTTGTCTGTACATTTCAGGCAGAAGGAGATAGAGAAAAAGGAGTAGTCTGATATGCACCAAGTGGTATCAGAGCTTGAATATGTTTGTATATTGCAGACGGAGGAAGCAGGAGGAAGAAGAGTGCTCTGATACGCATCAAGTGGTATCAGAGCACATAACAAATTATTTTCTTTCCGTAGCATAGAAAAGAGGAGCATTTTACAGCCATGTCACCAAGGAGAAGAGACAGATGAATGCCTGATCCACCCATGGAAAGAGAAATGCGTGAGTTACATGGCAGGTTGATGCCATGGAGACAACACAGAGGTGCACAATTGACGCTGGGGATATCAGTGAAGCTGAAAGTCAAAATGAAGCTGGAAATGAAGGAGAAGAAGTTGCAGTCGAGGATGCTATGGATGAACACCTATTCAGGGCTGTTGCAAGGATAGGTGCCAGAGCAAAGATGGAGATTCCCATGTATGAGAGACACTTAGATGTTGAACAGATTCTACATTGGATTAGAGCTCTGGATAAATATTTCGACAATGAATATGTCAAGGAAGACAAGAAAGTCAAAGATGTCATTACCAGACTTAAAGGGAATGCAACATTGTGGTGGGATGAACTGTAGGTTGACAGACGCTGCAAAGGCAAGCATAAAATCAAGAGATGGGATAGAATGGTTTCGAGGATGAAGGCCAAATTTATACCCAAGGATTATCAAATCACTATGTTTTGGAGGATGCAGAATTTGAGAAAGAAGTCGATGTCAGTGAAAGAATACACTGAATATTTCTAGAAGATAAACATCAGAGCAGGTCATCGGGAAAGCGATGATGAAAATATTTCCAGATACATGAATGGTCTGCGATATGACATTCAATATGAGATGAGCTTGATGACCCTTCAGAATGTGGAAGATGCTTATTAGATGGCTCTGAAAGCTGAAGAGAAGCTGAGAAGGAAGAAAGGTCAAAGAGGCCAAGGCAGAAGTCAGGCCAGAGGAAAAACAATTGCCCAATACAGAACTCATAAACCTAAAGAAGAAGGGAAGAAACCTCAAACTCAACTTGAGAGAGGTGGAAGTTCACATAGAGGGAAATATGCTGATAGAAACACTTTTCCTCGAGCCAGAGGAAGAGGAAGAGGTAGAGGCGGTGAATTAAAATGCTTTGTCTATGGAAATATTAGACATAAATCTTATGAGTGTCCGGATAAAAAGAAAGAGGGCAGTGAAACTCACATTTCCGAAGCACAAGGACAGAACGTTGAGGCAGAAGATGCTGAGGGTGAAAGATCCTTAATGATGAGGAAAGTTCTCTTGAAGCTAGAGAAGGAGGCAGAGAACCCAGCCCAAAGAAATAGTCTATTTCGGACTGCTTGCAAAACCAAAGACAGAGTATGCAAAGTCATAGTGGACAACGATAGCAAAAACAATCTTGTATCTACAGAGATGGTAGAAAAGATGGAGCTGGAGACTATCGTACATCCAAGCCCATACAAAGTTTCGTGGCTACAAAAAGGACATCAGGTAAATGCCACTAAACAATGTTTAGTTGAATTTAAAATAGGAGGATATAAGGATGGAATATTATGTGATGTCATTCCCATGGATGTTTATCATCTATTGCTGGGTATACCATGGCAATGTGACAGGAAGGTGATTCATGATGGGAGAAAGAACACGTACACCCTGGAGAAAAATGGTAGGACTCACATGTTGTTGTCGATTAAGGATAAAGAAGTGAAACCAGAAATGAGAAACACTGTACTTCTCATGAGTGGGAAGGAACTTCTTAAAGAGGTTAAGAAGAAGGAAGACACACAATTTATTGTGGTCAGGAAGCCCATAAATGTTTTGACTAGTACGAGGATAGATGATTTACCAGAATAAATCTAGAAATTGTTGGGAGAGTTCACTGATATAGTAGTGGACGAACTACCTTGTTCGTTGCCACTGATCAAGAGTATAAGCCATCAAATTGATATTATACCTGGAGCCAGTTTACCAAACAAAGCAATGTACAGGTTGACGTTGTAGGAAAATGAAGAAGTTAAGAGATAGGTCCAGGACTTAACGAACAAAGGATTGATTAGAGAAAGCTTGAGTCCATGCGTTGTTCCAACAATGCTCAGCCCAAAGAAAGATGGAGGCTGGAGGATGTGTACAAACTCAAGGGAAATCAATAAGATTACTAACAGATATAGGTTTCCATTGCCAAGGATGGACGACTTGATGGATTGCTTGAGTGGAGCAAGATTTTTTTCAAAGATTGATTTGAAAAGCGGATATCATTAGATTCGCATGAGAGAAGGTGATGAATGGAAGACAACATTCAAGACGAATGAGGGGTTGTATCAATGGCTTGTCATTCCATTTGGCTTAACAAATTCACCCAGTACTTTCATGAGATTGATGAACGAAGTCCTGAAGGATTTCATAGGGAAATTCGTCATTGTATATCTTGATGATATATTAATTTTTAGTAAGACAAAAGAAAAGCACTTAAAACATTTAGCTATAGTGATGAGAAGATTACAACAAGAGAAATTGCTGATAAATATGAAGAAATCATCAGTTATGAGGACATAACTCATTTATTTGGGTTTTGTTATCTCTGCAAATGAGTTGAAAATGGATCCAGAAAAGGTAAATGCGATTAAGAATTGGCCATCGCCAAAAAATGTGTTTGAAGTTCGAAGCTTACATGGTTTGGCAAGTTTCTATAGGAAATTCATTCGAAACTTCAGTGGAATCAGAGCACCAATTATGGATACGGTGAAGAAAAGACACAAATATTTTCACTGGACATAAGAAGTAGAGAAGAGTTTCAATCTGCTGAAGAAGAAGATCACGGAGCAACCAATCCTGGTTTTGCCAAACTTTAGCAAGACATTCCAGGTCAAGTGTGATGTGAATGGATTTGCAATTGGAGCAGTCTTGAGCAAGATGACAGGTCGATCGCATACTTTAGTGAAAAAATGAATGAAGCGAAAATTAAGTACTCAACATATGACAAAGAATTTTATGCAGTCATACAAGCACTGAAGAAATGGAGACATTATTTGGTTCCTAAAGAGTTTGTTTTGTACAGTGATAATCATTCTTTACAATTCGTGACTCAACAGGAGAAGTTGAACCAAAAACATGTTAAATGGGTTGAATTCATGCACAATTTTACTTTTGTAATTAAGCATATTTCTAGAGCTGCTAACAAAGTTGTTGATGCTTTGAGCAGGAAATGTTTGCTTATGCAGAAATTCAAAGTCAAAAATTTGGGTTTTGATAACCTCAAAGAAATGTATAGGAATGACCCAAATTTTAAGGAAGCGTATAAGGCATCTAAGAATCCAATTCTCAGGGAAAAAAACCAATGGAACGAATATATGATCCAAGATGGATTGTTATTCAGGGGCAATCAACTATGTATTCCAAAATGCTCCATGAGGGAGAATTTGCTGAAAGAAAAACACAGTGGAGGATTGGCTGGACACTTCGGTCATGATAAGACGTTCTCAAAATTGAATGGCTCATATTTTTGGCCAGGGATGAGGACAAATGTTAAGAAATTTGTGGACAGGTGCAGAATTTGTCAACACAGAAAATGGAAAAGGCAGAACACAGGGTTATACTAGCCATTACCCATACCAGAAAGGTCGTGGGATGCAGTGAGAATGGATTTTATATTGGGACTTCCAAGAAAACAAAGAGGATATAATTCGATCTTTGTGGTAGTCTACAGATTTTCAAAAATGGCACATTTCATACCATGCCAAAAAACCAGTGACGCAACTCATATTGTGAACCTGTTTTTCAAAGAAGTTGTCAGACTTCATGACATGCCAAGAAGTATCATTTTTGATCGAGATACCAAATTCGTTGGACATTTCTGGAGGACTTTGTGGAAGAAGTTGGGGACAAGTTTGTCTTTTAGCTTAGCATATCATCCTCAAACTGATGGGTAGACAGAAGTCGTGAACAAAATCTTGGGAGACTTTTTGAGGAGCTTAGTGACTGAACACCACAGCCAGTGGGATCACATTCTTCCACAGGAGAAATTTGCTTACAATGATTCACTCAACAGAAGCACAGGGCAGAGTCCATTCCAAATTGTATATGGAATGCAGCCAAGGGGAGTTTCTAAATTGAAAGATTCAGAACAAAATGAATTCAGAAGTGCTAGTGCAGAGGATTTTGTAGAAGCAATGAAGGAGCTTCACAGTCGAATTAAGGAACGATTGCAGAATTCAAATCAAGAATACAAGCACAGAGCATATCAACACAGGTGAGAACTTCAATTTGAAGTTGGTGATCTAATTCTTGCACATGTGAGGAAGGAAAGGTTCCCAAGGGGAACATATAACAAACTAAAGATGAAAAATATTGGACCGTGCAAGGTCACAAGGAAATTTGGGGAAAACACATATGAGATTGAATTACCCCATGGGATCGGAATTTCACCGATATTCAATGTTGTGGATTTGTACCCTTACATAGCTGAAGAAGTAGTAGAAGAGGAGGAACAGAAAGAAGTTCAATGGAAAAAACAAATGGATGTAGCTAAAAAGCCACAGATGGAAGGCATAATTGATAAGAGAGTCAGCAAGAAGACCAAGAGAAAAGAGAATTTTGAATACTTGGTCAAGTGGAAAGGACATCCAATTGAAGATGCCAGTTGGGAAGATGAAGAAGAAATTGAAAAGCATGGACAAACCATGCAAGAGCTCATGAAAAGGAGTTCATGAAAATGTTCAAGCGAGGGAGTATGATGTAGGAGCATCGTAAGTAGCCAGCCAAGCGAGCATGAAGGTGGAAGACAACTAGGAAAAGCACATCACATGTTTTGCACATTTTGAAATATTTTTGAAAGATTAAGAAGTGGATATTAATGTAGTATCTAGAAGTGTACTTGCATTTATATCTGGCTATTGTAAATGGATCGTGATTGATTTTCTCTCATCTGTCAATGTAAAAGGCATTTAAGCCCAATTAATGAAAGTAGGTAGGTTTGAATTAATAGATTGGATAGTTTAGAAGAGTAGGAGGGAAAATGGATATAGACACCCTCACCTTTGTATCATAGTAGTGGCTATATCATTAGCAGAGGATAGAAGAAGAGAGTTGTAGCAAAGAGTTGAAAAGGAGAATCCATGTATAGGAGCTTTGAATTAATATATGAAGCTTTGAATCAGATTTCATGGTGTTATGATGTTTTATGTTTATAGATGGTGAATAGTATGATTATGGTTGTTTTATTCTCTCTGTTATGTATTTTTTATGAGACTATGCTCTGTATGTATGATTTCATGTTGAATGTTTGAAGTCCATGAGAGAGAGAGAATGAGTTTCAATTGTTTCTCCTCCTGAGCGAGAGAAGTTCCTGCAAGGAGTGTAGTGAAACGTCCGCAAGGTGTGCATTGACAAGGGTTCTGAGTTTTATCTCAGAAATCTCAGGAAAGATACTGTTGTTCTCATTCCAATAGAAGTGCAGGTGGAGCACATAAGCCATGCAAGGTGTGCACAGGCTAGTTGAAGCCTTATAATTTATCAACTAAGGTTAAATATTGAAGGACTGTTGTTGTAGAGGTTGCATAGAGTCAAAAGATAAAATACCTAGAAGTATTTGAAAGTTTGCCACAAGGAGTGCACACAGGAGTATTTTCAAGACTTCAGTTGTAAGTGAAATATTTGGTGGGTCAGCACCTTTGAAAGTACTCAAAAGGAGACAAAGTGAAGTCTCCTTGCAGAAGCCAAGTTCAGACGAGGAACACTGGTTCATTTCGCAGAAGCTGTCAAAGAGGAAACAAACGGTTAGAATTCTCCGAGGAGAAATCGCGAAGTCGTGAGGACCGTAGGATCCAGAGAAGTTGCAAGGTGGATAGGGGAGGACAAACCCATCAATTTTGTATCAGGAATCAATGTGGACCATTGATCGTGATCTTTTTTGAGCCATCAGATCATTTCGGGGATTCGGAGTTTGTACGTCCGGAGTGTAAGCCAAAATCCTTGGTCACTCTAACTCCAGAATCGCGAAAATAATTGCTAAGTGAAGAATTTCGGGATTTCGGTAATTTGGGATTCGAAATACCGGAAATATTGATGACAAGGAGCCAGGGGCCTTTGCATTGAAAAACCCCAGAGTTGCGAAACGCAAAATACTTTGAAGTGGCGTTTCGACATTTCGGTGTTTCAGGGTTTGGGAACCCAAGGAGACAGTGGTTTGGAATTGAGAGTCTCGAACCTATGGTACCCAAAATCCCAAAATAACGTGGGTCGTTGGATCTAAAGGGAGGCTATTAGCCATTGATTCCATACAAGGAGCCATTTCGAAATTCAGGGTTTCGAAGTGGTAGGGGAATGGTAGTCGAAGGCTGGTTCAAGTCCCGGAAGCCGGGAAGAGTGACAGGTGGCAGGAATCCACGCTAGAGATCGAGGAAAGTTGAGAAGACAGGTGGCACATACTCATTGCCAGGTAGTGTCAATACCCATTGACCATTTCAGGTTTTTAGAGGTTGAAGAGCCAGGAGCCTTTCATCAAGATTTGTGAAGTCGCAAAGTCTGAAACTCCAAATCAACGAAAAGTTCCGTTGGAAGCCAGTATTTTGCTGAACGCATCAGGGTTCGGCATTTCGGTATTTTAAAAGAAAAGAGGTGAGGGTTATTTGTTCTAGAACTCTTGAAGTCATGAAATGCGATACAACTGTGGAGGAGGATGCGACCGAAGATTTCATCATTTTGGCATTTCGGGTTTCGGTGGTTTGAAGAGCCGAAAACCCGACAACAAAAATCGTGAAGTCGCAAAATTCGAAGTCCCGATTTGGAAAAGGGCGCGATCAATTTATTGTGGTCAGAATATTTGAGATATTCTTTCAACTTTTTGTTTGATCACATGGGGAATACTCATAAGGACCTATGGATACACGGTCGTGTGTGTGAAGGATTCCCTGTGGGGAAAATCAAAGAGTCAATCAGACTTAGGAGGGTAGATTTAGGATGATCCTGAGCAGATCTCATCCCGAGGGTCGGGGATCTACACCAAATAAAAAAAACCCCACCGACCCCTCTATGATAGCTAAGTATATATATTTATACGTTTCTATCTCTTTAGCGATTACAATGTGTTATCTCCTTAAATAACACAGTCAAATTTGTTTATTTTATGTGATAGGAAGTCATTGAAAAATACATTTCTAAATTTTTGAAGGTTCATTTTTTAGAGCCTTCGGTTTGTAATAAAGTTTGGAAACATTTGATTTGGTTTTCCCTTCACAAAATTCAAAACTTAGGTTTCGGTAGCTAAGTGCCTTTCCAAAAGGGCTTCTAAGCCACCGAAAGTGCAGAAATTATGCGTTTTTACTGCACTGAGTCATCATTTTCAAATGATGATTCTGAACGATTGAAGAATCTTTTTGAGAAACAGGAGGAGGTTTGTGTTAATAACACATAAAAGAACAATAACCTCTCTCATTTTTCCTACAGGTGTCATATATTGGGAGATTCAAATTCATCTCTAAGCCCTAATTTTTGGATCTCAGAATTTCCTTGTTTGACACATGTTTTTGAAATGTCGATCCAAGGAAACTGAAAACGAATCTCAAAAAACTGAGAGATTTTTTTTCTCAAAGCAAATCAATATACAAAATCCTCTTCTAGTTTTTACACAATGTTTTTTGTTTGAGAGATATGGGTAAATCTTTGAGAAGCATATTTCCATAAATTTCCATCTTTTCCAGCCACCTCACAAATTCAAATTTGAGATAGGAGAAGAGGTTATCAAATCCGTCTTTTGAGGATCTTGAAACTGTTTGTAAAGGCTATAAATCCAAGAAAATTTGATGAACAAAAGGGGGGAAATTTAGTCCTTGAGGCTGATGGTTCGACTTTGAGTACTATACTTATTGTATATTCTGAAAAGACTCTTTCTATAATATATTCAGCCTATGAGATTCTTTCATTGATATTGTTAGATCTTCTTTTCCTTTTCAGTTTTATTCTTATGAATTGAACTATGTTCTTTATCTGCATTTACATAGTCCATAGGTGACTATCATCTCACCATTTGATTAGTGAACAAAGGATCATAAATAACCTTACTAGTTTCTTGACCCATCATATGTATTATTTCATATATGTATGTTCTGGTTAATTGATTAGTTTCTCTTCTATTTGATACACTCCTATCTGATATTAGCTCTTGAAGGCCTTTCACTATTGAATAAGATTAGACAATCTTGTGAGACAATCCATTAATATAGTTAGTCATCTTGATCCAACCTCACACCTATTATTGAGAAAATAATTTCCAAAAAGATTAAGTTACCAGGCATCTCTGACTTATAGCCTAGGAGAGTTTCCTGGGGTGATAACAAATTGGCGCCGTTGCTGGGGAGAGGATATTGAAGCTCAGCTTCCCTGGGAGACGACATAGATCCAACTTTGATGATAGACGAAGCTTGGACATGATTTGGTTGTAATCATCTATCTGACGACTCCATGAAGGACGAATCCAGTGGCGACTCCATTGTTCTGAAATCTATTGGCAACTCCACTAGTACGAAATGAACAAGATCTTATCTAAGAGGTATGCATTCTGTGATTTTTCAAAGATTGTTGGTTTCCCTAATCCAATGCCTAGTAGAGATGAATGGGAAAATAGCCTTCCTAGATTTTGAGGTGAAGATTGGGAAGTACCAGCTGAACATTTGTTGGACTTTCATGATTGCATTCATTGCTTGCAAGTTGTGCATGAGGATGTTCAGATCTGGCTCTTCTATTTTTCATTAGAGGGGATTGCTCGTGATTGGTACCGGTCTCTTCCTATTGCCAGTATCAACTCTTTGGCAGATTTTCATGCTTCTTTTCATGTGTTTTGTAAAGAAAATTTTCCAGCTATTCTTCTATATCCTGAATGTTGTCATGAATTCAATTTATTGAATGAAGAACTAAACATTCATGAAGATTTTACTTCAGTAGAAGATATCTCTCATTATGATCGAGATATTGATGATCTTCAGGATGTTAACCATTATATAGATGCTTTTGACATTGTACCAAATGCATTCACTGTCTTGGGTTGTCATGAAGATCATATATTTCCATTCAAAAATCCAAAGCATGATCAACAGATTGATATATCAGCAGATGAAAGTTTCAAATCTACTGCAAATACGAAGAACAATCCTCAACTTTCAGATTTGCAAAAAAAGGGAAATTGCAGCAGATCTCAAGAGGAAGATGATGAGCATAAAAGTTTAGATCAAAAGTTAACTATGCATGTTTCTCTAGCAGATGTCCAACAACCTACATTCAACATCGAGATTAGTGAAGGTAGCGAGCATCATCACTTCAATCTGCAGTTGGATCAACAACTGAAAGAGGTATTCTTTTATGGTTTTTATGACCATGTTGCTGACTATTTTGAATATATGAGTAGTATGAATGTCAAAACATTTTTGTGAGATGAATATTTTTTCTGTCATCAACCATATTTCTTCATGTTACACTCTCTATTATTTTTGGGGTCAAAATCAAGAACAAGATCAGTAAATCGGTTTCTAACATGGCTTCATTGGAAGCATGAATTCACTTGATAAGAGGTAATACAATTGGTTAGCATAGGAGTTAGCAGAAAAATAAGCTCTTCATACAAGCAAGTAGATTGTTTTCAGTTTCTTGAATAAGCAAGGCAGGTCACAGGTTTGAAGAGATCAATGGTAAGGCCAGATGACTCCTGCCCAATGGTGAAGGTGAATGGAACTATTAGGTTTTTGGAAACCTCACAGGGAGGTCTCCATTCCAGTTGAAACTTGATATTAGCGCTCAAAATATACTGGAAATTTTTAGCGCCTTCATCCAATTGAGGCTAGATTTTCCATCTTTGGACGATATTTAACCAGCGTCATAATTTCAAGAATTCTCCAGATAGTATTGACAAGCTCCCATTGATTGACTTTGCCCAGAGACTCCTATGACTCTGCCTTCTGACTTGCATTCCTAAAAATGAAATGATTAATGTTTCCCAAGTGTCAATCTCTAATCATATTCCTAAGCCTAACCTAGCTTATGAGTTTTATAGATTTTACCAAAAGATTGGAAAGTCCCATAGGCCGATTCTCATGTCAATTCATTAATCGGTTGAACGCCAAGTCAATCTCCTACATATCTCATCGATTCTATTCAAATCACAATAGTCCAACCAACATCAGCCCAGTGCAATTGCCAAGTTTCATAGCCATTCACACCTCATTGATTTAATGATGTGTATGTTGGCATATCTAAAGTTGATCACCTATAATCCCGATATATATGGGATTCTGTTCATCAAATAAATGAAAAGAAATGCTCATACACATGCCAGGTCGACAAGCTAGGAGCAAGCATCGAGTCCATATGTCACAATAATACTCAAAACAAACCAAACAACTGAGCGTTAGTGCCAAGTTTCAGGGGATCAAAGGGTTTGAGATTTGAGCATTAATAAAATCAGATTACAGGTGTTGAGGGTTTGATTGTTAATCGCCAAAGTTTAAGTTGCAGGGTTTCAAACTCATTATCAGCAGATCAGATCATCTATTGAAGAAGTCGTTTGAGGTAAAATAATATGAATACCAGGTGTTCTCGTATCTACAAAGGACATACTTGTGTTTCTCTACTCTATGTTTTTCCATCACTGAGAATCATCCAGAATCAATACTTGCTCATCTTTCTGCACTTCAACATTTTTCAAAGAATAGAAGAAAATCATGTTGTTTTCCTCCTAACCCGACATATGTTTTTGGCATCATTAAAAATAGACTTAAGAGAAAGATCCTGGTTAACATGAAGCTACCTTAGATGCATTCAATGTTCTTCTCTTGCGTGATGACATTCGGGCAACTGATTTGATAGGAAGGTTTTCTGTAAAGGAAGATGTCCATGCTCTCTCTGCTTGGCTAAAATCCTATGTGACTTCATACAGAGCAAAATATTTAAGCGTCTGCATAGTAGCTTGTGCTATGTTATTGTTAACAGATTTGGAGCTGAATATTTTCTTAGAAATAAAGATGACATCAGATCTGTCTTCGTAGAAACCAATAGAGAAAATTCTGGAGAGTTTGCAAATGCAAAGCTTGGTCATAATGTAGAATATATTGGCTTTGGAGATGAAGGCAACAAATATGTTTTTTGCAGTTTGTCAAAGTTGTCAAAACCTTTTTCAATAGATTTTATAGAAGTGAGATACATGTTCAACATCCTTTCAATCTCTCACACTTGTTTTATAATCTTAAGTTGTTGAAGGTTCCAGGGAATCAACTATTATATCTACAATTAAAAATTGAAAGATGTTGTCGTATAAATTATATTCTGGGAATAGAGCAGAGGAAAATGGAAACCCTGCTGATCATCCAGACCCTGCTCAGGCTCTAGAGTCCCTAGGGAACAACATTGAATATCAAAAAGATGAGAGAACCTGCATTTCTAGATTAATTATGTGCAACATTAAGAGGAACCTGAGTGGATTGAAATGTTGTTGTCATCATCACCAAATCAATTTTGATCACTCTCAGAAGAAGCCAAGTAATACATTTTTGAAGATTTTAAACATTTAAAAAAGTTACATCTTTTGGTGGCTTAGGAAAACATAATGATTGTTCATTAGCCACTAAAAGCAGAGCTTTCGGTGCTTAACAGGCCCAGATTTTCCTCTCTTAACCACCGAAAGCTGAAACATGGCAGAGAGGTCATATTTTTGCCCAGATCTGACTTTTTCTCAACCCAATGTTTCGAGGTTGGTTTCTAAAGATGCATAATAATTAAATACATCATATTTAAGGTTTTATCTTGATGTATGATGTGTTTAAGGAAGTGTAAAAGTAAAATTGGTGACCTAGTTTATGAGCAAAAAACTGTCTTTTTTGCCAAAAGTGGAAAATTTGAATTATTTCACTTCCTATGAAGATTCATCAGCCTTGGAAGGCTTTCTACATCTATAGAAAAGCTTATGTAGGGCATGGCTATGTTATTGTGAACAAATTTGGAGATTTATATAATGACCAAGATATCTTCCAGACTTTTTGAAAGGGACAATATTGTTCTGCTACAACAGGTTACTAGAATCAAGAATCAAGTTTTGCAGTTTTGAAACAGATTTCACAAATCTACAATTTTGGTGGCTTAGGAGGGCTTTCATATCTGTCCTTAGCCACCAAAACCAAATCTTTCGGTGGCTTACAAGTTAGAATTTCGGCTCTCTAGCCACTAAAACCACAGAGAAGTGTAGAATGGAACTCTTTTTGCACAGATCCAAGTTTTATCATTCTACAAGGCACGAGGATGATTTATAAGGGAAGGTTATAATTACAAGGATTTGTTTCAATGTGTTGTTCCAGTTTTTGAGGTGCCAACAATGTGAAATAGATGAAGTTTGTTTCCTATTTGTGGCAAAGAATGACTTGTTTACCAAGGTGGCATTCTTGACTTATCCCACAGTATAGAGAGATCTGTTGCAGTTGTCGAAGACATGAAGACTATCCAGATAAAGGCTACATGTTTACAGAGGATCAGTTCTAAAGGAAAAATGACTCCATAGACCAATAGGAAAATCATTGGATCTGAGGTTCTTGAAACCTCACAGGGAGGCTTTCATCCCCAGAAGGAGCTAGATGTTATCTCCTCAAATAACACAGTCAAATTTGTTTATTTTAGGTGATAGGAAGTCATTGAAAAACACATTTCTAAATTTTTGAAGGTTCACTTTTTAAAGAATTAGGTTTGTAATAAAGTTTGAAAAACATTTGATTTGGTTTTCCCTTCAAAAAATTCAAAACTCAGGTTTCGGTAGCTAAGCGCCTTTCCAAAACGGCTTCTAAGCCACTGAAAGTGCAGAAATTCTGCATTTTTACTGCGCCGAGTCATCATTTTCAAATGATGATTCTGAATGATTGAAGAATATTTTTGAGAAACAGGAGGAGGTTTTTGTTTCTAACACATCAAATAACAATAATGTCTCTCATTTTTCCTACAGGTGTCATAGATTGGGAGATTCGAATTCATCTGTAATCCCTAATTTTCGGATCTCAGAATTTCCCTGTTTGACACATGTTTTTGAAATGCATATCCCAAGAAACTGAAAATGAATCTCAAAAAATTGAGAGAGGTTTTTTATCCCAACAAACCAATCTACAAAAGACTCTTCCATTTTTTACACAACAGTTTTGGTTTGAGAGATATGAGTAAATCTTTGAGAAGCATATTTCCAGAAATTTCTATCTTTTCCAGCCACCTCACAAATTCGAATTTGAGATAGGAGAAGAGGTTATTAGATCCATCTTTTGAGGATCTTGAAACTATTTGTAAAGTCTATAAATCCAAGAACAATTGATGAAGAAAAGGGGGGAAATTCAGTCCTTGAGGCCGATGGTTCGACGTTGAGTACTACACTTATTGTATATTGTGAAAAGACTTTTTCTATAATATATTCAGCCTGCGAGCTTCTTTCATTGATATTGTTAGATCTTCTTTTCCTTTTCAGTTTTATGATTATGAGTTGAAATATGTTCTTTATCTACATTTACATAGTACATAGGTGACTATCATCTCACCATTTGATTAGTGAACAAACGATCATAAGTAACCTTACTAGTTTCTTGACCCATCATATGTATTGCTTCATATATGTATGTTCTGGTTAATTGATTAGTTTCTCATCTATTTGATACACCCCTATATGATAATATCTCTTGAAGGCCTCACACTGTTGAATAATATTAGACAGTCTCGTGAGACAATCCATTAAGATAGTTATTGATCTTGATCCAACCTCACACCTATTATTGAGAAATTGTTTCCAAAAAGATTAAGTTACCAGGCATCTCTAACTTACAACCTAGGAGAGTTTCCTGGGGTGATAACACAATGCATTACCCTAAAATGTAACCCTACCATCGTTAGGTCTTCCTCCCATGCATGTGTGTTGTTCTTCCTTCCATCTGTTTCTTTCCTTGCATGTGCACGTGCTCTGTTTCCTTCTAGTTGTCACTTTCCTTGTGCATGCTTTCTTTCCCAACAATGCCTTTCTTTTCTGCTTTGGCCTTTGGCCTACCTCCAACACCTAGGCACTTTTCATATTGTGAATTCCCAGACAGGTGGGCTCTATATTGAACTTCCATTGTTTCATTACCTACAAACAACACCCAGACCTCCTCCATATGCAAATTTGTTGTTGCACTCCCACATCATACCCTCTTCTGTGATACATAGTTTGCACACGAAATTTATGAGACCGGGAATTTGACCTTCGAGTCCTCACATCTCTCAGGGACCTATTCTCACCCCATTTTGAAGCCCCTACTTCTGCTTTCCGTATTTTTCAATTTCTTGGAATCTCTTTCGCCCCTCCAATTCCATACTTACCCGAATTTTTTCGCTTGCAGATTCTCGGACATGCTGAATAAACTTCTAGTGTTCCTCGACCTACAAACAGTCCCCCCCACTTCCAAGATACACAAATTGATTTCTGGACTCCTACATCAACCCTCTTCTGTGTTACACATTATGTACTAAAATTTTCGTTCAATACAATTTGACCGTCAGGCCCTCATGTCTCCTCTAGGACCCTTGTCAGCCTATTTTGATGCTCATCCACTCACTTTCCATGGCCATTTATTACAATATCTTTCACAGATCATCAGGTTGGGGGGTTCAGATAATTTCCAATTCCTCGTCATTGTTTTATGTGCCTTCCACCTCCACACTTCTTTCAAAGTATATGCAATAAGTATATAACTTCTCTAGAAACATGCACAAAATATCTTGCCAGGAAATGGAATATCCATTATAGATGTGAATATATTATCCCTTCTTTTCCATCTTCTATACTTAAACAAATTCCTATTTCTCTTTTCACTGTGCTTTACCTTTCTCATCACTTAGTCGTTTTTCTGAAAATATCTAGCTGTGTGGGTTGGCGGACTTGCGAGTTCAGGACTCCTACATCAACCCATATTCCATGTTACACTCAAAAGTTATGATCAATACAATTTGACCGTCAGGCCATCAAGTCTCCTCGGGAACCCTTGCCAACCTATCTTGGAGCTAGTCTTCCAGATTCCTACATCAGTCCCTCTTCTATGTTACATAGTATGCACTGAAAATTTATGATCAATACAATTTGACCGTCGAGGCCTCATGTTTCCTCGAGAACCCTTTTCATCCTGTTTTGAAACTCGTCTGACTATTTTCCACGACCATTTCTTGAAATTTCTTTCACAAATTGTAGACAATTTTGTATTCCTAGTCACTGTTTTTTGTGCTCGCCACCTTCACACTTTTTTCCAAGTATATGCAATAACTATATAAATTCTCCATAAACATGCAAAAAATATCTTTCCAAGAAATGGGATATCTATTACAGATGTGAATATATTAGCCCTTATTTCCTATCTTCTATACTTAGCCAAATATTCGTTTCTCTTTTCCTTGAACTTTATCTTTCTACTCACTTATTCTTTTTTCCAAAAATGTATAGCTGAGCGTGTAGGAAAACTTGCGGGTTCATGTTTGCACTCATGCTCTTATATCGTGACACTGACCGATTGTTTCCCCATTCCATACCCAACCACTTCTCCAACCGCGGATTCTTGGTAGGCGAGCTCTAGATTGGACTTCTATTGTTCCATGACCTGTGAAAAGTACACTGACTTCTATGATATACAAATTTACAACTGGACTCAAATAATAATGTCTTCCATATTACAATCTACCTATCATGCCCTCTTTCATGCTACACATTTTTCATTGAAAACTTTCAAGATATACAATTTGACCGTCAGGTCCTCACGTCTCCTGTGGAACTATTGTCACCCCATTTTGAAGCCCGTATGTCTACTTTCCATACTTCTCCATTTCTTCAAATTTATTTTTTGGATCGTCGGGTTAGCGGGTTCAAGAAATATCCAATTCCTAATCATTTTTTCCTATGCCCGTACCCTTTTGCAATTAGAAATTAGCACTTATATATAAGATATTATTTCTAAGTATGTAATTAACAAGTGTTAATTCTAAACTAGGATTAGAGGATATCTCCCATTGATATGAATATATATATATATATTTTATGGATGGCTATATTATCCCTTTCGAGTGTTAATTTAAAACACCATGGAATGTCATTTATGCGTCGTTGGGTTGGTCCATGTTGACACAGGGGCAGACACAGGGTTCAATGCTACAAGAGCGCACCAACAAAACCCTAACTACCGGCCCTTTCGGAAACACCTATGAAGCAGATGAAGTCTCACCCAAGGTAGAGGCAAGGGTGGTTGCAAGAATCCCAGCTAAGGTTGTAGACACCTTAGCATCGACAATTCATCAATAGTCAATCCTTATTATACTTTGTAGATAGCACAAAGCATCGCAACATTCACTTAGATCTAAGGTATCTTAGTACTTAGCAACAATAAAACAGATTAGATCCAGTAGATCAACACTATCAAATCTACTATTCATACACATCTAATAAGCACAAAGCATAAATATATCCACCTAAATATATCAAAGCACTTAGCAAAAGCAGAGATAAGCATGACAAGTCAAGGAACAAAGCATAACACACAAATTTACGTGTTTCACCCCCACCTTGGGGCTACATCCACCAACTCTTCTTCTTTATTATCGTCAGCCAATCGGTTACAAGCACAAATCCATAGAAACCCTTACTTCGCACAGGACAAAAGATCTGCGCAGCCTGCTAGATCCTTCTTCCTTTCCTTTCAGCACAAAGCCTTTTATATCTTCACACAGGGACTTGCACTAAGCTCTACAAGTCTATACAAAATGAAAAAAATTCTCGATCACACAGATCCCTTGTTGGAAATTAGCCTATATCACATAGATACAATACAATCCTCTTCTATACTAGATTCCTATATGTCTATTTATACATACAAAATGGGCCTAAGTGTGGGTAAACCCACGGGCCGACATCTCTTTCCCATTACATATTCCCAAAACCCAAAAAGGGACCTGAAAGTGGGCTGAGATCCCTTTATCTCTTGCTTCGTTTGATGCTCCATCTTCAACAAGATGTCAAAGTCCCAAAAATGGTCAAATATGAACAAGTGTTCCCAAAACTTGGTCAAGGGCCAACTGTTGGATCATGTTGTCATTGATTCCAATGGTTTGATTATTTGGGAGAATGTTGGATCATATGTCATTGATGTAAATGGTTTGGTTTGATTGATGTCAAGTAATTGATTGATATGATGCCCTTGATGAGAATGATATATGTCCAAGTGGAAACCAATTGATAAA
>ML795338.1:0-27132 GCA_009831015.1 Picea engelmannii
TCATTCCATTGATACTTGGTATCCTTCCTTAACAATTTTTCCATAGGCGTTGTAATCTGTGCATAGCCTTTGATGAATTTCCTGTAGTATCCTGTATGTCCTAACATTGCTCTTAGTTGGCAGACTGTTTTTGGTGTTGGTAGGTTAACAATGACTGCGATTTTGGACGGATCCATTAATAAACCCTATTTGCATATTATGTGTCCCAGTAGTATCCCAAATGGTGTTCCAAATATGCATTTATTGATATTTAGTGATATCTGGCACTGTCTGTATCGTTCTAACATCAGGCGTAAAAATTCCACATGGTGTTTTAACAGGATATAAACCGTCCAATCATCCAGGTAGAATTTGAGAAATTGGTGGATGAATTCCTTGAATGATGCAATGACCACTCTGGAGAATATTGCAGGTGCATTCTTCAATCCGAATGACATGACTGTGTACTGATAGGATCCCCATTCTGTCGCAAATGTGGTCTTGTGTCTATCCTCTTGTGCTATATTAATCTGATGATATCCCAATAATCCATCGGTGAATGAATAGGCTTCGTGTCCTCCTATGTTCTCAAGTACTTCATCCGTGAACGGTGTGGGGAATGGGTCATGTAAGCATGCATCGTTCAACTTCCTCAGGTCGACACATATCCTGATCCCTCTTCCTTGTTTCTTGTCCTGTACTACCATTGGGCTTATTCATTCTGATTCTTTGACTGATTCGATGATGTTGGCCTCGAGCATCCTGTCGATCTCATATTTGAATTTCTATTTGTAGATGGGGTTCAGTCTGTATGGTCGTTGTTTAATGGGTCTCGCATCAGTTCTGAGTGGTACCTTCATTTCTCCTAATTCTATGGCTATTCCTTTCATCTCTGTAAAGGTTGTGGGAAAAAGGTCACTGTATTCACACAACAATTTTGTGATGCTTTCTAGTGTCTGTTCGTCCCAATAATCTCCAATGATGGCCATTTTGGGCTGCTCGATGGTCCCTATGTTAACCTTCTTGATATTGATTGGCGTCGAGATGACCTCTGATTCTAAGGGTGGTCCTTCCACCTCTCTCTCTCCTTCGACTTACTCGATCTGAATATTGCATGGATCATCTTCATCTGGTGCTTCTTCCTATACTTGGTAGCATGACAATAGTTCCTTGATTGTCTTCTTATTCTGCTGCTATACCTCTGTGATGACTTCCACTTCTGGTTCTGTAATGGATATGGAATCTTTGATCCATTTCTGGGTTGTGTCTATGTTGGGGTTCTCATGATGAAATGTGAAAGTGACTGTAAATTTTTGTTGGAGTGTCGTCCATGTCTTGGTTCCTTTTCACATTTCCTGGTCTATATACCAATTCGCTGGTATGCCTTCTAAAGTATGACTGAAGTGGTGAGGCCATTCTTCTGGTGGCGTCATTTTCCATAGTGTATTACACACCTCCAAGTGTTCTGCTGGCCTTCCTATTCCATCATATTTTTGTCGGTTGTTCCATATCTGTTCTGTGATGAACCTTATGCACAATAATCGTTTGCATTGGTACCAATCCGTGATAGTCTCTTTGTGTGTACCCCACCATCTTGCAAGTGTAGCCTTTAGTGATAAATATAGTGTTATCAGTCTCTAGTTCTCTAAGACTTCATCTTCGTATTGTGTCAAGAAAGTTTCCAAATCATTTAGTCCGTGAAAACTGGGTGGTTCTCTGATTTCTGTGTCAAGCCATCTTACTGTGCGGTTTATTATTGCACACCTTCTTGTGGATACTTCGTGTAGTCTTTGCTACTAGTTTTCTAACCCAGTGTCTGAGTTTGTTGTGCATGAAGTAATGCTCTGCCAACTGAGTATCCCGTCTGTAGTTGGGTTTATATAGTCCGCATCGCGCGCAGTTGTTCTGTACAACTGGCCGATTTTGTCTAGATCCAGGCAAGTGGGTTCTATGAACCTCTCGCCTTCTGATGGGTCGAGTGGGGATATAACCCCATAGTCTCTTGAATCAAATGTCATTTTTCTAGTTTTCAAGTTAATTATGGCCTGGTTGTCGAATGCCCAATCCAGACCAAGTACCGTTGGGTAAGGTGTTGTACCATCTACTATTTCGATGAGTTCAAAGTCTGCCTTGGTGCGCACCCCATCCAGATCTACAATTACTCCTTTCAGTCTACCTATTGGTAGGACTCTATGCTGATTTGCTAACTTTAATTGAACAGTTGAGTATCCCAGTGTAGGTTCTCCCATGCATTGCCATGTAGTTTTTGGTAGTACATTCACTTCGGATCCTAGATCTAGTATAATATCTCCCATGTTGAAATCCCTAATATTAGCATAGATTCTAAATTCTCAAATTTTTCTTCTTCTTGTGTGTAGGTGGTTGACAGTTTTTAGTTCTGGCTTCTCTTCCGTCTCGCTGCTACATTTCTCTAGGATTTTTTGCAATACTTTGATAGATAAAGGATCACTTAACATTTTGATGCATGATTGCAAAAAATATTTGATAGTACTTACTTGTTCCTTAGGTTGTGCTCTATTGGTATGGTCTAGTGATGGCGTCATGTCATATTCTGGGGCTTCCTTGTTCTGCTGCACAATCGGCACTATGTCCTCCTTCTGGAATTCTTGTTGGGATTTTGTAAAGATCTCCTTTTCCTTTTGCACATCGAACTACTTCTTGGGGTCGGGGTTCTTCTTTACCCATTGGGTCTGTGCTGGGTCCTATTGAACTACGTCATTTCCTGTTCTCGTTCCTCCTTGAGTGACTATGTGGATGTTTCGTTCGTCATCCCTTGCTTCGGCTGAAATCCATTGAACATTCTGGTTATTTTGGTTCCTTTTTTCTTGGATCTTTACGAGTAGTGTTGGACATTCCTTGGTATCATGGTACGAAGTGCGACAGTACATACAAGTCACTGGTGGTAGTGGGCATTCACATGCATAATGTCCTAGTTGTTGGAAATTGTGACATGTGACTCATCCTCTTCCATGTTCGAAACCTCCTCTGGCTCGTCCTACTCCTTTATAGGCTGCACGATCACCTCGTGGTGCGTTATATTGTGGCCCCTAATTATACTGTGCGGTATTGTACTGGGGATGTGATGGGTTGTATTGTGGCTGTGCATTATTATAAGGTTGTTGCGTAGTATTATACTGTTGCTGTGTAGTGTTGTATGGTGTTGGGGCTTGAGTGAATTGTGGTGCTGCTTGCCCAGTCATCATTTTTTCCTGTACCTTGTATGCGTCTGAGGTTCTTTCCTGCATCAGCTCCATAGTTCGACAGTCTTTGTCGTCATGGCCCATTGACTTGCAAAATATGCAATATGAGTTCGTTAGGATTGTTTGGTATTTATGCATCATGGTGCAATGGTACGGGTCATGACCTGGTTTCTTGCATATTTCACACCATAATCCCCCCTATGGCCGCGGGTTTGGCATGCCTGTTGCCATATACTATGCAAATGTCGGACATTTGTTTTTGTGTTGTCTTTCTGTCCCACACGTGGTACACAAAAAAACTTCTCATTTGTCCTTGTTCTTATTCTGGTTCAACTGAAATGTTAAGTTCTTTAGATCCTCTTTTAGTTCTTCGATATCCGGGTCCGTCTGATGGTACTGATTCTCTTCCAATTGCAAGGCTGCCTGCAGAGCCTCTGCTTGTGTTTGAAACTTTTGTTGTCGTAGTGGATATTTTAAGTGTGGGATTAGTGATTTGATAAACAAGTGCCGATGTTGCATCTCGGTCATAAGGTATTTTAACTTCCCTTTTAATCACTTGAATCTTTGATCAATATCCCATACCGATTCTCCTGGTTTCTATCTTAGCTCAATCATCTCGTTCATATACTGATCCTTTGAGCTCAGCTTCTGGAACTCATTAATTAGTAGTTTATTAATGTCCTCTAGTGTCCTTGTCATCCCGGGAGCACTGTTTGTGTCTAGACTCATGTACCAGTCTAGTGCACGGTCTCTTAGCGTGATCGCTAGCTGCACGAGTTTGGTGTTGTCATCAGTGATATGCTTTGCTTCCTAGATCTTAGCGCAAATGAATAGATGATTCTCAGGGTCTTCTTCTGCTTCTCCTCAAAAATATGGTAATCTGATAGTAGGGTTGTGTCCTTCCATTCTGAGTACTGAGCTACTGCCTCCTCCGCACGGTGTGGATACTTGACTAAGATTACCTGAATTGGCTCCTCCAGTTGTCGCTCCTTTTGTAGATGTGCTTCTTGCTGTTGGACTTCCTCCGAACTTTGGTTGCCTAAACGATGGTGTTCTCTGTGGTGTATTGGTCGCACATGGGTTTATGGGTTCCACACTAACATTAATACGAAAGGGGTGGTTGTCTTATCCTTTCGTTCTTGGGTCTCTTTTTTTTCTCTCATAGGTGGCGTGCAGGATTTCCTCAATTTGCTCCACAGCTTGGAGATCCTCTACCTCTTCCTCATCGCTTACCAAGCCCTCCCTTTTGGATATGGATCTCTTCTTGGTGTTTATCTTATATTGGTAGGGTGCTCCTCTACGCGTTGTTCCTGATGACGCCAAGATCCACTTGAGATGGTCATCATTCATCGAGATCAGGTCCAAGGGTTCCTCTTCCTTCTTCTGTTTATCCTGCCCTCCTTCCATTCCTCCTCTGTCTGTCAGTGCTTCCCCCCTTCCCCCATGCATGCAGGGAAGTCTAACTGTCTACTTCCATTGTCATTACACATTTTTTATATAGCAGTATCTTTATATAAGTATACAGGGATCGAATGTACCTTCCTCTGGGTCCTCATAGAAATTCTTGCTTGGCTGCGCTGTGTCTACTGCAAACTTTGTGATGAATCCTGCCACAATACTATCAAGCCAAAAGTCTACTGCGTGGGTGAATTTTTTGTTCACCTGCTGTAGCTTCTAAATCTGTACTAGAGTCCAATCTAGCTGTCGAGTCCAGTTCGTTGGGTGGTTATCCGTTAACCTTAAGATCCACTCTTGTAGTAGATGCGAAAAATCAAAGAATTTTTTTTTGTGTAAATCCATAAACACGTATTTATCTAGGTATCCGTGGGGTGTGATTCTAGGGTTTCTATTGTCTTTGTGTGCAAACTATAGCTCTTTAGTTCACAACCAACCCTCGATTTCTTCTCTCGTGGGGTTCCAAGGTCTCCACATTCCCTTCTAACTGTTCATTGCTTCTTTGATGGTTCTTTTACAATCTATCTCATCTACTCAATCCTATATTGTTCCTCTTAATATGAAAACAAAACCATTTGTTGGTTTTATCGACTCCCTTCTTAGGTTATCTGAGTTATTGACCCAGGGTTCATGTCATCCGGGGTTTCAACAAAAGCCTCTAACTATCATCTCTCTTGGTAGACCATAAGGTGACCCAGCACCCGAAAGGTACTGCGCAGTATCACCCGAGATAGCTAAGGATGGTTGAATATAAGAATCAGGTGTTTACAGCCTAGGACGAAGTAGGAGATAAAGGGTTTCTTGATTAAGGCCCTATTCTGTGAATTGTTACTGTAATCTACTTGTTCCCAGGAACCGCATGCATATAACTCAAAATATAAACAAATTGTAATAAAGCGTTTGATTATTCATCAATCGTAGTCATCTATTGCTTGAATGAAGTTAAAGCCATGCAAACATTCAACATATTACATAGAAGTTACCGTGGTTCACCCCTCCTGGGATACATCCACAAAGATTTGGCTCTTGGATCTTGTATTATAGTAGTTCTTGATATCCCTGCACCGCGCGCTTACAGTTCTCCACAAAAGTGGGTAAGATCTATGTGAGGCAAACTAGATCGCACCAGGGTCTACAACCCATGGTCTAATCCTCAGATCTACTTTCCCTCATATCTTTCTTGCTCAATAGCTTACAAAAATTGGTTCATACAATTCAAACCCCTCACGTATCGCCAACAACAATACTCAGGAAAATCACTCAATAACAATCACAATATTCATAAGAATTAACCTAAACTCAATAATGGCAACTACAACAACTACTACCCGAAAAAACCACACACCCATATGATACTTTTGTATCTATATTTATACATTTCGGGCTCTTCAACCACTTATAGAATATTACCAAAACCCTAACCCTTCTTACACTAGGTTTTTCTCCCATGCACGTGTTGTTATTCCTCCAGTTGTCGCTTCCCACTGTGCACACTTTCTTGCATTCACATGTGCTAATATTTTGCCAGTTGTCACTTCAGTTTTATGCATGCTTTCTTTCCCATGATCATCCTTATTTCCACTTCGGCCTTGTGCCAACAGAGCTTGTTCATCATTCAAAACTGTCATCTGCCATTATCAATCTCCCCCAAGGGTGTTGTGATTATCTACATTATCATACATCTTCAGTTACCGTTCCATAGTTTGGTTTCATGACATGAGCATGGGGCATGCCCACCTCATTTGTATACAATTTTTCTTTTTTTACCTAGAGAAAGATTTGGGTCCCATAGTTTTCCCTCTCCCTCCGACAGATTTCTCTTGCAGTTCCTCTCTTCACTCTTCCTTACAATGGAACTCTCAAAAAAAGAAACATTGATGTATTTTGGCTATACGTATGATCCTAACCTCACACATAAGGAGGCATCTGTTATCACTGAAAAATCATCCGCAACATTGCACACAATGGTTGAAGAAAGACATCAATGCCAACAACAATTAGTACACCTACAACACCAAAATCCATCAAAAGGAACAAAAAATATACACTTGGTTCAAAAATTAAAGTGCACAAATTCACCAAAGGGAGCACACACACAGTGCGCAGGCTAACATAACCCTCAACGCGCACTGTGCAGAAGATGCACGACTGTCTATGAGAAAATCCACACACTCCTCATGAATCTTGTCGGCCTCTCAACCACTTCTATTCTGACCCCCAAGACAATTTGACACTCAGACCTGAGCGAAATCTAGCTTGGATCCTGGTCAAGGGCTAGGAAGTGCCCTAAAAGGCCCCTTGTTCACACTATGAACCAATTGTATCGTGCCATGAATGGACACTATAAATATGTGCCATGGGTGTGCTATAAAAATAATAACTTCAAGGTATTTTTATGATGCAAGAATTCTTCTTAGAGAATCCTCTTTTCTCTTTGAATCATTCAAGCACTATAGCAGGGGCCATCCTACTCACCTCTTGAGAGGATTGGCATTATATTTATTCACCATTGTCACTTGCCATTGCATGAAGATAAGATCTCTCTATTAGGGAACTCAAGAGCCCTCCCAAGGAGGAAGAGGGGATTCATAAGTCCCTACCTTTCTCTATGGTGTTAGCCTATCAATATATTGATCCATTGGTAGCTATATGATGGTCATTTTTTTTCTTTTCATGGTTCTAGTTCTTGCAAGCTTCTCTAACATTCATTTATTTGTTGTTTTTAATTTTATTTCCTTGTTTCATGTGTATTTGGTTATTTAATCAACTCACAAACCTCTGTCTTGTTTAGATGACTTAACTAAGCATGCAAGTGTTGTTTTTTTTCTCACCCATGTGACAAAACCAACACACCAGATAGTATCTTGAGACACTATGTACTTGATCATGCACAACCTGATATTCTGTGGGAATGTCACAATGGAGTTTTTGGAAGACATGTAAATGGAAAGGAAATTTCTCGAAATATCTTACAAGAAGGATCATGGTGGCCTACAATGTTTAAAGGTGCTATGGCCTATGCTCAAGCCTATGATGTATTTTAGAGAGTGGGGAAACCATCATGTCACGATTAGTTTCCTCTACACCATGTTCGTGCACTACAAGCATTTGAAAAATGGGCTATCGAATTTGTTGGTTCGATCACTCCCCTTGCCAAGTATTCGAATTCCTGATATATCATTAATGCAACTGACTATTTAACTCAATGGGATAAATAAGAAGCTATCTGATATTTCTCTACAACCACCACAACACGATTTATTTTTTAGAATATCATTACTAGGTTTGGCTATCCTTAGTTTTTGACTAGAGATTAAGTTTCCCATTTTATCAGTGACACCATTTACACCCTTACAAGGGAATTTTTGATTCAGAACCATAAGATCATTCCCTACCATCCACAGGATAATGGAACAACAAAGGCATTTAATAAAAATTTGGAGATGGGATTGACTAAAGTTTGTTGCATAAATCAGGATGGTTGGGATGAGTGCATTCCAACAATGTTATAGGATTACATGACTACCACGAAGTGGTTGAACATGTATACTCCATTTCAACTACTATATGGCAGTGAAGCAGTACTGCCAGCTGAGTTTCTCACCCCAAGTCTATTCATTGCACAAGCTACCGAGATGACCGAGGATGAATCCATTGCTATGTGGGTTGAGGAATTGCTAGAACTTGAGGAGGCTAGGTTCTCAGCAGACTTTCATCAGGTCATGGAGAAATCCTAACAAAAGGCCTGGAATTATCACCATATCAAGAGAAAATTATTTTCACAATGTGACTTCATCCTATTATATGGCAACAAATATCAAAAACATCTAGTAAATATATAGATGCATTGGATGGGACCTTTCATAGTTGTGGAAATCTGTAACTGTGGAGCTATCTAGTTATCACAAATTGATGTAATTATTTGACTAGGATGGGTAAATGGTTCTTTCCTGAAGCCCCACCTATATTCTGCATAATTATAGTTTCGTTACGCTCCTGTTTACGAGAGTGAGTTAGTAAGTAGGATTTCCATTTGTCTTTGTTTTATTTTATGTCAATAAACAATGACATGTTATATGTTTACGTGTATTATTGCTTTGTTGTCCTATCCAATTCATCCAACGTAGATATTCACTTTGTGGTCAGGGAGGTCGTAGTCACATCCTCTTGTACTTAATGTTTCCGAAACTTGAATTCTATTCCCTTGTGTCATCACGTGGGTTGTTAAAATCCATAAGTTCATTTTTATTTACCTTCGCATCCCTACCTGTCATAGTCAAGTTAACTATTAACAACTATCTATCCTTTTTCCCATTCACCACTGGCATTCTCATTACTTTCCCGATTTGATATGACGTCCCATTACAAACTTTCCACTTATGTATTTAGTTTCCCAAATCATGTCATGGATTTTGCTATTTTTGAGGGATTTGGTTGATGTTAATTCCCACTAGTATCACCCTATAACATTCAATGCATGGATGTCCCATCACCCTCCACATTTTTCTTATAAATATGTCTTTGGCCGATGGATCGATATCCTTTCATTTTCATTGCACTAAATGTATACTCATTCATGTGCTTAGTGAGCTATCTGTGAACTTGTGTCCATGACCTCGTCCCCCTATTTGCTTTGTTTAACATTGAAAGTATGTTAGCATGGTTCACACCTCTGGTCGAGGAAATGCCCCCAAAGTTCCTTCTCTAATCACAGTTTTCGTCTCGACTGAATTCATCAACCCTCGGGTCGAAATTTTAGATGACCTCCATGGAAAGGTGGAACACACTCGACTTGTGGACACCAATTTGACTGATGCTACCTAGTACTCGTCCATGGAAATTCATACATTCAAATGCTACATCACCTTTCTAGATGGTAAGTTCCAATGGTATTGGAAGAAATCATTCCTTCCCATGTGTGACAACATGCTAATGAATTTGTGGGATTTACTGGTGTTCGACACCACTGACGAAGCCACCAAATGTACCAAATTCCTGATCAATAGAGTCCACAATGGCACACTGTGGTTGGAAAAGGGATACCCCATACATGTTGAAGACATCCACCAGTTAAAAGGATTGTCTATGAAAGGTCAAAATGTATCAGACGACTTCCAGGGGTCTAGGAAGCATGGCAGGAAAAAGGGTACACTCAACCTATATAAACTATATGGAATTCACCAAGGAGGTCGAAACACTTACAAAAATCCCATTGATGATTCATAGGTCCACTGTTCCTACTACCTCATTGCTGGCATGGTGATGAAATGTTTTATGAGGAATGAGTGTACGCTCGATGCAATAACGGTGGCCAAATTCACCAAGAATGGTGCACCAATTAATTGGTGCCAATACCTGCTAAAAGAGATGTTGCATGCATGTGCATATGTCCATGAATGAACTACCTAATTCATATATGACTAATTTCTCATCGCTTTTGTGATGTGGAAATGACATCCACCCCAAGGCCAATGACTTTCCCATAGTTTTGATCCTGACATTGCCAAGTTATTCAATTCTAGGCATGATTAGAACTTGGTCATCCATGCTTCCGATTACAATGATGTTTTTTCATAGTGGAATAGTGAGATGATCACCACAACTCAGAGGCTCAAGATTCCACATGTGATCTTTAACAAACATACCCACCACATTTTGTTTGCTATGAATCGTGAACACACTTTTGTGCGACCATTAGGTGTTGCATAAACACTGTTTCATATGAATCCTCTGCCATTCCATCTAGATGCAATGGTGTTTGAACAAGTCAGGGGATGGCCAGGGGTCATAAGGGAAGAGACATTGATGGGTACTTCTTACACCATGCCGACCATTTCACAAAGGCCCGATCCATTAGAAACATCAAGTGTAGGTCCTAGTGAAAGCAAGAGAACCCATACACCTTCCACCTCAGAGGAGGAGAAATATTAAGAAGAAGAGGAATCATCACTGAGTATCACAATTCACATTCCATTTTCATCCATTCTCGATGGATCCTAGATCTTAGGTAAGAAATTCTGGGAGGCATTGAATTATTTTTTTCCCCGGAAGAAGTTGTGTACCAAAGCCCCTTCCCAACCCACTATTGACCCTCTCATTATTGAGGCTATTCCCATTTCCTCCATTCCAACTCCAGACCACACCACTCCACTTACATCATCTGAACATCCCCCTCATTTTCATACCACTCCACCCCATCCACACACTAAACCTCCCACTTCATTCACTTCACCATCCACACCCACCATCATACACATTATTGATGACCCTCTAGTCCATCCCCAATATACTACCTTCATTCACTTCAAGAGAAAGAATGGTGGGATCACCAATGGATTGAACACACCTCCATCCTCCCCCATCTATAACTAGGCTAATACAGTCTTTCCAAAATATTTTTCCAATCCTTCCACCACTATAGGTACTACAGATACATCCCCATCCACTTGTCCTCATATCCAGGAGGTCCAAGTCCCTCTTCACACCACTCTGGAAAATGCCTCTCATCCAAAACTAGAGACAATTCCTGAACCACACATTCCAATGGATGAGGACCCTTCACAAGACCAGATCTATGGCTAGGATGTCACTTAGTCCACGCATAATGCTACTTATGTCAAGGAGAAAGTTGTGCCTCTGCTACACGACCTTCAACAATGTCTCACTATCTTGGAGCTATGTTTGGAGAAACCAGAGGTGATTGCAATGAGTCCACCAGATGTCACAGATCGTCTTGCACATATCCTTAGAGCACACTCACCTACACTAGAGGGTGCTAGTACCCCAATCTTTTTAGAGTTATCTGTCGCAAGTGGTCAACCTCTTTCTTCACAACCACCTTTGGATACCTCTTATACCAGTGGATAATTGTACACCCTAGCTACACCTCATATTTTACAGCTAATTAGGGATTTCACTGACTATATAGAGAAGAGAATCAACACAATTGATTGCAATAATCAAGAGCTCACACAACAAGCAGAATAATTGCAAGATGCTGTAAATAGCACCACTGTAACGATGACACTTGAGCATATATTGAGGGTACAATTTGAGTCTATTGTCGGGGTTGTGTTTGACAAATTCATCGAGGTATGGACTGATTTTTGTCATATGGCACCTAAATTCGTAGAGGACATTGGCCCAATTGCACTAGTTAATAGGGTCAACCTTGTAATAGATGCATGGATCCAACTGGAAGAAAAAACTAAAGATCTCCAACACTAGTTGGATGCCATCTGACTTAAGGAACATGATCAACTGAAAGAAATTTTAGAAAATATCACCAAGGTTATTGAAGAGGGCGATAATGTTTACTCATCTTTGCATAAGCGCACCAGTGAGTGTAGCCAACTTTTTCAGTTGGTGAATGACTAGGTTGGGTTGTTAGAATTCCACAATAATCCAGTTGAGGACCTCAGGGTTCATATAAAAAAAATGAATCAAGAGGCCCATGTCATTACAGACACGGTGGAGCAGGATGCTAAGTTTGTGCAAATACAAGAGGCTGATGAATGCCTTGACTTACTGTATGACACCAACCAAGCTACGAAGAAGGAACTCATGGAGTTCAAACCAACTGTGTAAGAGACATATGTACAAATCCAATATCTTGATTTTGTTGCGGACTTCTAATGGCATACATTGATGGATACAAAACTCATAGAGCCCGACATAGCCGAAAAATAAGATTTTGTCTCAGGAGCTTCCATCCTCATGCACCAATAGAAGGACAAAGTAAAACAATACAATAGCTTGTGTGAGCAAGCAGTGCATATTGTACTTGAGTTGGACCCTCCATTTGAGGGAGATCATAGCAAGGAGGAAAAAAATTAACTCATGAAGAGTCAAGGTTTGTGGTCGGTGCTTGTTGGGCCCTCTAGTTTTGAAGAGTGTAAAGTTTTGTGGAAGTCATAGAGATTTTATAATAGTATAGCACACCAACAGTAGATCCAAGTGGTAGAAAGCTATGTGTCAGCATGCTAACAGGGAAAATAGTCATGACCCAGCCAGAAAAAGAAATGGAAAGAGACATAACCTTCAAGAGCATGCTAGAAGCAAGTAGAATCAAGAAAGAATGACGATAAAATAAAGAATCAAAGAAGTTTTGTGGAAAATATATAAAGCATGAAGCTATGTAACGGGTTGGGGGTTGTTGGTTTTTGTTCATGGTTTTGTTGTGTTGTTTCTAATGTTTTGTTATTGTTGAGAATTATTCAATAATTCTGTTGTTCTATCATTGATATTTTTCCATTCCTGTTTACTGTGATGAGCCACTGTAAAGGAGAGTTGGGCATGAATTGCAACTGCGTAGAAGTTTGAGAGACTATATTGAATATATCATTACCGACTTGACTATAAGTCCTGATACGAAGGGAATAACTCCATGTATGACAATTTGTGATATGGAAATATAGAATGGACTGTTCAGGCACCCAAAATTTGTCATTATGCAAATGAATGCATGGTATCTTTCCTACACAATATATCATGTTATGTGTAATTACTAGTTGTGTTACTATTTAAACAAGATTCTATGATGTATGTGTTTACCTTAATGTTGCGCAACACAAAATATTTGATACCTTTACTGGTTTAAGGCTTCTAATTCTATGATCTCTTTACATTTAAGTATGAGACTGTATTGTATTGTGATAGAATTGATGGTGTGTCCTCCTTAACTCACTTTATCACACAAAAGTCTCAACTCCACACTACTAGACTACAACAAAGCCTTAGTTGGTAACCTCATAGAACCTCAATCTCCAATTTTGTACAAACAACCTCTACTATCCATGTTCCATCAAATCACAGGGCATCATATAACTCTGATATGATCCAACATACTTCTTTAGTGATCTTCACACATCTACGAGTAGAGACCTCATACAACTTGTTCTACCATATTTCCATGGCATATTCAGAGTCAGTGTCATAGGACTTGACACTCTGCCAACTTAGCTCTCCATATGTGGTGGGATTGATATAGTACTCTCTAGGCCCAATGATATTATAAATGTTTTTGATAACAAAGCTTCATGCATCCACATCCATTGGCTCATTTGATCTGTCTCCCTCATTTAGATCTAGAGGTGCGATCATGTGTAAGGTGTCTGTCTCAAATGACTTCTTCCTTTTCTT
Organism: Picea engelmannii; assembly: GCA_009831015.1. Taxonomy (NCBI): domain Eukaryota; kingdom Viridiplantae; phylum Streptophyta; class Pinopsida; order Pinales; family Pinaceae; genus Picea; species Picea engelmannii. Next base: position 13,797 of record ML795338.1, read on the forward strand.
CAAATTCAACACCACATTATTTTCAAAGGCATAGTCAATGCCAAGAAATGCAAGGTATGGATCATAGTCATCCATAATTTCTATGACCTCAAATTCATCCTTTGTTTTTACCCTTTCTATATTCACCTCAACTTGCTGTAGTTGGCTTATAGGATATATCATGTATTGGACGAATGTTCACATCAGACCCTAGGTCCAACATGACTCCATCCATGTCATACCCACAAAGCTCCCCTGTCATCTTGAACTCATTCCTTGTGAACTTCTTCTTACTAACTTGACATAGATCTCTTTTTGGTAAGGGGAATGATATAGTTTGTCCCTCCCTTGTTCCCTCATGTAGGTAGAAAACATCTGTGTCAACTTCCTTGCATCATTAGGATAATTTATCAATATTACACAACAATGAAATAAAGTACTTAGTTTATATTCAATGTCCATCTCATGACCTAAGTCATGCAATTCTTCTTCATGTGCTACATGTTTCAATTCCTCAAGGCGCTATTCCTCAATCTCCCTTTTCTCACTGCATCACATATCTTCTTGTCTATGTGCTTCTTCCATTGACCTTTGCATTGCGTGCTACATCTCTTCATGCATACGAGCTTCCTACAACGATATTTATGTCACATGTTATATCTCTTCCCGGATGTGAGCCTCTTCAAGAGACCTTTTTGTTTCTCACTATACCTCTTCATGGATATGATCCTCCTCAAGTGACCTCTCTCATTGTACTTCTTCATGGATCCGAGCCTCCTCAAGTGATCTTTGTGTCATGCACTACAACTCTTCGCGTGCTCTTTATTCTTCCATGGCTCTCTACGCATCGCACATAAATTGATTTTGCTGGGCAACATTGAACTTAGGAGGGGGATGTGATACCTTCTTGATCTTCCCCTCTAGATTTTTACCCAAGCTCTTAGCCTACTCAAAGTCCCTTCCCATATTTTATCCTTCTTGGGTTATCACACAGACATCAAATTCCTCATCCTTCTTCTTATTTCAGTACAGTTCCGCATGCACCATGTTGTATTGCATATTTTTTTCTTCCCACTTCTTCAGTAAGTTGAGACAATCCTTAGTGACATGCTTGACACTGTAGCAATATGCACAAAGCACATGCGTTTTGGTGAAAAACCTTGATACATGACCGATATCTTAGCAATTGAAACAAGTGGGGGGTTTTCCTCCCCCTCCTCCATATCCTCTTCTGCAACCATTCCTATATCCTCCTCTAGGACCTCCTTGGTATCCTCCAACTCTCTTAGCACTACCACGATCACCACCCTTCTGTTCTTATTGTACCTGAAATGCATTGTGGGTATTGTATTGCATCAGTTGGAGTGATCCGTAGTTATTGACATCATGTCACACATACTTACATAACTCATAGAAAAAAGTATGGTGTGTCTTTTGATACTTCTCCAAAGTTGGATAGTGGGGTGGTACATGACCTCACTGTCTCTAGATCTCACACCACTTCACTTGAGACCCAATTGGAAATGGACTCAGTGCTCTCGTCGCCACATACTTTGCAATTACATAGTAATCGTCTCTGTGATTCCCCTCATATCGACATGTGGTACACCATACGTGCTCTCACACAAATTTTGTCTTCTCCATATCTTTTAATGGCATCGTTAGAATGGCTAATTGCGACTGAACCTGTTTCAATCCTACCGATGTCTCTAGCCCTCTTGGCATAGCCTCCAACCGCATGGAAATTTCTATGGTATCTTCTTGAGTCATCACCTTTTTTTGGGTTAGAGGGACTCACATATGGGGGAGTAACCCCACAATAAACCACTCTCTATGCTATATGTCTTTGTTGGTTAACTCTTCTTCTATACTATCTGATTTATTGACTCAGGGTTCATGTCTTTCAGGTTTCCAACAAAGCCTCTAAAAATATCAACCCTCTTGGTAAACCAGAAGGCAACACAACACATCGAATGCGCTGCGTAGTCTCACTTGAGATAGATTTAATGGGTGGCTGTACAACTCAGGTGTTTACAGCCTAGGATTGAATGTGAGATATGAGAGCTCAACCATTGAATCATTATTATAACTGTAAATGCAATATAATGATATTTGTGAATAAGAAGGAAACATAACCACTGATAACTATGTAAAAGGGGAGTTACTAGAACTTATTAACACAGTAACCCATTATTCATGATTAATGCAGGACTATAACAACTAATTCATGTAAGCATAGAAATAACTATTGAAAAGATGACAAAGAGAAGCATGCATTCATCACACAACACAAATATTACCATGGTTCACCCCCTCCTGGGCTACATCCACAAAGATTTGGCTCTTGGATATTTTATTATAGTCGTTCTGTTGCTATAGCGCCACGCGCTTACAATTATCCTCAGATGGGTAAGATCTATATGAGGTGAACTAGATCGTACCAGACTCCCCAGCCTACGATCCAATCCTCGAGATCTACCTTCTCTTGTCTCCTCTAGCTTAACTACTTATGAAATAGCTCATACATCTAAATATTACATATTTCATCCACTCATGCGTAACCAAAATAATCAGAACCAAACTGATTATATGCCGAACAATACAAAATTAGAACAACTAAAAAATTTGTGACCCTTATCTAATACCTCAGTACCGGTATTTATACATCTTTAGCTCTTTAACCATTACAATACATTACCAAAACCCTAACCCTATCGACGTTAGGTCTTCCTCTGCATGTGCACATGTTATTCTTCCTTCCAGCTGTCGCTTTCCTTATGCATGCTTTCTTTCCCCACAATCAACCTTCTTTCCACTTCAACCTCCTGCCAACAGGCCCCCAACAATGACATGTGGCTCATCCTGAGACACCTAACATTTGTGTGCTTCTTTGATCTCCTTGGTGATCACCTATCACTTTTCCTTCACCTCTGCTGCCTGTGTCTATGCCTGTGCAATCTTCTCCTTAAGTGTGTACACTATATGTACTTCAATTTCATCGCTGATCAGTTCCACACACTTTGCTTGGGTCTGTGCTATACGTGTCTTGGCTTCCTCTGCTTGTGCCAACACTTCTGCTACCCGTTCTTGCAATGGTTCCATTTGAGCCTGTCGCTCTTGTTTATGGGTTTTTTCAGTAATCAACTCTACCTGCAATCTCTTTGTGTCCTTAATTCCTTTAACACGTTCTATGATTGGTATTGTATTCTGCCTCTCCTTGAGTTCCTGGATCGTTTCATTGATCCTTTCTTCTTCCTTGTCCCACTGTTGGACCTACTGATCCTCCTCTAAGATAGTCCAAAGATGCACTGCTTTATTGAACAAGTCCGCTGCTGTGCTAACTTGATGATATATCTCTTGCAGTTGCACTGTTTCTTCCTAGTTCCTTTGCTCCTTCACTGCTGGTGGAGTAGTTGGAATGAGTTAAATATTATTTATCTCCCTCTGATATTGATCAATTGTCTGCACAATCCGATCAATCTTTTCTACTGCTGTGATTTCCTCTCCCTGCGTGGCCTATGGAATCTTCTCGTAAATTCCTGCCACTTTATGCTCCAATCCTTTTATGCACTCCCTTTCCTCTTGGGTCTCAGATTTAGCCTTCTCATAGACTATTTCCAGTGTCTCTTGATTCTTTGTCACCTTCTTCAATTCGATTAAGTGTTTGCATGCACGAGACTATACCTCATGTTTTACACTAACCTGCAACATGTGTAGTGCCCCTGATGGTATCCTCACCAACACAAGTTGGATTTGGCTTAATTCCTTTAATGGTGTCTTCCCCACAATTTTGTCCATGCGCAACATACTAGGGTTGATATGGAATGTTACATGCGGCTATAGTATTTCTTGTACTGACTCTCATTTCTCTTCTTTCACTATTCCTTCTGTCTACGGTGCTAATGGTTCGAGTCCCCTACTGCTTGATGGATGCCCTTCCTCGATTTGCTTGAGGAGTTGTTGAATGTCTACCAATTTCTCTTCAATCCTATCCCTGTGGTGTGAAACGTGATCAAAGTCCTCATATAGACAATCCTGAACCATTTGGGCTATCATTTCCCTATCTTCATTCGTGATCATATACTCTGGAGGTGTTATTTGGGCCTTTGATTTCTTGCACATGCCTCCCATCTGCATGCCTGGCCTCTTGTTTTCCCCTGCTGTTTATGGGTTGGACCTTTCTTCGATCTCTTGTGTGGGCTCGACCTATTGCTGGTGCTCCTTGGATGGTTGCATCTTATCCTTCTTTCCATTCTGGGTCCCTGTCTTTGTTATCCCTTCACCTTTCTATGTTGTCTTTCCCTGGCCCATTATTCGTCTCTTGGGAACTTGGATTTCTTTTGGCTAGTTTTCTTCCTGCCTTGCTTCTTCTTCTGCTGTCATTTCTGACACTTCCTGGGTGATGGATGGAATCGTCCATTCGTCGGCCCATTCATTGATGACCATGTCGATGTCACCCTCAGTGATACAGTAGCGCATCTGCAACCATTGTTTATTCAGATCCTTCTTTTCCTGTATCCACATTGTGTGTCATGTGGCCTGGAAATTGGCAATGTCCCTATATCATGCGACGACTTCTGGTGTTAATCTCCACATGTTGGAGATGGATTCTTGCAGGTTGCGTAGGTATCCCTCAAAGATGGTCCCATTCATCTTTTTTCTTCTCGACTTTGGCCTGGTTCTAAGAAAACAATACCTTGCTCCCTGATTCAGTTTTGGTCTGGTACAAAAATATACATACCTTGGTTCCTTCTAGCCCATATAGGATATTAGTGTGATCAACCACGAGTAGTGAAATTCTGTGCCTAGATCCTGTGCATCCTTGCAGTCATCTAGGAACAAGTTCAAGAGATATGGTGCCCATATCATTGAGGTGCCTTATGTGCACTGAGATGCAACTACAACAACTCCAGCTGGGACTTCCCCCCTGTGACAGTTTATTAGCATCTTGTATGATAAGATTTTTTCACCCAATTGTGTGGTTGCATCATTGATCCTCTTGATAATGATCCCTCTTGTCCCCCTATTGGTGCCATACTTTTTCTCCATCTCTTATGCTAGCACTTTTTCCTTGGTTTTGTCATCCAAAAACAATGCGGGATCCATGCCCCATGATGGAAATCCTGTTATGCTCATGATCATCTCTATGTCTATCGAGACGTGCTTGTCCAACCAGATGTCCCCACCATGCATAATTGCTAACAATGTTTTGACACATGTAGTGGCGTACTGACCTTTGCCAAAATGTGGTAAGTCCAATAACCCTAAATTCCCATTTTTTGCAGCCCAGTTTCCCACTGGAGTGGCTACTCAATCAGTTCTCCAACCCGATTTGTGCCCGTAGTCTGTATAAAGACCCTCTTCGCAAGTTACAGAAGCTTGGTTTCGTTTGCTACATCGTGGTCAGAGTATCTGAGCTTCCCTATAAGGCTCAATAGGTCTGGTCCTACTTGTACCCCCTCTGGTATGCACAGTAGAACTATTTGTTCTGTAGTTTTCTTGCGAGGTGACCGATGTATCTGTATCTTGTATTTCTTCTCCAGTGGTGGCTGGCTTGAAGTTCCAACGGCTTTTGGTTGTTCCTCTGTATACCATTCCGACCACTCTGAGGCATCTTTGACCGTCCCTTATGTTTGGTGGTATGATATATTCATCTGTGACTCGTATGGCTCAACTTTCAACTCTCGGATCGGGGTCGTTTCATTAACTCTCGGAGATGCTTCAACATTCTCTGATTGCACCTCCTTTATGGTTTTTGTTCCTGGTTCTGTGGCTCCTGAAATTTTGTTGGTATATCTGTATTCTTGTCCTCTAGTGTTGGCTATGGGATTTCTTCTAGTATGGGTGTCGAGTGCACTGGTTATTTTTCTGGGGATGGGATCTCGTCGACATTGACAATTTTTGGCGGCTGTTGTTCACCTTCCTCTGCTTGTCCTCATGACATGGTCTGAACTCTAGTTTTCCTGGTAGTCTGGCTCGCTTCTGCTTTCTTGGGTGGTGTCATGGTGGTGAATTTCAATTGTCTGCTGGGTTCGAATGGTATCTTTGATCTCTATTAACTCTCTTTGTGCTCTTTAGCCTCTATTGTTCTATGTATTTTCTCTTTTCATGAATAGACTATTTTCTCCTGCGTTTGTGTGTTGTATGGATTTCCCATGAAGCTTGTCGAGGATGCTTCCTTGATTATGGGTTTAATGCACCTTAATTACTGGTTCAATGCATCTCCAGAAATGTCGTACTTTCCATTACTCCTACTTTGTCGTCTTCTGTTGGTGTGATTAATGTGATGTCCCATCGGTCCTTGCCATCCTTTAATGCCGCCTAGTGATGTCATGTCGTCCTGCTTTTGTCGAGTTCCCTTTTCCCGCTTGTTTCCCTTTGGATGTGACCATTTTCTTTCTCCTCATTGAACTTGCATTCCTCAGTGTGCATATTCTTTTTTTCTACGACGCAATGTGGTTCTTTTTGGGTCTTTCCTTTGTTTTTTTTTTCTTTTTCCATTTTTTTTTTACTATGCGGTAGATTGTCGACTGTCCTTGTATAGTTTCAGTCGACTCCCGTTGATCATCCCTTTGAGTTTTGCACCTAATAAATCCCTTAACTGTACCACTCTTCCATCTGTGACAAATTTTACTTTATATGGTCCTAACCAATGCATTCTAAGGTTTCCTGGGTGCTGAAACAATTTGTTGTCATACATCAACACTAGATCTCCTTCCTTAAAAGTTTTCTTCTTTATGTGTCTATCATGCCAAGATTTGTCCCTTGCTTTCTGAACTTGTTGGTGGAATCCTGCTAAGATCTGATCTTCCTCCATGGTTAGTAGTTGATTCGGTCTCTCCTGTACTACGCCTCATTATGTCATTTGTGTGATTGCTTCTATGCACAAACTTGGAATTAAAAATTCTAATGGCACCACTACTTCTTGGCCATAAACCAGTTTAAATGGTGTGTTCCCTGTCAAATTTTTGCACGTAGTCCTGTAGGCCCATAGTATTTCTGGTACTTTGAGATCCCAGTCATCCCTGTTGATGTTACAAATCTTTGTCAGTGCGTTCTCCAATATTTTGTTGAATGCTTCCACTGTGCCATTTTCCTGTGGGTGATATGGTGTGCTCTTCTGATGATGGACTTCGAACTCTTGAACCATAGCACTGATGGTGTTGTTTATGAAGTCCGTGCCTTGGTCTCTCATCAAAACTCCTGGACACCCAAATATAGTGATTACTTGTTCAAATAAAAAATGCGCTATTGTTTCTACGCTGCAATCCTTCACTGGTGCAGCCTCTGCCCTTCTTGTTAGGTATTCCGTCACAGTGATAATGTACCTAACTCCTGTTCTTTTTGTTGGTGGGTTGATTGGTCCCACAAAGTATATTTCCCACTTATCAAATTCCTATAATGTTACTCGTGGACGTAATGGAATCTCATCTCTTCTGTTGGGTTTGCCTACCCTTTGATAGACATCACATCTTTGTCAGTACTCCTTCAAGTCTCTTTGAATTGTTGGCCACAATAGTCCTGCACTCAATACCTTATGCATGGTAGCTTTACCTGTATAATTCCCTCCTGCTATTCCTTCATGGGATTCTGCTAAAATTATTGGTCTTTTGTGCTCTAACACGTATCTTCGCAAGATGCTATCTGCGCCCATCTTGTATAAGTGTCCTACAATTAGTTGAGAGTTGGCCATGCAAACTACCAAGTTTTTCTTCTGTGCGGTGTTATATTCTTGTGGCACCGTACTTGTGCTCAAGTACTAAATGATACCTGCAAAGTATTCGTCAACAATCTAAACTGAGAATAGCTATGCATCTGGAAAGTTGTCCTCTAAGTTCATAGGTTATTCTCCATTTGTGACCCTTGATAGGTGGTCAGGTCCTGCGTTCAGTTTTCTTGGCTTGACTATTACTTCAAAGTCAAACTCTTGGAATAGTAGTAACCATCGACAGATTCTCCCCCTCAACACTGGCTTGTTGACTATATATTTTAGGGTTGAATGATCTGTGAACATCTTAAAGTGGTTCCCCAATAAGTAATGTATGAACTTATAAAATGCATATACCATAGCTATCCCTTCTCTTTTTGTCATGTTATAGTTCTATTCCGAGTCTGATAATTTTCTACTCACAAATGCTAACGGGTGATCTAAGTCTCCCTCTCCTCGCTGTGCCAAGATAGCTCCAAGTGTTATGGATGATGCATCTACATGTATGTGGAATGTCTTCTCCCAGTCAGGAAATACTAATATCGACACGGTAACCATCTTTTCCTTCAAAGTGTCCAGACCATGTTGACACTCGTCATTCCAATGAAACTTTGTATCCTTCCTTAGCAACTTTTCCATCGATGCAGTAATCTGTGCATATACTTTGATAAATTTCCTATAGTATCCTGTGTGTCCTAGTATCTCTCTTAGATGACAGACTATTTTTGGTGCTGGTAAGTTAACAATTACTACGATTTTTGCAGGATCTACTATCAAACCTTGTTTGCATACTATATGTCCCAATAGTATCCCAAATGGTGTTCCAAATATGCATTTATTTATATTTAGTGATATCTGACTCTGTCTGCATCTTTCCAACATTATTCGTAATACTTCTACATGGTCTTTCAACAAATTGTAGACTTTCCAATCATCCAAGTATACTTCGAGAAACTGGTGGATGAATTCCTTAAACACAACAATGACTACTCTGGAAAAGATTGTTGGTGCATTCTTTAGTCCAAACAACATGAATATGTATTGGTAGGATCCCCATTTTATCGCAAACATGGTCTTGTATCTGTCTTCCTGTGCGATCTTGATCTAATGGTAGCCTACGAATCCATCAGTGAATGAGTAAGCTTCATGTCCTCCTACATTCTCTAACACTTCATCCATGAAAGGTGTAGGGAATGGGTCGTGTAGGAATGCATCGTTCAACTTCCTCAAGTCAACGCATATCCTGATCCCTCCTTTTTTCTTGTCCTCAACTACCATCGAGATTATCCATTTTGATTCTTCGACCGATTCTATGATGCCGACTTCGATCATACTGTCGATCTCAACTTTGACTTTCTGTTTATATATTGGGTTCAGTCTGTAAGGTCACTGTATAATAGGTCTCGCTTCAGGTCTGAGTGGTATCTTCATTTCTCCTAACTCTCCGGCTATACCCTTCATCTCTGTAAATGTTGTGGGAAACAAGTCACTATATTTGTGCAACAACTCTATTATGCTTTCCATTGTTTGTTCATCCCAATAGTCTCCGATGTTGGCCATTTTGGGATTCTCAACTGTCCCAATGTTGACTTTATTTACTTTGATCGGCGTGGAAATGACTTATGATTCTATGGGTGGACCCCCCACTTCTCTTTCATCTTCTACTTCTTCGATTTGAATATTGCATGGATCATCTTCATCCAATGCTTCCTCCTGTACATGGTAACATGAAAACAGTTCCTTGACTATTTGTCTATTCCATTGTTGTTCTTTTGTGATCAGTTCAACTTCTGTTACTTTGACGAATATCACTCCTCTTATCTATTTGAGAGCGTGTCAATGTTTGGGTTCTCATGCTTGAATGAGAAAGTGATTGTAAAATTCGGTTGCAATGTTGTCTAGGTCGCAGTTCCTTTGCACAATTCTTGGTCTGTATACCAGTTAGTTGGTATGCCCTCTAGTTTGTGTATAAAATGATGAGGCCATTCCACTGGGGGTGTCATTTTCCACAACATTCTACACTTCTCCAAGTGTTATGCTGGTGCACTTTGTCCAACATACCTTTGTTGTTCGCCGTTTTGTTGTTCTACACCGAACCTTATGCACAGTAACCTCTTACATTGGTACCAATATGTGATTATCTATTTGTGCACGCCCCACCATATTGCGGGTGTGGCCTTGAGTGCTAGATCAAGTGATAACAGTCTCTGGTTCTCTAACACTATGTAAAAAATGTTTCCAAATCATTTACTCCATGGAACCTGTGTGGTTCTATGATTTTCATGCCTACCCATCTTACTGCGTGGTCTATTCTTTCACATATACTCGTGGATAATTCGTGTAGCCTTTGTTTCCAGTTCTCTAAACTGGTATTTGAATCTATTGCACATGAAGTAATTCTCCACCAACTGAGTATCCCGTCTGCAGTTGGGTTTACATAGTCCTCGTCGCATGCAGATTTTCTGTACAATTGGCCGATGTCCTCTAAGTCCAAACAAGTAGGTTCTACAAACCTCTCTCTTTCTTATGGGTCCAATGGTGCGATGACCTTGTATTCTCCTGAATCAAATGTCATATTCCTGGTCTTCAAGTTAATTATGGCCTGGTTGTCAAGTGCCCAATCCATACCAAGAAATGTTGGGTAAGGTGTTGTGCTGTCCACTATTTCAATGACTTAAAAATTGGCTTTAGTGCGTATTCCATCTAGGTCTAGTGTCACTCCTTTCAGTCTACCAATTGGTAAGACTCTGTGTTGGTTTGCAAGTTTCAATTGGACAGGTGAATATCCTAATGTGGGATCTCCCATGCATTTCCATGTATTCTTTGGTAATACATTCACTTCCAATCCTAGATCTAGTATGATATCTCCCATATTGAAATCTTCGATGTTTTCATTTATTCGGAACTCCCTACATGTTCTTCTCCTTGTATGTAGGTGATTTATTGTTTTTGGTTCTAGCATTTCTTCCGTCTCGCTGCTACATTTTTCTAGTATGTTTTTCAATATTTTCACAGATGATGGATCATTTAATACTTTTACACATGATTGAAAAAATCCTTTGATGGTACTTACTTGTCTCATGGATTGAATTTTGTTGGTATGATCCAAGGATGGAGGAATATCATACTCTAGTGCTTCCTTTTTTTGTTTCACAGTTGAAGTCGACGCAATATCTTCCTTTTGGAATTCATATCGGGCTTGCTTAAATATATCCTTTTCCTTCTACGCATCGAATTGCTTCCTTGGTTCGACATTCTTTTTCACCCATTGATTTTTTACTGGCTCTTGTCGAGCAACGTCGTTTCCTATTTTTGTTCCTCCATGAGTAACTATATTGATGTTTCATCCTTCATCCCTTACTTCAAATGAAATCCATTGAACATTCTAGTTGTTCTGGTTCCTCTTTTCCTAGATCTTTACTAGCAGTGTCAGACATTCTTCTGTATCGTGGTCCGATGCGTGACAATACATACAAGTCACTGGTGGAAGTGGACATCCCCTTACATAATGTCTCGGTTGTTGACAATTGTGACATGTAACTGGTCCTCTACCTCATCCAAAACTTCCTCTTTCTCAACCTCTACCTCTGTAGCCAACTTTATCTCCTCTCAGTGCATTATATTGAGTCACTTGATTATACTGCGTGGTATTGTACAGAGGCTGTGCCGTGTTGTACTATGGTTGCGCACTATTATATGGTTGCTGCACAATGTTGTATGGATATGGAATAGGATTGAACTATGGCGCTGCTTGCCCAATCATCATTTCTTCTTGCACTCTATATGCATCTGATGTCCTTTCTCACATCAAATACATAGTTCTACAATATTTATCGTCATGGCCCACTGAAGTGATAGGGGTCATGACCCAGTTTCTTACAGAATTCACACCATAGTCCTCCTTTTGGTAGTGGATTTGGCATTCTTGCTACCACATACTGTGTGAATGTTGGACATTTGTTCTTGTGGTTTCTTTTCATCCTGCATGTGGTACACCAAACAACTTCTCTTTTGTCTTTATTCTTATTCTAGTTTAGTTGAAAGGTTAAATTCTTCAAGTCCTCCTTCAACTCTTCAATAGATCGATCCGTTTTCTGGTACTGATTTTCTTCCAGTTGTGAGGTTGTGTGCAGAGCCTCTGCCTGCTTCTAGAACTTCTGTTGTCGCAATGGATACTTTAAGTGTGGTAATAGTGAATCGAAAAACAAGTGTCTATGTTGCATCTCGGTCATGAGATACTTCAACCTTCCCTTCAGTCACTTGAATCTCTGGTCAACATCCCAAATAGATTCTCCTGGTTTTTGTCATATTTATATCATTTCATTCATGTATATATCCTTTGATCTCAGCTTATGGAACTCATTTATGAATAACTTCTTAATGTATGTCAGTGTCCTTGTCATCCTAGGGGCAGTGTTTGCATATAAACTCATGTACCAGTCTAGTGCGCGTTCTCTTAGCATAATAGATAGCTGCACAAGTTTAGTATCTTCATCATTGATCTGTTTTTCTTCCCAGATCTTTTCACAAATGAACAAATGCTTCTCAGGGTCTTCTGCTGCTTCTCCTTGAAATTCGGGTAACCTGATGGTGGGATCATGTCCTACCATTCTGAATTCTGAACTACTACCTCCTCACAGTGTAGATACCTAACTACTGCTGCCTGAACTGGCTGCTCCAGTTGTTGCTCCTTGTGTAGATGTACTTCCTACTATCGGACTTCCTCTGAACTTTGGTTGTCTAAACAATGGTGTTCTCTTTGTTGTATTAGTCACAGATGGGTTTATGGGTTCCACACTAACATTAATATGGATAGGATTGTTGCCTTCTCTTCCCATTCCTAGAACTCTCATCTTCCTCTCATATGTTACGTGAAGGATTTCCTCAATCTGTTGCACAACCTAGAGATCCTCTTGTTACACATTATTTTTGTCATCCCTATGATCATTAATGATGTAAACCTATCTGTTTCCTTCAGAGGGGTTACAGTGGCCTGAGTTCCTAAAGAGAGAAGGGAGAAGAACTTTTCCTGAGAAAAGAAATTGCTTTTTCCTATGTAAAAACCTTATAAAAAGGGAAGTTCGCAGGTTGCTATATAGGCAGGGTGCGAGAATGACCCATTCTCGCAGGTTGCACTATAGCCAGGGTGCGAGGTGTTCATAGGTTTCTCTATAGCTAGGGTGCGAACATTCTAGCACATGGGAAAAATGAGTGTTTTCATGAATCTTCTAGAAAGAGAAGCTTCTATGGTGAGGTGGCATCTGAATGGTTTGGATCTTACTCGCTTTCATGATTTAGTGGGATCATCCTAGCCTCCTCACCTTATCTTCTTCAACTTATATAAGGATAGGAGTTCTCATGGAGAAAGTTAGCTTTGGTGAGCTTGGGTTATCTTTGTTGGTTCATGAGATTGTTCTTGATTGGCTTAGAATTATCAACTTGGTTGGAGTGGCTCTGAGATTTGATTTGTCAAGATAGATTGTGAGTAGACATCATATCTATGGTTTCAGAATCCTTGGAGCAAGAAGCGTGTGGGGAACGAAGGACAGTTGGAAGGGACCTTACGACATCAAGGCCATGGTTGTAATCTCTCTTTCACATTTAATATGATACAGTAATATGATTCTTTCCTATAAAGCTTGTTGTGTT
>ML795338.1:34560-70256 GCA_009831015.1 Picea engelmannii
CTACCAACACCAAAAACAGTCTGCCAACTAAGAGCAATGTTAGGACATACAGGATACTACAGGAAATTCATCAAAGGCTATGCACAGATTACAACGCCTATGGAAAAATTGTTAAGGAAGGATACCAAGTATCAATGGAATGACAAATTTCAACACGGTCTGGACACCCTGAAGGAAAATATGGTCACCACACCAATATTGGTATTTCCAGATTGGGAAAAGACATTCCATGTACATGTAGATGCATCAGTAATAGCACTTGGTGTTATTTTAGCACAACCAGGAGAAGGAGACTTGGATCACCTGATAGCATTCACAAGTAGAAAATTATCAGACTCAAAACAGAATTATAACATGACGGAAAGAGAAGGCTTAGCTATGGTTTACACACTACAGAAATACAGACATTACCTATTGGGAAAACACTTTAAGATGTTTACAGATCACTCCGCGCTGAAATACCTAGTTAACAAGCCAGTGTTGGGGGGGATAATATGTCGATGGTTACTGTTATTTCAAGAATTTAACTTCGACGTAATAGTCAAACTAAGGAAACTGAATGCAGGACCTAACCAATTATCAAGGGTCACCAATGGAGAGGAACCAATGAATTTGGAAGACAACTTCCCATATGCACATCTCTTCTCAGTATAGATTGCTGATGATTACTTCATAGAGATCATCTAGTACTTGAGCACAGAAACTGCAACGTAGGGATATACCACTGCACAGAAAAAGAACTTGGTAGTCCATGGAGTTAACTATCAACTGATTGCAGGGAATCTATACAAAATGGGCATAGATAGCATCTTACGACGATACGTACTAGACCACGAACGACCAACAATTTTAGCAGAAGCACATGAAGGAATAGTAGGAGGGAATTATGCAGGAAAATCTACCACACAGAAGATACTACACGTAGGATTATGGTGGCCAACGATCCATCGAGACTCGAAAGAATATTTTCAGCAATGTGATGTCTGTCAACGGGTCGGCAAACCCAACAAAAGGGACGAGATGCCACTACGACCGCAAGTGACTCTTCAAGCATTTGAAAAATGGGCAATAGACTTTGTGGGACCCACTAACCCACCCTCCAAGAGAACAAGAGAAAGATACATTATCACCATGATGGAATACTTAATGATATGGGCGGAAGTCGCACCAACAAAAGATTGCAGCACAGAGACAGTTTCCCACTTTCTTTTCGAATAGGTAATTACTAGATTTGGGTGCCAAAGATTTCTGATGAGTGATCAAGGAACGCACTTCATTAACAACAACATCTGAGTAATGCTTGAAGAATTCAGAGTTCATCACCAAAAAATCACACTGTATCACCCACAGGATAATGGCACGGTAGAAGCCTTCAACAAAATTCTAGAGAATGCACTGACGAAGATATGTAATGTTAACAAGGATGATTGGGATCTCAAGGTACCAACAGTACTATGGGCATATAGAACCACATGCAAAAATTTGATAGTTCACACACCATTCAAACTGGTCTATGGTCAAGAAGTAGTAGAACCATTAGAATTTCTAATACCTAGTCTACATGTAGCAGCTATCACACAAATGATAGAATGAGGTGCAGTCCAGGAACAACTGGATCAATTACTGTCAATGGAGGAAGATCGAATCTTGGCAGGATTCCATCAACAAGTACAAAAAGCGAGAGATAAAGCATGGCACAACCACCACATCAATAGAAATATGTTCAAGGAAGGATATCTAGTATTGCTCTATGACAGTAAAGCACTGCAGCACCCTAGGAAGCTGAGGATGCATTGGCTAGGACCATATGAGGTAAAAGCTATCACAAATGGAGGAGATGTATAGTTGAAAGATCTATTAGGTGCAGACCTTAGAGGAATGATCAACGGGAACCCGCTGAAGCTATACAAATATAGTCGACTACCCACCGCGCAGTAAAAAAAAAAAAACAACAACAACGGCCATATCAGAAAGGGAAACAAGCGGGAAAAGGAAAGTCAGCAAAAGCACACTGACAGGACAACATGAGGTATAATTAAAGCAAGGAAAGGATGGATGGGATGTCGCAATAAATGTGTCAACTGGCGACGACAAAGTAGCCATAAGGACAGGTACGAAACTGACACCAATGCATTGAACCCACACTTATGGTGCATTATTCGCACAAGGTAGGAAGCGTCCTCAACAAGATTCATGGAACACCCATACAACACATGAGCATAGAAACAGTTAATCTATTCTCAAAAGAAGAACGAAGAAAGAGAAATAGCAGTCCAAACGCACAGAGAGAGATCGCAGAGCTTATCTAAGCCATTTGAACCAAACAAACATTCGACAGACACCAATATGGCACCACCAAAGCTCACAGAACTAGGCCAGACAGTCAGATCAGCTAGGGTTCAAACTACATCACAAGGAACACAGGAAGAAAATGAGCAATAGCCATAGGAGATCATTGATATTGACGAAATCTCGTCATCAAAGAATATTCCAGTCCAATCAACACCGATCCAGGAAGAGATCCCGCAGCCCCAAGCGGAAACCATGAAAGAGGATACACCAGAAGCAGCGCAAGAGCTTCAGAATCAAGTAGTAGGAAATCATGAGGAAGAAAATATAGAAAATGTCGAAGCAGACATGGAAATAAATGGAATCACACAGAACTCGGAAGCAGAGCTCCAACTA
Source organism: Picea engelmannii (assembly GCA_009831015.1). Lineage (NCBI taxonomy): Eukaryota > Viridiplantae > Streptophyta > Pinopsida > Pinales > Pinaceae > Picea > Picea engelmannii. The sequence goes on from ML795338.1 coordinate 37,246, forward strand.
GAGGTTCCACAAATACCCATCCTAGACTTTTCTTTTTTGGACGAGCCAATTGGTGAAATGTGTAAAGCTTGGGAAGAATGGATAGCAAAGGAGCAACCGGAAGCTACTGGAACTTCGAACTAGCCAATACAGCTAGAAGACAAGATTCATATACCAAGCTCACCTTGAAAGAAACCAGCTACAGAGATTGTGCTACCTCGCACACCAGAAGGCATACAGGTGGACTCGCAGCTATTGGGTCACGTCAGGAAGCTCAATTTTTCCGACCATGATGTAGCAGATGAAAGAAAATATCCAGAACTTGCACCACAAGTATTTTTGGAGACAATAGCCGTGAACCCTTTCAGAGGAACTATCACTAAGCCATGCAAGTGGGTATCCGGATTGGACATAACCACAATCCTAGGATTGTTGAAGATACCACACTTTGGCAAAGGCCAATATGCGACGGCATGCATCAAACAAACTCTAGTAGTTACGTATGGAGGGGATGTATGGTTGGATAAACCCATCCCCATAACTATTGAACTCATTAAGAAAATTATAGGACTACCCATCCGAGGTATGGATCTTGCACTGATACTAGACTACAAGTCCAAGAAAAAAGCATTGGCAGAAGAAATGAAGAAGAAATATGGCACTAACAGGGGAACGAGAGGCATCATAATCAAGTGAATTAATGATGTCGCGACACAACTAGGAGAAAATATCTTAGCATGCAAACTACTAAGAAAATGTCGTAAATATGAAGTACTGGCAGGAGTTATCGCAGTTGCAGCTCAGTGCATAGAAGGCACCTTCATGAGCTAGGTGCCATACCTATTTTTTTTCACCACCAAAATACATAGTTACAGAGGATGATGGCGAGATGATTTCCAGAATGGTATAAGATTGTCTCCCATAGGAATTTGATCATACAGTGCACCACAGGGATAAACTGTAGAAGGAGCTAGCATAAATGGGGAAACACCTGAAGAAATTCGAAGAATCCCAAATTACAAGTAGCAGCAGAGGCACAAAGCCATCAAGCGCACGGACCACGGAAAGAATGGAGGTAGGGGAATGCGACTCAGTTCTTTCGAAACCACATTCCATGGTTTACATAAAGCCGAGCATGCTATGAATGGATGAGATTGTGGGACATACACCACTAAAGGATTTGGATCAGATCCAGTTGGTCCTAACACAGATGCCAACAAAGGCCTTATACCAATTGCAGGTTAGCGTTGACCATGAGATACAGTCTCGAGCACATAAAAACGTGGTCGAGCTACAGAAAGAAACAAAGAAGCAGGAAACACTGGAAACAGTTTACACACAGACCAAATATGAAACGCGGAAGGAAAAGGAACATGAGAATGAGTTGGAACGCAGAGTGGAAGACATTTTTTAGAAACTTCCAACTATTGCGCAAGGAAGTGAACTCCTAGTGGCAGAAAAGATCAATCAGATTGTGCAGGCAATTGATCAGTATCAGAAGGAGATCGAGAATCTTTTTGGATAGATTAGACCAACCACCCCACCAGCAGTAAAAGTGTAGAGGAAGCAGGAAGCAACAGTGAAACTACTGGAGCTGGAAAAGTAGGTTAGCACAACAGCCGACTTGCTGGATAAAGCAACACAACTCTGGAAAAAGATGGAAGAGGACCCACAGGTCCAACAATGGGACGAGGAGGAAAGGATCAATGCAACAATCCAAGAATTCAAGCAGCAACAGAAAACCATCCCAATCCCAGAACGGGTCAATGGGACACAAGAGTTAAAGAAGTTACAGGTAGAACTTCTCACTACGCAAACATAGAAACAGGAGCGTCAAGCTCAAATAGAACTGTTGTAGGAATGGATAGTAGCAATACTGGAGTAGGTAAAAGAAGCCATAACATAGTCTGCACGGACTCAGCTGGAATGTGCAGGACTAATCAAAGAAGAAGTAGCAGTGCAAACAGTCGATATTATCAAGGAGAAAACTGTGTAGGCACTAACAAAAGCAGCAGAATTGCAGGAGAAGTTTCAGACGATCACTAGGGAGATCGACGAAGCACAACATAATTAGGTGACTCAGGATGAGTCACATGTCAGTGTTTGGGGCCTGTTGGCACCAGGCCGAAGTGGAAAGAAGAAAAATCATGGGAAAGAAAGCGTGCAGGAAACTGAAGTGAAAACTGGAAAAATATCAACACACGTGAATGCAAGAAAGAATTCACAGCAGGAAGCGACAGTTGGAGGAAGAACATCACATGCATGGGAGAAAAACTTAGCGTAAGAAGGGTTAGGGTTTTGGTAATATTCTATAAGTGGATGAAGAGCCTAAAATGTATAAATATAGATATGAAAGTATCATATGGGTGTGTGGTTTTTTCGGGTAGTAGTTGTTGTAGTTGTCATTATTGAGTTTGGGTTAATTCTTATGAAGATTGTGATTGTTATTGAGTGATTTTCTCGAGTATTTTTGTTGGCGATATGTTAGGGGTTTGAATTGTATGAACCAAGTTTTGTAAGCTGTTGAGAAAGAAAGATATGAGGGAAAGTAGATATGAGGATTAGACCATAGGCTGTAGAGCCTGGTGCAATATAGTTCACCTCACATACATATTACCCACTTTTGCGGAGAACTGTAAGCACACGATGCAGGGAGATCAAGACTACTATAATACAAGAGCCAAGAGCCAAATCTTTGTGGATGTAGACTAGGAGGGGTGAACCATGGTAACTTTTGTGTAATATTTTGAATGTTTGCATGGATTTAACTTCATTCAAGAAATATATGACTACGATTGATGAATAACCAAACACTTTATTACAATCTATTTATATTTTGAGTTATATGCATGCGGTTCCTGGGAATAAGTAGATTGCAGTAACAGTTCGCAGAACAAGGCCTTAATCAAGAAACCCTTTATCTCCTACTTCATCCTAGGCTATAAACACATGAGTCTTACAGTCAACCATCCTTGGCTATCTCGAGTGAGACTGTACAGTGCCTTCTGGGTGCTATGTCGCCTTCTGGTCTACCAGGAGGGTCGATAGTTAGAGGCTTTTGTTGGAGCCCCGGATGACATGAACCCTGGGTCAATAACTCAGATAACCTGAGAAGGGAGTCAATAAAACCAAAAGTCTTTGAAATGAGTAAAGGATGATTGAAATAAGTGTCGATGACTCGTAGGCATTGATGGCCTAACAAATTTAGAGGTCTTCGGCTGGTATGAAAGATTGCAATGGTCGCATAGTAATACCCACCGTAACATGAGAGTTTATTGAAGGAGAATGTTATGGGGGTCAACAGAATCAAAAAGAAATGATGATTCTCTCAGTGTCATCTGAGACTCCTCATTGAAAAGGTAATGAGAGTTAATATATTTTCACCCTTATGGAAACTGTGTTGATGTCGACAGAAAGGAAGACACAACGCCAAGAAGCAACGAGCTTCTTGAAATCCACTAAGTGATAGATTATATCAGGTATTGATGGGTAACATGAACGAAGTCAATATGTTTTTGGACTCAATACTTCCCTTGGTTGGGGTATTGAGGGATCATAGGCAGCAATCATAAAACTAGATCTAGTGTCGGGGGGGCGACTAGATATGGGGTTAAATTGTGCCAGAGGCTAACAAAGTGGGAAAACTCAGAGATCATGGGTACATGGACTTGGGATACTCGAGGTTTTTTAATGATGCTTGTATCAAATAAGGGTGGATTCCCCAACCAAGGGAGACATGGGTTGCTTTGTCAAGTAAAATAAGGCCATCGAGGATGACGACTAAAAATTTATGTATATGTTGGAAACAAGGGATTTATACAATTACCAAAGAAATAAAGAATAATTTTGGTTGAGTATACAGATACAAAAATGGGTGCCCCAGTGAACAGGTGGCTTGGCTTGTTTAGAGCACAAGTTTGTGAGAGATAACTAGTGGAGGGTGGGGGCCCCTTAGGTGGGTTTTTGTATTAGTTTAGTGGATGGAGGACAATCTGTAGATGGGAAAACTGATGGTGGATGAGATGGAGGGCTGATGAAACTACGAGGGTGCAGTCAATAGAACTAAGTGTAGGATGATATGACCTAGGAGTCCATTGGGAAGGTTAGCAATATTATTAGAAGAAGTATGGGGTTCATTCTCGAAAGTGAAAAATACTATCGGTACTCCCAATCATAGGGGGTGAAATCAGCATGATTTTTGAGTTACCGAGGGGAATTATGAATGGGACAACTCATGTGGTGGAGAGTGATATAGGATGACAGTATCAAACTATGGAAGAGGTATAGATATTGCAGATTCAGATGTAGGGACCCTAAAGGAAAATTTCAGAGGGTGTGACTAGGATATGCAATTAGTTTATAGAAGGAATAATTACATGTCAGTGTCGAACATATACCTAAAGTGGTTGTAAGCTTGTTGAACAAGTACATGCACACAAAAAACCAAATACCTGACATGAAAAATATTTGATGATAAAGAATATATGGAAGCTATTTGATTAAAACTGAAAGTGAGCATGTGTACCTGAACGTGGTGTGAGAAAAATGCTCCTCTGGGGAAAAGTGCAGATGATAACACAGGGAATTTGAATGTGTATATGGCGAGATCAAGATCTTGTGGCTGAGAAAATATCAGAAAATAGAGGCTCTAGGCTCCTGTAACGAAGTGTGGAAGTTGGTAAAAAGGGGCTATATATGGATGGTGGGCCCACAATGCCACATCATTTGTACCTGCAACTATTTTTTATCTGATGAGAGAGATGTGAGGTGATTTCGAGATTACGCGAGCATGAGGCTACCGATCCGGGAGCAGCAAGAGACAAGTTAGTGGCCCTATCATCCTGCATTTTGTGAAGTTGATAGATGTTAAGTAGGGGATGTACGAAGGGTCGTATAGGGGTTTTTAAGGGTAGGGTCCCACTAGTGCGTGGGAAAAGGGGGAACACCCGCGCATGTGGCGTCAATGGTGATCTCTTCTACAATGTCTGGTTTAATGGAAATGTCAATTTTGATTGTGGTAGAGATGTTGGCCATGTTGCCTTTTTCAAAAGCATCAGGGGAAAGGTTAGGGTTTTTGAACCAGTCAATATGCCTCGAAGGCATAAAATCCGTGGTTTCGATTGCGCATAGGGAGGCTTGAGTAGGAGGGTGAAAGGCATTGTTTGCATAGGGGCAGACCCAAGGTTCAACTTTTACAGTGCACCAACAAGCCCTAACTACTGGCCCTTTTAGCAACACCTGTGAAGCATATGCAGTCTCACCCGAAGTAGCAATAGGGGGTTGCAAGACACAGGTGTCTACAACCAAAATAAATGCAAAATGAATCCAGGACAACAACACATAGCAATCAAGATATTATTTACCCTTCCTAAGATTATTTCGCAAGTTATATCTATGATCTAACACAATAATGTAGTAACAGTATATCATATGGAAAATAAAATCGCATCAATCACAAGAGAAACAAGATATATGTGGTTCACCCTCTCCCTAGGGATACGTCCACAAAACTTTGTTTCTTTATATATTAGATGAAAACATACAGTTCTATATGTGCACTTAGGTTTCATATCTCTCTCTCTTTTTCTTCTTCTCTCCCCTCCCTGCGCACCCAGCTGCAGGGTTGATCTTCGCACCCAATTGAAGATCTTACAATACAGACTCAATATTTCTCCCAACAACAATAATCAACAATGAACAATAAAAATCATAGTATCAACAAACCAACCCAGAACGAACCCTCCCAAGTATTCTAGACCTTTATTTATACATTACATGGAAAAAGTCTAGGCATCAAAACCCTAGATCCAAAACCCTAGGTCAACTTGACTCGTGCTTTAAGGGCTTTGCCAGCCTATCCTTCCTTCTTTTCCACGATGTGCTCCAAAGCACTCATTGATTTCTTTTCCCACTTGCTAAGTTGTCCACGATCCCTCTTATTTTTTGCTTTGTATTCCTCAATCTTCTCTTCCAATGGATAGATTTTCCTTTCTTTTCTCCTTCTTTTCTGCTTCTTTACCCACTTCAACCCCTCCTTGTTTTATGTGCCTTCCGCGTAGTTTGTAATTTGATTTTCTTCCTTAATATTTTCTTCCTTCCATAACCAAGGGCCAACAAGCCCCCAACACTCACATGTGACTCGTCCCGAGTCACTGCAAGATTGAACTTTCTGTTTCACTTCGACTGCAGACTGCGCGGAGCAGCCTGTGCTTTCTTCTCTATCCCTCCCTATTTTGTGTAGACTGTCTTTTATGTGTCTGGTACCTAGTTTCAACTTCACCTGGTACTGAGACACTTCTTCCTATATTTTACTGAGAGCTGCGAGGTAGTTGGTTTTCATAGTACAATTTAAACTGGCTCCCATTTACCAAACCTTCTTTCCATTCTCCATTAAGGGTCTTCGACTGTGCAACTCCTCCTTCTATAACATAGGCAACTTCAAATGGCCCTAGACAATATGTCTTGAACTTCCATGGATGCTTCATGAACTTGTTTTCATATAACAATACCAAATCTCCCTGCTTAAATTCTTTCCTCCTAATATGTATGTCATGGTAATCCTTTTCTATTTCTTTCTGTACCTACTTATGAAAGCCTACAATAAACCTTTCTTCTTCTAGTTCCAGCAACTACGCAATCATGTCTTGAACAACATCGGTGTCATCCATACCTATAAAGGATGCAATTCTTAAACTAGGAAACAAGTATTTCATAGGTACCACTACTTCCAAGCCATATACCAACTTAAATGGGGTATGCGTTGTTAACTTCTTGCAAGTAGTTTGATAAGCCCACAATACTATTGGAATTCTTAAATCCCAATCATCTTTGTTAACACTGAAAATCATTGTCAGTGTTGTCTCCAATATCTTATTGAAAGCTTCGACTGTACCATTCTCCTATGGGTGGTATGAAGTACTCTTCTGATGATGAACTTCAAATTCCCAAGTCAAGACTTCAATAGTTTTATTGATGAAGTGTGTGCCTTGGTCACTCATGAGGATCTTCGGGCATCCAAATCTGGTTATAATATCCTCAAAGATGAATTGTGCAATTGTGGCTACCCTAAAGTCCTTAACTGCTCTTTCTTTTTCCCATCTACTCAAATACTCTATCATTGTGATAAGGTATCTAGCTCATGTACGCCTTCCTGGTGGGTTAATAGGTCCCACAAAGTCAATGGGCCACTTCTCTAATACTTGTAATGTTAATTTCGGTGGCAAAGGCATCTCATCCCTTCTAGATGTCTTTCCTACTCTTTGGCACACATCGCAGGCTCTGTAGTATTCCTTAGCATCCTTATGTAAAGTAGGCCACCAGAGGCCAGCTCTGATAATCTTATGCATTGTTTATTTCCCTGCATAATGTCCTCCTGTGATGCCTTCATGTTCTTTTGCAAGAAACAATGGTCTTTCTTCCTCCATAACACATCTCCTCAATATCTCATCGGGTCCCATATTGTACAATTGTCCAGCTATGAGTTGAAAGTCAAATACGCGGACTACCAACTATTTCTTTTGAATGACTGTGTAATCACGAGGTGTCATTCCTGTGGACAAGAACTAAACTATCTCAATGAAGTGATCATCGACTGTTCTAATGACCAATAATTGTGCATCTAGTAAAGTATCCTCTAGACTAGTATGTTCCTCCCCATGTTCCAACCTGGATAAGTGATCAAGTCCTTTATTCATTCTTCCTAGCTTAACTACAATTTCAAATTCATATTCCTAGAATAATAGTAGCCATATGCATATTCTTCCCCCCAATACTAGCTTGTTGACTAAGTACGTCAATACAGAATTGTCAGTGAACATCTTAAAATGTCCTCCCAACAAATAGTGTCTAACATTTTGCAGTGCATATACCATAGCCAAGCCTTCTCTTTCAGTCGTAGTATAGTTCCTTTCATATATATAAAGCTTCCTTCTACCAAAGGCAATAGGGTGGCCAATGTCTCATGCACTCGGCTGCGCTAAGACTGCTCCTAATGCAATGGATGAAGCATAAACATGAACATTGAACTCCTTACTCCAATATGGAAAAACCAAGATAGGCACAGTAACCATTTTCTACTTTAGTGTGTCAAAGCTCTGTTGGCATTCTTTTGTCCATTGAAACTTGATATATTTCTTTAATAACTTCTCCATGGGTGTTTTTATCTGTGCATACCCCTTAATAAAATTCCCATAGTATCCTGTGTGCTCCAATGCAATGCGCAGTTGTCTAACTAAATTAGGGGGAGGTATATAAACAATGATGGCAATCTTGGAAGTATCCACCAACAACCCCTTCTTACACACAATGTGCCCGAGCAACACTCCAAAGGGTGAAAAGAAAATACACTTTTTTAGATTCGGGGCAATCTGAAATTGCTTGCACTTATCTAACATCAATCTTAAACATTCAATATGGTCTTTCAGTAGGCTAAAGACAGTCCAATCATCAAAATAAGCTTCCAAGAATTTATGTAAGATGTCCTTAAATGCTTCGACAACCACTCTAGATAAGATGGTTGGTGCATTCTTCAAGCCAAAGGGAATCATTGTGTATTGTAAAGAACCCCATTATGTTGCAAATGTGATCTTATGTCGATCTTCCTTAGCAATTTTGATCTGGTGATAACCTGAAAATCTATTTGTGAATGAGTATACCTCATGTCCTCCTACATTATCTAGCACTTCATCAGTAAAGGGTGTAGGAAAGGGGTCATGTAGGCATGCATCATTCATCTTTCTTAGATATACACAAATTTTGATTTCTCAAGTCTTCTTATCTTGGACCACCATAGGGCTAATCCATTCAGATTCTTCAACAGGTTCTATGATTCCTTCTTCCAACATTCTATCCAATTCAATCTTAACTTTCTACTTATATTTAGGATTCTCTCTGTAAGGTCTCTGCTTGATAGGTCTTGCATCTGGTCTCAAGGGGATCTTCATTTCTCCCATGGGCCCTTTAATTCCCTTCATGTCTGTGAACTTGGTTGGAAACAAGTCCTGATATTCATGAAATATCTCTATGATCTTGATAATAGTAGCATCATCCCAATAGTCTCCCACATTTGCTAATTTAGGTGTTTTCTATGTTCCAATATTAACTTTCTTAATTTTAATGGGTTGTCCAATAAAAGGTAATTCAATCCATGGCCCTTCTATGTCTCTGTGACCTTCATTTTCTGCAATGTTTACATCTCTAGGGTCATCATCCTCATTAGCATTGATATTATAACATCCCTGTAACTGTTGAAGAGGCGCAGTCCATTCATTTTCTTCTTGTTCAAAAGGGAGGTTAGGTGCCTCCTCAAAGACCTTTTGTCTTAAAATTTGTAAAGCCTAATCTACTATAGGGTACTAACTCTCAAATAAAAATGTAGCTATAAAGTTGTGAGTCATTTCATACCAGTTTGTAGTGATGAGGCACAGTTTTGCTTGAAGATACCAGTTGATAGGCATAGTATCCAAGGTTTTAATGAACTTATGAACGCACTTCGCATGTGGTCCTTTGGAAAACTATGGCTTGTGTATCGAAATTCACATCCTTCTGCTTGGTCTGAAAAGCACATTGTCAATAAGGTGAGACACTATGTCCACTCTTCAATGTCCCTCTTATGTGATCCCCACCATTTATCTAGTGTGGCTTTCAATGCTCATACAATGCCAACATCATTTGTTGTACCGGTACCATTTTCTCAAATTCAGCTAGAAAAGTCTCTAAATGATTCAAGCCATCAAATGTAGGGAGATTACTTACTTATGTGCCAATCCAATGAACTTCTCTGGTCAATCTGGCAGATCTCCATGTGGATACTTCGTACATTCTATTCTGCTAGTTTTCCAATGATTCCTCTAAGTTTGATGAGCATGCACTTTCACTTCGCCAACTGAGATTTCCATATGTTGTAGGATTAATGTAGTCCTTTTGTCTTGTTGTCATTTTGTAAATGTTCTCTAGCTCGTATGTGCGGTCTTCTTCCATGATAGGTTTTGTGTATCTACGGCCTTCATATGGTTCCATAGGTGCAATGACTTTAAGGCCATTACCCTCAAATGTCATTTTTCTCTTCTTTAGGTCAACAATAGTTGAATTATTGAAATCCCAATCAATTCCTAACAACTCAAGATAAGGACAGTTATCATCAAAAATTCCAATCACTTTGAATTCTGCAAATGTCCTTATCCCATCAATTTCTACAGGGACATGCTCTAGTCTTCCAAAAGGTCTCACCGCCTGCTGATTAGCCATCCTGAGCCTGATAGGAGAGTAAATCAATATAGGTTTTCCCATCAGTGCCCAAGTCTACTTCATCATAACATGGACTTATGATCCTAAGTTGAGGACCACATAGTCCACATCATAATCTCCAATCTGAGCAGTAAGGTGTAATTCCTTTTTTGTTCTTATTTTCCTTGATACTTGGTTCACATATCTACTCAATATAGGATCTATTCTCCCAATTTCATATTGTCTTACTAGGTGTTGTAATTATTGTATAGCCTTTTCATCTTTAATCAAATTGATACATGCATATAAAAATTCCATGAGCTTGCTTACCTCTTTTCCTTGTCTAGCTAGGGAAGATTGATCAAATGTTGGTGGCATTTCACATTCCCTTACTTTTGGTTGTTCCTTAGGTGAAGAAGCTTGTTCTTCTACAAATTATTCCTCAAAATTATGCCTCTCCCTACTTGGATCAAACAATTGTGCCTTCTCTGTAGCTCTTCTGATCCATGATCCTTCTGCAATTTTTCCTGGGATCACTCTATATTCTCATGTAGAAATGCCTCCTCTAGTAATAATAGTGACTCTTGGGTCTTCACCGCAAGGTTCTACTGATATTATTTGTACTTGTTGGTTTCCTCCTCTTCTCTCTTGGAGTTTGGCCAACAATATTGTACAATATTCGATGACATGATAAAATGAGTTACAGTAGTTGCAAGTGGTACAAGGGTTCTGACAATCCCTTGCCAAATGTCTTGGTTGTGCATAGTTATAACATATAATATGACCTCTATCTAGACCCATACCTCCTCCTCGTCCTCTTCCTCTGAATCCACCACGAGGATTGAAGTTTCCTCTTCCTGGGGATTTGAAATCTGCATTGTTTCCTTCTTGTTGTGTTTCTCCTTGAATTATATATGTATCCCTTGATCTATCATACATGAGATCATAAACCCTAGAATCCTTTTCGTCATGCCCCACAGATTTACAAAATGTGAAATAAATTCTGGTAGGTTCCTGGACATATTTTTGCATATAATAACATTCACCAGGGTGATGTCTAGTTCCACATACCTCGCACCAGGGTACAGTAGCCTACTTTAAAGAACTAGGTGCTCCAAAGGCCAAGTATTCATGAAATAGGGGACAGTGCTCCTTGTCATGGCCCTCTGATTTACATCTAATACACTAGATATCTTCTCTTTTCTCCTTTCCTTTATCTTTCTTCACATATTCGACTTGTAAGAATAAACTAGTTAATTGATTTAAGATATGACTCATACCTAGATTGGATTCTCCTACAAGGGTTGCTTCTAATTTCATGGAAATATCCAGAGCTTCAGCCTGCGAAGTGATTTTCTGTTACGTCAGAGGAACTTTAATATGTGGCAAAAGGGAAGAAATGAACCATTATTTATTCTTTTCATCTGGAATCTGAAAAGTCAAATGGCATGCTAGGGTCTTAAACCTCTGATCAAATTCTAAAATAGGTTTAGTGACCTTCTGCTTGAGTTATTTCAGCTTTGTAATACATTGTGACTCTGACTTAGGTTTCTTTAATTATGCGCTTAACACAGTCTTAATGTCATTTAGCGGCTTAGGTTGTGCAGTCGCTATAGAAAACTTCATGTACCATCTCAGTGTGTGATCCCTCAAAGTAGTACTGAACTTAGATCTATTATCAGTTTCATCGATGACTTGCTTAATGCTCCAAATAGCTTCGCATAAGAACCAGTGTTGGTCAGGATATTCAGATCCATATCCTCTAAATATAGGTAACCTCATTTCATCCGCCATAGATCTCCCTAGGTTTCTTGACTGAGTATGTGTTAAACTTCTTGTAATAGTACTTTGACTTCTCTGACTACTCTGATTACTCTGGTTACTTAATGCTTCTAAAACAATAGGAGGAGTAATAGTACTTACTTCGATGGTAGGCATAGTTCCTAAATTTTCTATCTCTCCTCGGTGAGGTTCTTCAGATCCTACTTCCTCTGTTTTTGCAGACTATGAGTACTCTTCATCTGTTAGATATGCTTCTTCTCCATTGTAGAATCCCTCATATTCATAGTTTATATTAAATAGGTTCACAAGAGGAACCTCTCTGAATGGTCTCCCACTACGCATGTGTCCAGCCTCTGTGTCACTATCGCTATCTGAATTTTTGTACATGAGCTTCACTGTATCTTCAGGATATTCTTCTCATGCAATAGCATCTTAATCCTCAACTTTAAAAAGTGTAGGAACTTTCCTCTAGGTCCTTTAAAGAAATACCTCTCTGATTGACTATACGATTCTACTATGTCAATGAAAAACTCAGTAATGTACCCTCCAATAGTGTTATCAAACTAGAGATCCACTTCTCTAGACAATACATTGTCAACTCTCTTGAAATTCTTGATCAATGTCATTGTCCAAACCACAGGTGGTCTAGATCTACTCTCAAACTAGGTATCTTCTAATCTGGCTAACCACTCGTATAGCTCTTTATGAATTCCTCCAAAGAAAATCTCGTGTATGTCGGTGAAGATATAAATTCCCAACCATTCTTCTGTACTAGTGTTAGGATTCTTGTTTTGGGCTTCAGCGAAGTCGTTCTCTTTTTCTTCTATCCACTTTTGAATTTCTATCTTCAATGGAAACCACCTTGACATTCCCTCAAAAATATCCTGGTCCCGGCAACAGAACCATTTGTTGGCATAGGGGCAGACCCAAGGTTCAACTCTTACAACGCACCAACAATCCCTAACTTCTAGCCCTTTCAGCAACACCTATGAAGAAGATGCAGTCTCACCCAAAGTAGTAATAGGGGTTTACAGGACACAGGCGTCTACAACCAAAGGAAATGCAATGTGAATCCATGAAAACAACACATAGCAATCAAGATATTATTTACCCTTCCTAAGATTATTTCACAAGTTATATCTCTAATCTAACACAATAATGCAGCAACAGTATATCAGTTGGAAAATAACACAGCATCAATCACAAGATCAACAAGACATATGGGGTTCACCCTCTCCCTTGGGATACATCCATGGAACTAAGTTTCTTGATATATTAGATGAAAACATAGAGTTATATCTGTGCACTTAGATTGTATATCTCTCTCTCTTTCTCTTCTTCTCTCCCCTCCTTGCGCACCGATTTGCAGGGTTGATCTTCGTACCTAGCTAAAGATCTTACAATACAGACTCAATATTGATCTCAACAACAGTAATCAAAAATGAACAACAATAATCATAGTATCAACGAACCCTCCCAGGTCTTCTAGACCTTTATTTATACACTACATGACAAAATTCTAGGTGTCAAAACCCTAGGTTCCTAAACCCTAGGTCAACTTGACATGTACTTTAAGGGCTTCTCCAGCCTATCCTTCCTTATTTTTTGCGATGTGCTCCAAAGCACTCGTTGATGTATTTTCTTTCTTGTTGAGTTTTCCACGATCCCTCTTCTTTGTTTCTTTGTCTTCCTCGATCTTCTCTTCCAATGGATAGATTTTCCTTTCTTTTCTCCTTCTTTTATTCTTCTTTACCCACTTCGACCCCTCCTTGGTTTATGTTCCTTCTGCACAGTTCGTACTTCACTTTTCTTCCTTAATCTTTTCTTCCTTCCATAACCAAGGGCCAACATGCCACTTGTGAGAGAAAAGTGCTCGATGATGGAGCACATTCCATGGGAAATTGGGAGTAGTTAGTTCCTTCAAGATATCTTTGTCACAGTGGAAAATGCAAGAAGACAAGGGATCCTAGGAGATGGTAGGGGGAACCATCAATGGGTAAGTGTTATTTTCCTTAAGGGATGAGGTCATAGAATGGATGTCATGTTCAAGGTGTGAAGGCTTGATTTTCATGAACCAAATGTCACGATCTTGTGGATAGTATCTCATTCCCGCAGAGACTAACCAAGAAATATAACGAATTTCAGTAATGTGAGTAGCAGTAAGGAGAGCCTGAGGGGGTTCAGGAAGGGATGTGTGGCATATTGTGGCTAATGTTTAGTAGAATTGTGGTAGATTTGGGAAATGATCAGTGTAATGGTCATATTATGAGCATATGGCACAAGAGAAATTGGTTCGTAACCCTTTCTTGCATTGTGGTTGAGGAATCTATAGTAGCAGTTGAAGTACTTGGTGGAGTGGTAAGAAATGGGATTGTTTTAGGGATTTGGATAAGATTGTGTAACTCGGGAAGAGTAGGGAATGTGTTAGTGGGGTGTCCTTCTCTTTCGCATAGTGTGCGAGGAGGTTGATCTCGGGGAGGGAATGGAGCTATGGGTTCATTCTTCCTTCATATGCCCCCAGTGGTGGTGGTGTTCCCTCTAGTTGGGGGTGAGGTTGGTGTGGAGGGAGTCTGTACTAGGATCTGCATTGGTAATCCCTCTGTTTGAGGAGAGAGAGATGGTGTAGGAACAATGGAATGTGGATGGAGATACCATACAGGGATGGAAAGAGCCATGTTGGGAAGGGTGAGAGTAGAATCTACTTGGAATTCTTGGACTCCAGGTGGGGGGTAGAAGAAGGGGATTTGGGTAATGGCTTGGATGACTGTCTCCCAAACCGGGATTTTCCCCTGGAATCTGGTACAAGTGGTTCAGTGGTGGTTTCAGGGAATTCCTGAGGTAGTAGTTCACCGAATGGTGGAACTTCAATGTGGGGTAGGGCCTCAGTGAGAGGAGTATTTTCCCTGTTATATGTTCTATTAGAGGAAACTACACACACTTGTGCTAAAATAAATGAGTTTAGGAGAGGTGGTTCTCCATGATAAGTCCCTAATAAGTATGGGTCCTTGAATATTCCAAGAACCATTTCAATGACTGAAAAATCATCTGGGCTATTGTGGACGAGGAGGAGAATGTTATCAATGTTGGTAGAAGGATTAGGCTCGTAATGTGTAATTTGGTTGATGGTGATGATTTTCCCGTTATGGGGGAACATCGTCATATGAAACACAGAAGAGGTTACAGCCTTCATAGCATACATGTAGCTACGCCCAAACAAGATATTTTAATCAAGGGGGGTGTCGATAACTTCATTTTTAATCAGGATGGTTTTTCCCCCAAGTTCTATGGGGAAATTTTGGAAGATCCCTTCAGGGGATGATGGTCAACTATCTTAAGCTCTCAGGGTGATGGAAGATGGTAATAGCTTAGGTGAGTCGAGTTTATACCATAAAAATTTGAACATAATGCATGTGGATTCACCATCATCGATGATACATCAATAAACTATGATGTTATGGATCTTAACTGGTATCTAAAAAGCTACCAGGGAGGGGAGGCGTGGTTCTTCGTTATATAGATCAAAGGTGATGAGTCGAGTATCAGTTGGGTCAACTGCCCCCAAAGTAGAAAGAAAGGATTTGTGTTGTGATGGACAGGTTTGGAGGACCTCCAAAACAAACATGGCTTCAAGCGATTGTTATAAATCATCAACTAAACAATAATTATGGGTAGCCCTAGAATGAGGGTTATGTACATTATGTCGTAAAGGTAAGTGGGGTATACATGGATTGGGTTCAATGTTAGTGTGTGGGATAATCAATGGTTGTTTGGAGGTATATGGAGTGGTACCTGAAGTGGTTAGGGTAGATTCAGGAGGGACTCTGTATTGACGACCGCATGTTTGCAGAAGAATCTCTTCCCCACTGGTATGGAGGATATTGTGATCAGTCAGATTTTTGGGTTGATTGGGTCCTGGATTTTGATATTGCCCCATTCGTGGTGGGGTAGAGTTTATCTTTTGTTGGGTATTCATCACTCCTTGGTGTGGAATAGGGTTTATAAAAATGGTTGGAGGTGGTGGTTGAAAATAATGTTGTGAGGTTTGCCAAAGGGAAAGCAGTGTTTGAGACCGTTGTGTGTTCATGGATTCTTTCATCCATTTGAAATTAGCAAATTGGGGGAAGTGGTGAGTATAATGTCCATATTCACCACATAGAGCACAAGGGAAATTAGTTCTAAGATTTTTTTTCTTCCCTTGTCATGGTTGATTGTTATTTTTTCCCCCTTGGGGGTTTTGGTTTCCTTGATTCTGGTTGCCCGTAGTGGGACGGTTTTGTTGGGAGTTATTTCCTCCGGGTCTCGAGTTGTTATTGTTTCATTTTTTTTCTTTCTTTTTGGAATTATTCAACTGATGGGTCGGATTTTCTGTATTCAACTATTCAAAAGCATGAACCTGTTGAATGAGAGAGGGTTGAACAAAATTAACATCGGCATGTGGTTGTCCTGGTGGAGGAGAAACTTGTTGGGGGCGACCAGAAAATGGAAAATATGGATTTTTTTGTGGGGACGGTCCATATGGTGTGTAGGAAGTTGAAGTTCTTCCACCATTGTTGGGGTTATATGAGGGGGTTGGGGGTGAACTCATAATTGTTTTGGAAACTCGATGCATCATGGGTATCAGTGGGGGTTCACCCAACGGTTGAGAGGAAACAAGAGGATATGATTGTTGGTGAGTGGTAGGAGGGTAATAATACATCCCTACATATGGTTGCAGATATGTATTTGCACCATAAGTAGGTGATGGGTGGCCATAAGGTTTGAAATGTGTCTTAGAACCAATCAACACATCTACAGCATGAGAAACCCTAGGTTTGTCTTGGCCAAATGGTAGGGGTCTGGGTGCATCAAGAAATATTGTGTACAAGTAACCTGATTGAGAATATATGAGGTCAAATTTTTGTGCCTTGTTGATGGCCTCCTCTTTTGATTGAGGAAAATTGGATGCTATGTCCTTGGTAATCACAGGGATGAGTGATTTGAGAAACTAATTGAGACATTGTTCTTTGGTGGTTTCTTCTTTACACAAACTACGTCGGCGTTGCCATTCATGGATGTGGTCGGTGATATGGATAGAATTGGTTTGTTTGAACTCAGAGAGAAGTTCTAAACCAATGTCATGATGAACTGGTAATTGGAAAAAGGACAAAAAGGCTTTGGCCAATGATTCAAAGGTCACATGGGCCCCTGGATTTTCTTCCACATACCATTTGGTTGATGAACCCATGAGAGTTTGTTGAAATAACCTTAAGCAGATGGAATCATACATGATTTTGTTTGAAGAGCACCATAAGTGGAAGGTCATAACATGGTTGGCGGGGTCTTCCCCTGATTCTCCTTCAAACTTTGGAATGTTTGAAGGCAATTTGGTAGGCATATTGGGCCAAGTGCCATCATGTAAAATGGGGTCATTTGTGAGTTTGGTTAAGCCAGGAATGTTGAGGGATTCCAAGTATGGAAAAGTGGGATTTGGCAAAGGATTAGTTCCATCCATCATGTGTGTAGGTAATGGACATGTCACTTGAGAGGGATTTATTGGGTGTGTACCTCTTCCTTGAGAAGAAGTTTGACTCTCACCTCCTTGTGAAGGAAACCTAATAAAGGGATTGCCTTGTGTATTTGACCCAAGCAAAGTGGAACCAAGTAAATTTGATCCCAAAACAGTAGCACTCATGGGGGTGTGAGATGGTTCATCCAGTGAGTTGGAAACACTAGGGACTCCACCTAGAATAGGAGGAAGATTCTAGAAGCATCTAGAATGACGGGGATTCTATGGTTCCCCTATGGTTCCAACTAGCAAAGTGAATGTGTGAAAATGGTGACAAGAGAAATAAATGAACAAGTGTTTTTATATTTTGACCTTCACAAAATAGTATAAATCATAATTTCATGTAATCAAATGAACATCATACATAAATCAATTGTAAAGCAAACAAGCATGTGGATAGGTGGATTTTGTCAGAGTGGGGGAACAACAAAAAATAAAATCTTGTGTCCTAAAAGACTTATCGTCCTTCCTCTCGATTTAGCATTGGGCCTTCCAATAGCACTCGACAATGGGGTTTGAAGCCACTGGAAGAAGAACTAGTGAAGGTTGAAGTAGTCATCTATAATGAGGGGTAGAGGGTGCATATCCTGAAAGAGCTGGAAATATTTCCCAATAGCCACACAAAATCTGACCAAGGTTCAATTGCATCCCAAAACTACCACCTGTGTAGATATCCTAAGTTTGGCCACTAAGTACCTCGGTCAAAGTGCAGCATTTATTTTTTGGCCTAAGAAATGGGTCACAGTTTGGATGCCCTCACAATAGTTGGGTGACTCAAGGATGGATGCGCAGAACAACTAGACCTCATCCTTCGACCCTTCACGAGTATCTCCCTACCTTATGGTATAGGAACACTTTACTTGGAGAATTTTGAAGGATCCCTATTCTCAACTTCTATTGTTTTGAAATGTGAGAACCTGATAATAGGGTTTTATTTGGATGCCTACACCCAAGATCCTACCTAGACTAAAAATTTCCTTTGGAACCTCCTGTGGAGGATAATTTAATGTGTTCTTAGAAAAAATTTAGATGTGGTGGCCTGAGAGATTGGGGTTATGTACCAAACTCATTTGAATTAAATGGGTGTGGATAATTTCCAAAGAAGTAGTCGGATATTTCAGAATTCCTTTGAAGTACTTGTGGGTACTTGAAAAGAAATCTTACTTTGACCTCCACTATTCTAATAGAAATTATGTGTGTGAGGAGTGGCTTTGTGGGAAAGAAAGTGAAAAGTGTGAAAAATATTTGTAATAAGTTAAGTTTAAGATTGCAGCATGTGGACTTCCTGTGGTCCTTACAAATATTCTTACCTATCTTACTATGTTTCTTTGGTACAAACTTGCAGAATATATAGAGCCCTAAATAACTAGAAATGTAGACATATGGGTCCTTACTTGATCCTTTAAACTCCCTAAAATGGTGTCTATACTAAGAAGTATTTTTTTAAAACTATCCTAGGATTCTAGACATGTGGACATGTATGGGCTCGTTACTTGATATTTTAAACTTTCCTAGAGTGTTTTCTAAACTAAGAAAGATTTTTAGAAACTATCCTAAGATTGAAAACATGTGGGCATGTATGGGCCCTTACAAAACTTTAAGATGATTTCCAAAACTAAGAGGTACACTAGGGGGGGTTTTTCCTCTCCTAATTATTTGTTAAGGGAGATGAAATTTCCTTTCAACCACATTATTTGATTCTCAATATCACACTAGGGTGTGGGGGAAGAGCATACTTGAGGGTTAAAATTGATTTATAGTCCCAAATTAACTGATTGTGTTTGAAAAATCAATAACTTCAACTCAAAATTTTACATGCCAAATGAGCTATCCATGTGGCAACAAAGCAAAGAGAAAAATTATGATTATTTTTACCCCTAAGTGCTTATGTTAGATAACCTTCCTTGTGAGAAATGACTCTAAGTGAAGTGTGATTAGAAATTACAATCTGGAGGCAAAGGGACCTCAAACCACTCATAAAAACCCTTACAATTTGTAAAAAATGAACTTATGTGCGAGTTGTAGTTCTGATAGGGGCGCAAAATGTGCAGAGTGAAGAAAGATGTCACACACACAGTGTGCATCTTTGTGCCTCTAAATCCATGCACCTCCTGTCATGCATCGGGAAATAAATTTCCAAGTGAAATTATCTTGCCCTAGCTCTGAATTTTGATTTTGGAAGGATGGATTAAGACGGTTTTGGTACCTGCATATCCAAAAAATTAAAAAGAATTTCTCTCAAGACTTAAATAGGGAGGAATGTGATATCGATCCCCAGTATGGTCATCAATCCGTTGTGTTGGTTTTTTCACATGGGTGAGAAAAAACACTACACTTGCATGCTTAGTTAAGTCAGCTAAACAAGACAAAGGTTTTTGAGTTGATTAAATAACCAAATACACATGATGTTGCGCCTCTTACGTCACCTTAGTGAGAAAAATAGAGGTGCTTGCAAGCTCAGTTGGGTTTGATGAGTAGGACAGCTGCAAGGAAAAGAGTTAGGGAAAGAAATAAAAAACTACAATTAAGAATTAAACTAAGAAATGCAATAACAACTAAATTCATGAGCATAGGGACATAGAAACAAAAATAACCATAAGACCCATGTCACCAATGTTGAGGCTGATCTATTAGTGAAACAATACACCAAGAAGAAAGGGGACTATGAGTCCCTTTTTCCTCCAAGGGAGGGCTCTTGGACCCCCACTAGCTAGCTCTTCTTACAACAACAAAAAAATGGAAAATGATGAAAGAAATCTTTACAAATCCACTCAATGGGTGAGATGGATTGCCCAATGCAATGGTGCAAATATGCCCTTGAAAAGGATGGAGTCCTCAAGAGAATAGAGGCAGCATAACATTACTTTGAATTCCTTGGAAAATGAAGTGCATCCATGGCCTTTTTATAGCATTCCTTTGAGCTATTGTTCAACCAGTTTGTAGTGTGAAAAGAGGCTAATTAGGGAATTTCTAGGTCTTTGACCAGCCATCCAGTCGAATCCAGTCTAGATTTGAGGGTCAAATCGGCTTGGGAGTTGAACCATAAGTGGGTGGGAGGCTGAACACTCTCATAAATGCATCGTTTAGTAGGTGCGTGGATTTTTGCGATAACAGTCATGCATTGTGCGCATGTGCGTGAATTCTGCGTTCTTGTTCCGCGCATGCGCCCAATGTCTGCATAGCGCCCTTCAATTTTTCACTACTTTTTATAGTTTTTGACACTTTTATGAATGCTTTGGTGTTAATTCAGGTCCATGGATGACTTCATCGCTATTTGACGATGCTGAGTTCTTGTAACCATGTGCGGACAAAATTTCAGTGATAACAGATGCCCCCTGATGGATGAGGTTAGGAGCATACATATAGACAAAATCCATCAATGTTTCTTCTACTAAGAATTTTGTTGTGAGAGAGAAATAGTGGGATCGTCCAGAGCGATCCGTTGGAGGGAAAAAGGAACCAGTAGAACCCAACCTTCCATGAGGTGTGTAAAAAAGAAATTTGTGTACAAATGAGGTGGGCATGCCCCATGCTCATGTCATGTAACTCAAAAAAGATGAATGAAGTGTTAGTGTAGACAACTACAGCGGCCTCGGGGGCAGTCATAATAAAAGTAGAAGACAATTTTGTAGATGAACATACTTTGAGTAGTAGGCAGTGATCACGATAATAAGCATCACTGATTATGTGGGCATTGATATCTCAACGAAGTTCAGAGGTCTTCGGAAAATGAAAGAAATAACTGCAATAGTCGCAAAGTAAGACCCACCGTAACATGAGAAAGTGTTGACGTCAAATGTTACGGGGTTCAACAACAGCAGGGAGAAATTGTGTTTCACCCTGTGCTATCTGAGATCTCTCATTGGGTGGGTAATGAGAATCAAGATATTGTCGCCCTTCTGGAAAACTGTGTTGATGTCGACAAACAAAGGGGGATGTGACTCCCAGAAGCAGATGGCTTTGTGAAATCTACCAGGTGAAGTTAGGAAGTGGAGGAGGTACATGGACGAAGTCAAGATGTAGGAATACTCAAGACTACCCTTGGTTGGAGGATATGTGAGATACAAAGTGGCTGCAACCATTCAACAAGGTCAAGTGTCAGGGGGATGACAAGACTGGGGAGAAGTTGTGCCAGAGGCAGGACAAGGTGAAAAAATTCAGAGGGCAGAGATAAGTGGCCTATGGGATACTCTAAAGATATGGACGATGCCAGCAAGGGTGGATGATAAGTAGTGCTCCAACCAAGGGTGAGATGGGTTGCGGTTGGCCAAAAAAGGGAAGCGGGTCACCAAAGGTGACAAAAAAAAGGTAATGTAACGACTTAAAATAAAGGCGTTTGTACAATAAATAAAAAATAATTGGGGGGAAGTGTACAAATACAGAAACGGGTGCCCCAATGTGATATGGTGGGCCCAGTTAGGGCATAATTTTCTCGGAGAACTGATGAAGGGTGGGGGGCCCATGGGTGGGTTTCTGTATGAGGTAGGTGAAATGAAGGGAGATTTGCAGATGGGTAGCTGGATTGTGGATGCAATGGAGGGTTTATGCTACTGCGGAGGTGCATCCCGACCATAGAACTGTGGAGAGATAATCTGGGAGTCCATTGGGAAAGCTAGAAAAATAAGGAGAAGGAGTATGTGGTGGTTTCGCAACATGATGTAAGACTATCGGGACTCCCATCCCTAAAGGGTTTTGAAAAATAGCATGTGTGTCAGAAGTGAAAAACGGTGCTATGAATGGGACAACTCATGTGGGTAAGAATGCTACCGGGTGACAGTACCGAATATGCAAATGGAGGTGTGGGTACTGCAGAGCCGGGAATGGGGATCCTAGAGGAAAATGTCAGAGGGTGTGACTGGAAATGTAAGTGTGATACAGAAGGAAAGACTACATGCCAGTGTTGAGTATATACCTGAATGGGTTGTGTCGATGTATGATAATCAAGTACCTACACACATGAAAACCAAATACCCGACGTGAACAATATCTGAAGAGAATCGAAGATATGAGCATGTATTTGATAAGCGTGAATATGCGCATGTGTACCTGATCAAGGTATGAAAAATGGCACCCCAAGGGCTCAGGATGAAAAGAGGCCCAGGGAATGTTGTGATGTAGATGACATGATGTTGATCTCGTGGCTGAAGATGGATCGAGAAATGGACACTGTGGGCTCCCAGAATGGTGAGTGGAAGTTTGGAAAAAATGCCTATATATAGCTATAGGGCCCACATTGCCACCTCATTTGTACTTGCTGCTATAGTTATTGGACAAGAAGCATTCAGAGGAGATTGTGAGATTTGGGGAGGATGAGGCATCTGATTGAGGACCCACGAGCATTAGGTTAGTGGTCTGATCATCCTGCATAGAATTAGGATTTCATTTTTTGTGCAGGGGTTGTACAGAGGGCCGTACAAAGGTGTTTAGGGGGTATGGGCCCCACATGCGTGGGCGATCCAGTAATAGGTGCTCACACGTGTGTGCCTGTCCACCAGATAGACATGCATGGGAGCGTGGTTAAGGGGATTAAGGGCGCGCACGATGGGCGTGCCTGTTGGTTGAACAGGCGTGCATCTATGCGATCCTGTATGGTGAACAGGCACGCCTGAGAGCACGCCTGTGTCGTGAACAGGTGTGCACTCATGTGCGCCTGTGTAGTGAACAGGTGCACACATGTGCGCGCCTATGTAGTGAATAGGTGCACACATGTGCACGTCTGTGGGGTGTACAAGCGTGCATGTGTACGCACATGTGGGTGAAAAAACCGCGTCGTGGAGGCAAGGTTGACGGGTATAAAACATGTCTTTTTTTATGTTTTTGATTGTCCATGTGGTTGACTTAGGGTATTTTTGTGTTGTTCAGGTGAGATGTGTGCACGATGTTGATTGGTTGGCGAGAGTGAGATTGGCCCTACCTGCGAGACGCCGTGGCTATTGAGGAGCCAAGCGTACGTGCGACTTTGGCAGCCTGTGGGCTGCTGAAGTTCTTTGAGTGCCCCTTGATACGGGCACACGAGTATCTCCTGCAGTTTCTTATCCGGATGTGGAGTTTGGACCTGCACTCTTTCATAGTGCGGGGAGAGAATATTCTCTTCACTATGGTGGAGGACGTCGTCTGGAGGTGGTGTTACAAGATGTGCCTGAGGGCATATGGTCTTGCATCCAGGATGAGGGTATCCTGGAGCAGTGTGTGGGGGTGTCGCCGCCATGGCGGGCCATAATATGACGAGCAGCAGTGGTTGTTGCGATGACGACCAGACGATTGTCGTCGGGGTAGGAGGGGCTGGTAGGGGGGGACCACCAGCGCCTGGAGCAGGTGGTGGTGGGCCACCACCGTCTGAGGGAGGAGCAGGCGGTGGTGCTCTAGAGGTGTCGTGAGTGGTTCTCTTATGCATTGATGTATATATATTTTTTGTATATAGGTTGGTGAGCCCATTTTGTACTGAGGTGCTTCATTGGCCTGCGGATAGTTTTATTTTTGTATGTAAACAGTTGGATGGCACTGTGGACCTTTTGATATATACATGAGTATACATTTGTGAGATCTATGTGGTGTTTACATGTGTTTTGTTAATGTTTTGATGATGTCTAATCTATATATGTGATGACAGTTTGTGTTATATGTTTATGTATGTGTAGAGGTAGCTTGATGTGATATATGTCAGTCTAACACAATATTAGCTAGGTTATCCATAATTTGATTCAATTATCTTGGAATATGTGTAAATGTAATGGAATCAAAATGTCAAGATAAAAGTCTAACCTGTAGGTATTTGCGAAAGAGGAAAGGATCACGAACGCGGTACACATTGTTGAGTTGGAGTACGACTAGTTGAGAGTCAAGGAAGATGCTAAGGTGACGAATACGATGATTTTGGGCATCGTCCAGGAGGCCAATGACAACGGTGTATTCATCTTGGTTGTTGGTTTTCGAACCCAAACATATGCCACTCGAATGGAGAATTTCATGTGAGGGGGTGTAGAGAGCCCAAGCAGCTGAAGAAAGATTTTGTGTCCAACAGTTGGCGTCGTTGATGTAACTGATGTGGTAGGCTGGTGGAGGAAGCATATGTCAATAGCACAAAGGATAGTTTAGACATGAGGGAGGAAAAAATATTAAAAACACTATAAAATAAATAACCTAAAGTAGAATGACTATGTTTTAAGCGTAAAATTTCTTGAGATACAACCCGTTGATGGGTTCTTTGAGAGAGAGGCCTTCAGGGGAGGCCAGGATGTATGTGCCCTTGGTGAGGCAATGTTGGATAATGTATGGGCCATGCCAGAGTGACTCAAATTTGTCATGGCCAAAGGTATCATGAGCGATATCGTAAGCCAGGAGGAGGTCGCCTTTGCAAAATGAGCGAAGGTTGACATGTTGATCATCAAAGGTAGCCTTGGATCATTTTTTAGTTGCCTCGTTGTTCTGTAAGGAAGATCGACGATCTTCATCCAAAGACTCTAAGTTCAGAAAGCACTGCTCCATTGGAGCAGTGTCGAGTAATAGTTCAATTGTGGTGCGTAAAGTGGGAATTTTTCACTCGATGGGAAGAGTGGCCTCAACCCCATGGACTAGATGAAATGGCGTGAAACCAGTAGTTGTTTTCACAGCCGTTCAGTAAGCCCATAGCGTAGAAAATAACATATGATGTCAATTGGTTTTATGTTTATTAATCGTGCGTTGTAACATGGTCTTGAGGACTTTGTTAACTGCTTCAACCTGTCCATTAGACTGAGGGTAATATGGTGAGGCAAACTCGTGATAGAATCCTAACCGAGATGAGAGTTCGACAAAGATCTCATTCTCGAAGTGTTTCCCATGATCGGAAACGAGTTGGAGGGGTACTCCAAAGCGGGATATGACGTGGTTAAAGAAAAAATGCGTTGCAGTGTCAGCAGTGTTGTTGAAGGTGGGCATGGCTTCTGCCCATTTGGTGAAGTAATCAACAGTGAAAACAATGTATTTGTGACCATTGTTGGAGGGGGGATTACAAGTCATGAAGTCGATGCCCCATTTACAGAAAGGGTCGGTAGTGATGACAGGGTGAAGAAGAGTGGGGGGAGCTCGGGATTTATTGGTGTAGAGATGACATTGCTCACATCATTTCACGGCATGAATGCAATCATGAAACAAGGTAGGCCAAAAGTAACTGGCTCGGATAATATTTTGAGCAGTGGATATGCCTGAAAGATGGCCTCCACATGTGTCGTTGTGTCAGTTGTTTAAGACTCTATCAGCCTCGTCAATAGTTAGGCATCGAAGAAGAATGGTGTTGAATCCCCGCAAGTATAGGATGTCTCCGATGAGGAGGTAGCGGGGGGCCTGATGGTGAATACGATGACGATCATCTCATGAAAGGTGGTTACCGAACTTTTGAGTTCATAGATAGATGAGGAGGTCATCGTACCAAGGATCATCCAAAGTGATGTAAAAGAGATGTTCGTTGGGAAAGTCAGTGTTGATAGGGGCACTGGTGGTGTCAGAGGGGAGGGCCATGACAAGTTCGGCGAGAACCAGGGCCTCCTTACTTTTAGGTGTTGAGAACGCAAGGTCGTACTCCTGAAGGATAACAATCCATCGAGAAAATTTGTCGTTAACTTGCCGACGAATAAGCAAGTACTGCATAGGGTTGGAATCTGTGACGACCTTTTTTGTGCGAAGCAGAATGTAGTGGCGCAGTTTCTGGACTGCGAGGACGACTGCAAGAGCAAGTTTATCTTCATGTTTATACTTCAAGGGTGGACCTGAGAGGTTTTTACTAACGTAATAAATGACATGTTCATGATTGTCATCACCTAGCTAGATGAGAACATCGGCTACTGATACAGTTGATGTTGATATGTAGAGGATATAGTCACGATTGTAGTCAGGTGCACTAATTAAAGGTGCATTTGAAAGTGTTGTTTTAATATTGTCAAATGACTGTTGGGCATGGTCATCCCAGTGAAATGGGATGTCGTCACATAGTAAGCAAAGGAAATCGTGTGTGCGTATGGTGTAATCTGGGACAAAGCATCTAAGAAAGTTAGCTTTGCCCTGTAGGCTCTGAAGTTAACGTAAATTCTAGGGAGGTGGAATTTCAGTGATAGCTTGGACTTTAAGGGGGTCCACGGTAATAACGCTTTGGGAAAAAATAAAGCCGAGGAGGCGCCCTGCGGTGACACAGAATACGCACTTGAGAGGATTCAAGTGGATGTTGTATTGACGACTCCTTTGAAAGATGATTCGTAAATCATCTAGACGCTGGGTGTGTTTCTTGGAGCGAGCTGTGAGGTCGTCCAAGTAGGCGAGGATGATATGAACCAGATCATGAAAGATGTATGTCATAGCCCACTGGAAAGTTGCACCGGCATTCCTTAAGCCGAAAGGCATGAAACGATATTAAAAATTAACCCAAGGGGTAGTGAATGTGGTTTTATACTGATCGGCAAGGTGAATTTGAATTTGATTATAACCAGAGAATCTGTCCATAAAGGATAGAGCCTCGTGGCCTACGCAGTCGTTGATAATTTGATCGATGAAAGGTGTTGGAAAGTTTTCTTTGGGACATGCGTAATTGAGATCGCGAAAGTCTGTGAAAACGTGGATAGTGCCCTATTTTTTTTTAATGGGTACAGGGTTGGAAACCCATGAGGTATAGGCGATGGGGTAAATAAACCCAGTAGCATGTAATTTGTCAATTTTGGCTTTGATGGCTGCAGCTTTGGATGGGTGTAGTGGTCGTTGTTTTGGATGAACTGGTGTAATGTCGGGCCAGGTGTCGATGCAATGTTCGATGATAGAGGGATCGAGGCCAGGAATTTCCGTGAAAGACCAGGCAAAAATATCCCGATATTCTTGGAAGAGAGCTTTATATGCGGTGATTTCCTAAGGAGTGCAAGCAGCTCCGATGGTGATTTCTTCGACGATGCCATTTTTGATGGAAATGTCGATTTTAATGGTTGGGGAAATGTTGGCCATGTTGCCTTCCTCAAAATCATCTGGGGCAGGAATGGGGTTTTTAAACCATTCGATAGGCCCTGATGGGATAAAATCCTTGGTTTTGACTGCGTAAACGAGGTGTTGATCAGGAGGTGCGAAGGCTTCCTATGGAAAGAAGAGTGCGCGGTGGTGTAGCGCATACTAGGGAGAGTCTGGGTGGTTTAACTCTTTGAGTATTTCTTCATTGTATTGGAAGTGATGGGAATACAAGGGGTCATGAGGAGTGATATCGGTGACTGTGGTCATGTGGTTGCACCCTGTTGAGGAAGAAGCAGGGGGAACAATGTTAGGAGATTGTGAGGGTTCACTCGACATAAACCATATATTAAAGTACTGAGGGGTACCCGTGGTAGTTAGGTGTAAAATATCCGTAGGGGAATGATCAGGAGAGTTGGGGGGATTAGGGGGTGAATCCTCAGATAAGTTGTTTAAGAACTAGGGAGGCGCAGGAAGGGCCTCGGGTTCGGGAGAAATGACATGAATATCCTCTAGTGATGAAGTAATGTCAATTATCGACTCTGTGGGTCGGTGAAGCAGGGTCAATTGACGTTGCCTGTATTCAAGGATCATAGGACACTGGTATGTAAAATGAGATAATGAGTCACAGAGAGAGCAAGGGCATATCATACGTTCATTGAATGAAGTGGTGACATAACAGATGCCAGTGATATTTGTTGAGGAGGGTGTAGCAGGACTGGGGTTTCTCTGGAAGTTCTGGCGTACTGCGGCTAATGTCTGCCAAAAGTGTGGTAGTGATGGGCAATGGTGGGTATAATGGCCATATTCTGAACATATAGCACAAGTGAATTTGGTCCGCAACCCTTTACTACTAGAAGGGGGGGTGGCAGTGGCAGGACTGGCTATAGTGGCGAGTGTTGGGGGAGTGGGATTGAGTGGAATCAAATTCCGTAACTCTAGTAGAGATGGGCAGTTGTTGGTTGGGTTTCCCTCTTTCTCACAGAGTGTGCAAGGTGGTGGGATGCGAGGAGGAAGTGGAGCTGTGGACTTCTTTTTCTTTCTCATGCCCCCAGCTGTGGCAGGGGGGTTAGTGAGTGGGGGTGTAGTGGGGGTAAGTATGGGAATCGTCATGGGGATTCCTTCTTTTTGGGGGGGAAGGGATGGTCGAGGGACCATCTCTGGTGGGTGTAAATACCAAACTGGGATTGCTAACACCATATTAGGTAGGGTGAGCATTGCGGCTACCTGAAAAGCTTCGATGCCTGGTGGAGGGTAAAATAAGGGAATTTGGGTGATGACTTGGGGAACTGTCTCCCAAACTGGGATATGTACTTGGGGAGAGGTGGAATCGTGGACTGGTGGGGTCGATGAGTGTCCATGAGGTTCTTGAGGGGGGGGTTCTGTGATGGGTGGGACGTCAAATATGATAGAAGCCTCTGTAGGAGGAAGGGTATCCTCTGTGTGAGTTCCATTAGATGATACGACGCATACTTGATTGGAAGGATGAAGGAGTGGTGGTGCTCCATGGTAAGTTCCTAACA
Source organism: Picea engelmannii (assembly GCA_009831015.1). Taxonomy (NCBI): domain Eukaryota; kingdom Viridiplantae; phylum Streptophyta; class Pinopsida; order Pinales; family Pinaceae; genus Picea; species Picea engelmannii. Next base: position 66,256 of record ML795338.1, read on the forward strand.
AGGATGGATCTTTGAAAATCCTACGACCCATCTCGACGAGTGGATATGCGTCATGGATTTTGTGAATGAGAGGAAGAATTTTATCAATGTTGGCATATGGATTAGGTTCGTAGTGTGAGACTTGGTCAATGGTAACGATCTTCCCATTGTGAGGGAACATCATTGTCTGAAATACGGAAGATGCCACTGCCTTCATAGCGTACATGTAGCTATGACCGAACAGGATATTATAATCGAGTGGGGCATTGAGAACTTCGATATCGATGAGAATAGTCTTGCCCCCAAGTTCAATAGGGACATTTTGGAAGAGCCGTTCAGGAGACGATGGTCACCCGTCATAAGCTCATAAAGTTATGGCAGAGGGTATGAGTTCGGGGGAACCAAGCTTCTGCCATACCGTTTTGGACATAATGCATGTAGATGCACCTTCATCAATGATACACCAATGAACTGTGATGTTCCATATTTTTATTGGTATTTGAAAAGTGATCAAGGCGGGAAGGCGAGGTTCTCCATTGTTAAGATCAAAGGTAATGAGTCAGGTATCTGCGGGGTCAACTTCCCCCAAGGCGGAAAGTAAGGATTTCCATTGAGTAGGACAATTCTAGAGTACCTCCAATACTGACATGGCAGTCGGGGATTCCTCTAAGTTGTCTACCAAACTATAGTTATGAGTTGCCCTAGCCTGTGGGTTATGGACATCCTTGCGCAATGGGATGCGAGGGATGCGAAGTGGTGGTTTGGTGGAAGGGCGAGGAATCACCAACAGGGGTCCCTTCGGTTTAGGGTTTGTCTCTGGAGGGATGGGAAGAGACTCAGCGGGTGCATGATACTGATGATTACGTGTTTGCAGAAGGATTTCTTTCTCACTAGTGAGGAGAATTGTGCAATCTGTTGGATTGTTGGGGTTGAGGTATTGTCCCACCTGAGGTGGGGGATGTTGTGGGTCTTGTTGGGTGTTTATCACACCTTGATGTGGAATAGGATTATGTAGCACGGTAGGAGGGTTTTGTTGCATGTATTTTTGTGGTGCCTGTTGAGGGGCTGGCGGTGCTGGAGAATGGGGAAGACTACCAAAGTCTTTCAACTGTTTGAAATCAGCGATATGGGAGCAATGATGAGTGTAATGGCCGAACTCACCACAAAGGGCACAAGGGAAGTTGGTTTTAACATTATTGTTATTTCTCCCTTGGAATTTATTATTATTGCCGCCTTGGGGGTTTTGGTTCCCTTGGTTCTGGTTGCCCCCAGTGGATTGGTGCTATGGGGGTTGATTCCCACCTTGACATGGGTTTTTGTTATTCTTGTTCTGTCCTTTCTTCTTGGCATTGTTCGACGGATGGGTTGGATTGGCCATATTCAACTGTTCAAAATTTTGGTATTGTTGAACGGCAGAGGGTTGAACAAAATTCACCCCGCATAAGGATGTGGGGGAGCCATGGGTTGTGGAGGACCAGGAAATGGGAAGTACGGATTCTGTGGTGGTAAGGATCCATAAGGTACATAGGAAGGCATAGTGCTTTCTCTAGTACTATAAGCTGAAGTAGAGGGGGTACCAGAGTTCGTTTGAATAGGTGGATGTATGGGGGGTGTCGACGGTGGTCCACTAATGGATTGAGGTATCACAACAGGGTATGGTTGTTGATAAGGGGGTGGGGGGTAATAAGAAGTGCCCATGTATGTCGGTGGGTATTGAGGTGTTCCATACATCGGTGGTGGTTTTGGTTGTGGACCGTGGTGAGTGGTGGTACCAATCAGTCCGTCTGCGGAGTGAGACATCCCAGGTTTGTCTTGGCCAAATGGCACAAGTTTTGGAAGATCAGGAAGTACAGTGTATAAGTACCCTAACTGTGCATAGATGAGGTCATACTATTGGGCCTTACTAATGGCTTCCTCTTCAGATTGAGGGAAGGTGGAAGCTACATCCTTACCGAGGAGAGAGACAAGTGATCTAAGAAACCAGTCGATACATTGTTGCTTGGTGGTTTCTGCTTTGCATAAACTACGTTTCCTATGCCACTCGTGAATGTGGTCAGTGATATGTGTGGCTGAGGTTTGTTTGAAATTAGAAAGTAGTTCTAGACCATTGTCATGGCGGATGGGTAATTGGAAAAAGGTTAAGAATGCTTTGGCCAATGACTCGAAAGTTGTGTGGGACCCTGATTTTTCTTCTACATACCATTTGGTCGATGGGCCAGTGAGTGTGCGTTGAAATAATCACAGTCTGATGAAATCATCCATAATGCTATTGGAGGAGCACCATAGGTTAAAGGTCATGACATGGTTGGCAGGGTCATCGCCTGCCTTTCCTTCAAACTTTGGTATGTCTGAAGGTAGTTTGGTGGGAATTGCAGGCCATGTGGGATCATGCAATATAGGATCATTGGTGAGTTTGTTGAGATCCAGTATGTTGAGAGAGGCCAAATATGGCATCTTTAGTGGGGGGGAGGATTAGCTCCGGCCATGGTGTGAGTGTGTTGTGAACCTGACCCTTGAGGGGGGCTAGGTGGGTTGGTGCTTCCTCCTTGAGAGGAAGTTGGTCCCCTATTTCCGTGTAAAGGAGAGCGGGTGAACGGATGACCTTGGGAAGTGGACCCAAGTAATGTAGAACTAAGCAAAGATGATCCTAAAACAGTAGCACTCACAGGAGTGTGTGAAGGAGGTGATGATGAGTAGGCAAGACCAAACACTCCCCCTAAGATAGGAGGGAGGTTTAGCAAGCGTCGTGAACGACGGGGGTGTTGTGGGTCCCCTATGATGTCCGACTAACTGCGTGAATGTGTGAAAAGAGTGGTGAGAGTAATATAGAAACAAGAGCCTTTGTGTTGAATGTTTACACAATATATATATCCAAATCAAACTGTAATCAGAGATGCCTCATACATAAAATGTTTTTGAAAAAGAAGCATATATGTGGGTAAGTGGGTTTTGTCCATGTGGGGAATCAAAAGAAAACAAATTCTTGTGTCCTAGAAAATGTAACGTCCTTCCTTTCAAATAGCACTGGACCTTCCAATAGTACTCAACAGTGGGGTCTAAAGCCACTGGAAGAGAAACTAGTGAAGGATGAAATAATTGGTTATAATGAGGGGTAAAGGGGGCATATCCCAAAAGAGCTAGTGTTATTTCCCAATAGCCACACAAAATCCAGTCAAGGTGCAATTGCAACCCACAATTTCCACCTGGGTAGATGTCCTAAATTTGGTCACTAGGTACCTTGGTCAAAGTGCGGCATTTAGATTTTCGACCTAAGAAATGGGTCATGGGCTGGGTCCCGTCCAAGAGGTAGGTGCCTCAAGGGGGGACACACAGAAAAATCGGACCTCGACCTTCAACCCTTCAAGGGTATCTCCCTACCTTATGGTATTAGGAACACTTGACTTTGAGGATTTTCAGTTCCCTATTTGACAACTTCTATGGTTTTGACAATGTGAGAACCAGATAACGGGGAGTTATTTGGATGCCTATCCCCGAAATCCTACCTAGACTAAAAAAATTATTTTGGCACCTCCTGTGGAGGAAAACTTAGTGAGTTTTTAGAAAGATTTTTAGATGTAGTTGTTTTGGGAGGTTGGGGATGCAAACCAACCTCATTGATTAAAATGGAAGTGGATAGTTTCATCAAGAAAAGGGTGGGGTATTTTCGGAATCCCTTTTGGAGGAAACTTACTTTGACCTCCACGTTTCAAGAAGAAGCTATGTGAGTGATAAGTGAATTTTGTGTGTGAGTGAAAGTGTGCCAATTTTTAGTGAATTAGATGTGACCTTGCTGCATGTGGACTTCCCTTGGTCCTTACAAGTGTTTGATTACCTAATTAACTAAGTGCCTTTGGTACAACCTTGTGTAATTCAAAAGTTCCTAGGAAGCTAGCATGTGGACATGTGGGTCCGTTACTATCCCTTTAACTCCCTATTGTGATGTAATATAAGAAAAGCTTTGAAACTATCCTAGATTGATCATGTGGGCATGTATGGGCCCGTTACAAAACCTTTAAACTTCC
>ML795338.1:73581-85330 GCA_009831015.1 Picea engelmannii
CAACTACTTGACAAAGGTAGGAGGAGGCATATTAAGAATAACTGCAACTTTAGTAGGATCTCCCAACACTCCTTCCCTACAAACGATATGGCCAAGCAGATTCCCAAATGGTATGAAAAAGATACACTTTTTCATATTAAGGGAAATATGCAGTTGGTGGAAAAAATCCAAAATTATTCATAAGAGACCGATGTGCTCCTTGAGTAAATTATATACATTCCAATCATCTAGGTATACTTCAAGAAAATTATGGATGAAGTTGCGGAATGTTGCGATTACGATCCAGGAGAACACCGTTGGGGAATTCTTGAGCCCAAAAGGCCTAACATTGTAAGCAAATGATCCCCAATCATTAATGAAGGTGGCTTTCCTCTTGTCTTCCTCAACAATTATAACCTAATTCTAACCAGAAAATCCATCAGTAAAAGAATAGGCTTTGTTCCCTGCTACTTGATCCAAGACTTCATCACTTAAGAGAGTATGAAAAGGGTCATGGAAGTATGTAGCATTCAAAATTTGGTAATCGACACAGACATGGATATACTCAGTACCCTTCTTACTTTGGATTAAAATAGGACTGATCCACTCAACCTCATCTACTGGAAAAATAAGCCCAGCTACCAACATTCTGTCAATTTCCTTCTTTACTTTCTCTTTAACTCGGGGATTAAGCATATATGGCCTATGTTTTATTGGTTTTGAGTCAGGAATGAGTTCTATATTAATCTATCCTAAGTCTCCTTTAATCCTCTTTAACTCTGAAAATTTCATAGGGAACAGGTCTACATATTCCTACAATAGAGCTTGTATCTTCGTCATGGTCAATTCATCCCAATAGTATTCAATGGATGCTATCTTAGGATGTTCATCAGTTCCTATATTCAATTTCCACAACTCTAATGGTTTGGTATAGGAACTACTAGCATCATCCAATATAGTATCTTTAACCTCCCTAGTCCCTTCGAATTCCTGAAATGTCAAATGCCCAAGTTCTTCAAGGTCATCGAGATCTCTTGGGTCTTTATCAACAATAAGACAGACCGCAAGTAGTTGAGTAGGGGATGAGTAAAGGCTATGATTAATGAGGTACTCATGTTCAAGAAATACAATAGGAGGATGTATAGGCTTAAAATCATCAGTAAAAAGTATTTTCTTAATCTATTGCAAAGCTAAAGTGATTTCAGGGGACGTACCTAAGAATAAAAAGTCTTGAAAAAATTGTCGTTGAAGTATGTCCCAGCAAACAGATTGGTGTCAAGCTTCCTCATGTATATACCAAGCAGTTGGAATTTGTCCTGAGGAGTAAATAAATTTATTCACCCACAATTGAGAAGGAAGTTGTGCAACTTCCCATACATGAATGCAGTGCACAGCATTCTCTCTTGGATCAAAAATTCCATTATATAATTCCAAAACTAACTATTTCAGATTCGGAAAAGTAAGTTGCGAAGAGGAAATAAATTTATGTTGGATGGCATGCTTTGCTTCATCCCAGGAAGATAAAGTACCCTTGTGGTTGTCCCACCATCTAGTAGGAGAGGATCTTAACGCAACATCAAGTACAAGAATTATTTCCTCTTTCATGACTTTATCCTCTAACTCAACAAGAAAGCTACATAAATATGAAGTATCATCGTATACAGGGTAGTCTCTAACCTATGATCCAATCCACCTGGAAGATATGATAGTCACGCAACACCTTGATAAGTTCTCATATATTTCATGTTTCTAGTTGTCAAATGTTACCTCTAAATATTCTCCTACAAATTGAATATTTCACCAACTTACCGAGCCATCTACAATCGAGTTAATATTGTATGCTCGCTTTCCTACAGCCAGAGTGTAGAGATGATCCAACCCTCTACCGAATTTGTATAGTGAGTAACTCAGTACATATATAATCATTGGTTTGTTTTCATACCATCCACTTCCAAGGTCATTATTTCCTTCTTAATAGCTATAACAATGTAATTCTCATAAGCCCAGTCGATGCCCAATAGAGTTGGGTATGGTTCCTTCTCCCCCATGATTTCTATAACCTCAAAGTCAGCCATTGTCTTCACTCCATATAATTCCACTTCAACATTTTTTAGCCTCCCAATAGGGTAGATACAATATTGATTGGTCATCCACAATTGAATGGATGAAGAGACAAGCTTGGGTTTACCCATGGATTCCCATGTTTTCTTCAGTAGTATGTTGAAATCGGACCCCAAATATAACATAATATCTGACCCTACAGGTGTGTAATATTATAGTCATCAGGAGTTCTTATCACCCACAAGTTGCTGGGATATCCTGTCATCGCCTCAATTTTTATAGCATGTTCTAGAGCTTCCCCCAATGTATTTATCCATTGTTAGGTTAAAGGGATTCAATTTAATGGTAAAATTCCATGAATAAAGCATTTATGTTGGTGGTCTTCGTGGATGTTGTTTGTTAATTTCCTTATTGCATCTTTGAATATTTTATTATACTCCCAATAATATTCCCCATCTCTCTATTTAATCTCATGTAACTCAAAGAGGTCTTGTTGTTCTAACTGGGGTAAATGGAATTCTTCTTTGAACCGTTGTTTGACTTGAGTAAGAGTGAACGCTTGTCCTTGAGTATGGTTTAGTTCAATGGATTTCTGAATAATAAAGTGTGGGAAAATTCAAATCTTTGATACCACTAGTTAAGAACCAAATACTTGCATACAAAAACACCACATTAGATATACAAGAAAAATATAGAAAACCACCACTTTGTTATATCAAAACCCTTGAGGCAGGGCAACACCATACAATAGATCCTATTATGGAAGGGATCCTCTCATGTTCACTTACTTCTTTGAGGGGGCATCCTCCTATTGAGATACCACTCACAATACAATACTTTTATGCATATCTCATTACATTGTTTGAACCCCTTTATATAGTGCTACCAACCACCTATGAACATTCTAGAGAAGGAAAATTCTAGAAGTAGAACCTTCTAAGAAGTCCTCTTACATTTATTACATCTAACTACCATAGTGGGCCTTATTTAATACTATAGTGGACCTAGTCCACTTTACATTGAATGGCCTCTACTATTATAACTATGGGCCCTCTAGGCCTCCCCACTACCTCTCTAGCTACCTAACATTCCATCCCCCTTATGAAAGTGTTGTCCTCAATGCTTGATGTACAACCATATACCAGGGTCCCATGGATAATTGTGGGCCATAGTGTTGAAGTAGACTAGAGAACCAGGTTCCCATTGAGAAATGATAGCCACCATGTTGAAGTAGTCCAACTTCCATTGTAAACTAGGGTCCCATGACCAATTGCTCATGTGAACTCCACACATAAGATATCGGCACCCAATAACCAACTGAAAATGATGCTCCCAATGCTGACACCTATCATGTGGATCCAAATAAGAATATCCATCCACATAGTGGGAAAGGGTCAAAGTTGAATCTGGAAGGAACAATATTGTTGTAGAATATGTAGGTTGGACACTGGTAATCATACCTAGCTCCCGATGTGTCACATTGATGTTCTCTACAAAAGGTGGAGTAGAGTCATAAAATAAAAGATGGAAGTGGTTGTCATCCCAGAAATGACAACTATTCATATACCAATCATCACAATCATCCTCCAAATCATACCAAGCATACACTTCTTGATGATATTCATTCATGATTTCTTCCATAAGATATCTCTCTTGAAGGAGAGATAATGACCATTAACTATTGTGATAACTATCTTTGTGGTCTTGTAGACTAGCCTTGATGCCTTGCAGGTGGTCATGCATATCAGGTTTGAATGTTTCAATCATGTGTATAATTTCTCTGAGTTGAGAGTGCATATCCATTGGAAACACCACATATAATATACCAAAAGAAAACTCTTAAAATTATGTATCCAATGGCACTGATCTGGTAGAAAACTGAGCACCCTGTGAAAAGTTATGAACTCTACAGTCTTGTCATTGTTGTGAAAAACCCCGAAAAATAGTTGATTTTAAATCAGCGATATCTTCACTTCTGTAACTCCAATTCGGATGATTTGTTTTTTAAATTGGGTGAAATTGTGAGAGGAACTCATATATGTAATTATTTTTCACAAATTCTTCCTCCATCTGCTACATAAATCAAAAAAATTCACCGTCGTCCACGGAAAAAACCCTGAAAATTTGCAGATTTTAAAATGCAAATAACTTTACTTCCTGGACTCCGTTTCAAACGATTTTTTTTTTTTAACTTGGGTGTTTTTCTGAGATTAAATCATATATAAAACCTTTTGCTGCAAATTTTTCATAGAAATATACATAATTTTTCCGGAATGTCAAGACCCACTTTTTTCTTCTCCGAAAAATAAATCTGCAAAATATATATGTGTGTGTGTGTGTGTGTGTGTGTGTGTGTGTGTGTGTGTGTGTGTGTGTGTGTGTGTGTGTGTGTCCACAATGCCTGCCAAGGAAAGTAATATGATACCACTTGTTAAGTTACAAAGACCTGAATACAAAAACACCACAGTATATATACAAGAACAATATAGAAAACCACCACTTTATTATATCAAAACCCTTGAGGTAGGGCAACACCATACAATCGATCATATTATGGAAGAGATCATCTCCTGTTCACTTGTCTCTTTGAGGGAGAATCCTCCTATTGAGCTATTTCTCACAATACAATAATTTTCTTCATATCCCATTACATTTTTTGAACCCCTTTATATAGTTCTACCAACCACCTATGAACATTCTAGAGGAGGAACATTCTAGAAGTAGAACCTTCTAAGAAGTCCTCTTACATTTATTATATCTAAATACCATAGTGGGTATTATTTAATACTATAGTGGACCTAATCCACTTTACATTGAATGGCCTCTATTATTATAACTATGGGTCCTTTGGCCACCCCCACTACCTCTCTAGCTACCTAACAATTTCATATACCATTTCAAAGCATGACCTCTCAAGGTGGTCTAAAACTCAACTAATTTATTAGCATCCAAAGTCCCATGAGACCTCCAGATTCCCTCACAAAGGAACCAATGTTGTTCAATATATGCATCCCCTTTACCCTATACTTATAGGTATCAATGAAGGGATCTGGCATGTTGATACGCCATGGGAGGACTTCGAGACCCTATCAAGATAAATCCTAAAGGTCTTGGTTGCAGTAAAATGAAATAACTTTCCATGCTACTACTACTACTACTACTACCACTTGAACTAGTTGGACTATAATGAGGAGAAATGATAGAAATTATGGGATATTTTATTGTAGAATTTACGGGATTTGAATATTTCACTGAGGAACTAGGTGATCCAAGGATGGTTCTTGTGTCTTCAGAATGGGATTCTTCAATATCGGGGGTCGCATTAGGAGGCCATATCGTATCAGGTATTGTAGGGTGCTTCACATATTTGGGAACTGTAGGAGTTGGTTCTCCCGCAACTTCTACAGAGGCTACATTTGATTCTTGTTCCTTGGTGGTTACTTGTATATTGATTATTTCTTCCAATTTTATTCTCCTTGTCTACTCTCTACATAACTCTCACATTTCTCTCCAAACCTCTCCTTCAACCATTGGTTGGACAACATCCCACATGTCTGCAACTCTTTCAACTTCTCTAAATCTATTTTATGACTCTTCTCAAGGTCGATCTCATTCCACAATGGATCAAGCCTCTTCATCAAATTTTACATATATTCTTCCCACCTCTTCTCAATCACCATAGCCCTTTTTTTAGCCCACTTGTATCTGGAACTCTTCTCACAATGACCCCCCATACCTCAAGAACTTTTGTATCCTAACTCATGGACCCTCACCTAAATCAGCCACCCCTCATGTGTAAAGGTTTTTCATTTCCATTTCAACCAAAGGAACTAGTATCATTCCCTCTTCCACAAACAAGATAGTCATCCACAGTGGGATTTCTCACAGTAATCTCCCTCAGGCTCCGTCGTAGAATATCGCTTCTGCCTTTGAGAAAGACGGGTGGTTCTCTATGAAAAATTCAATGATGTATCCTTCTAGAGTAGTTTGTACCCAGAATTCCATGGCTCGAGAAATATGGTGATCCAACTTATGTAGAGAGGTTATCCACTCAATAGTCCAATTAAATATTTTCTTGATGTGATCTTTAAATTATGGTGCTTCTTGTGACTAGTTGAGGCACTAATAGACCTCTTCTAGGAATTAGATCCAGAATATTTCATATTGATCGCTTGTAGCTTCGGAATAGAAAATAGCATCCATCAAAACCCTCAGGATTTTTTGTCATATCTCAACTTCCTGAAATATAAACATCACACCTTCTTTCCCACCAATTCGTAATATCATATTTTAAAAGGTGATTTTGCATCCTCTGAAAACTCGCTTAGAAATCAGGTCCCAAAAATGGAACCATTTGTTGGCGAAAAATTGGAAATTGGGGTTCTCGTAGGTTACCAACAAAGGGTCCATAGTGGTCTAATAGCATTGGTATAATCAACCTTTCACAAGGGAAGGAGGTCTCACCCAAAGCGCAGCTGATACTTTTATTTGATAAAATGAGTTAAGGAGGACACATCATCAAGTCAATACAATACAATCCCATACCTAAATGTAAAGAGATCATAGCATTAGAAGTATTAAACCAGTAAAGGCATCAAATATTCCATGTTGTGCAACATTAAGGTAAACACAATCATATAATCCTGTTTAAACAGTAACACAACTAGAAATTACACAGAACATGACAGATTGTGCAGGAAAGAGACCATGAATTCATCCACATAATGACAAATTTTGGGTGCCCGAATAATACATTCTATATTACAATATCACAAGCTATCATACATGGAGTTATTCCCTTCGTATCATGAATTATGCAATCAAGTCGGTAATGAGATATCCGATCTAGTCTCTCAAAATTTTGCATAGTTGCGGTTCATTCCCAACTATCCTTTATAGTGGCTTATCGTAGAAAATAGGAATGGTGAAAGCTCAATGACATAACAGGATCAGAATGACTTGAAAATTATCAACAATAACAAAACATTAGCAACAACACACCAAAACCCTGAACAAAAACCAACAACCCCCAACCCATTACATAGCTCCATGCTTTATAGATTTTCCGTGAAACTTTTTTTCTTATTGATTATGGCATTGTTGTTTCTTGATTTTGCTTCCTTCTAGCATGTGCTCGAAGGTTCCATCAATTTCCACTTCTTTTTCTAGTTGGAGCATGACTATTTTCCCTGCTTGCATGCTCGTGCATAGCTTTCCGCCACTTGGATCTACTGTTGGTGTGCTATACTATTCTGCAACCTCTACGACTTCCACAAAACTTTACACTCTTCAAAAATGGAGGGCCCAATAGATTCCTTCCTAGTACAGATGAAGAATGGAATCTCAATAGAAATGAGTATCCAGGCCATGGATTTCATGGTTCTAGGAACACCTGCGCAGTGGTGGGAGACGCATCGTACAAATATCTAGGATTGGGCATAGGTGGATGAGTTGATAAAAGTATGGTTCCATCCCATCACCAACTTCAAATTGGCCAACTGGTACAAGGGTACCAGAGATCCCCAAGAGCATATTTCATTTTTTGAATAGTGTTGGACTTCCAAGAATATTCATCCATCCCAATGGGTCCATTGGTTCATTCATACTTTGGATATGGTTCCTAGGAGTTGGTATTTAGTAGGAACTCGGAATGAAGACAATGAATTGGACCCATGTAAATGTACAATTTTTATGAACGTTTCTCTTCACAGAAAAACATTTGGCTCAAAGAGAGGCCTTCCACTAGGTTAAGGACTTTGTATTTCATCGACAGCCAAAGGAATTAGCCACAACCAAAGTAGTATGATCATATCATCGGTCAGTAGAAAAAATGAAAGAGGTGGTCCATTGTTGGAAGGTTGATGTCGATAACATTGATGATGATGACCTACGGGGAATACAAATCAAAGTATATGAAGGCTTAATACAGATCAAAGTATCAAAGTACAGGGAATACAGATCAAAGTGTCATTGGTTGTTTCTCTTTCAAAAGTTTGAGTTTGAAGTCATTGTCGAGCTAGGAAATTACAATGTTGGACCAGATCATCTATCACGGATTGAAACTAGAGAGGCTAGTCGGAGCATAGATGACGAACTCCCAGATGTGAAACTCTTCTGCATCAAAGTCGTTCTTGATCAATTGGATGAGATCATTGGATTTCTCATGTCAAGGCAGTCTCCACCAGGGCATACCTAGGCTCAGTGTCTTCAACTGGTGACCCGTAGCACCAATTACCAGTTGATTGTTAGGTAGTTGTATAAGTTGGGAGTAGATGTAATCCTACACAGGTGTTCACTAGAGCATGAAAGTGATACCATTTTGTATGAAGCACATGAGGGTATTCCAGGAGGACACAATGCAGGTGAAGCCACTACGTGGAAATTTCTAGTGCACGACTTTGGTGTCCTTCACTCTTTATCGATTATTGGGAAAATACTTTTGGGACCAGTTTTGGGAACTCCACAGTGCATGCAAAGTAAGGAAATATAGTTGGCACACTTTCAGGATCAGCACGCGTAAAGGAAGGAAGACAGTTGGAAGTCATTATTCATTTTTGTCCATCGAAAAGGAATAATCACTAATGTAATTGTATAAATATGTAAGCTCTTTTGCGATAGAGTAGCATGGGAGTGAAAGTATGATCATAAGCATAGATGTGTAATCTAAGTGTGCAATGTATGCAAGGCAAGTAATGCTAAAGTGAAGAGAGATAGAGAGGGATAGAAGAACGGAAAGGGAATAATGTATGAGCATAGTGTGCATATTTTGTAAGGGATGATTCTAAATAATATAATAAGAAGTCGGTCATTGTGGACGTATCCCATCTTGGGTGAACCATGTTAAATCATGGTGTCTATGTGTTATGGTGTGATTGTTCTATTTATTGTGCGCGTATAATGTATGTTCTGTTATTATGAATATGTTTACATATTATGATGGTTATGCACACATGATATAAGGTATAATGAACAAATGCTAAGTATAATGGTTATAATGACTGCCTCCCACCCCTTCACCACTGCAAAAACTCAGTTCCTTCAATTCTCATAGATGCATTGGGTGAGACTTCACCTGCTTGCGGGTGATGCTGAAAGGGCTGGTATTTGAGGGTTTTGTTGGTGAATTCATGTTGAACCCCAAGTTTGACCACTATGTGCCAACAAATGGTTTTGTTGTCGAGACCAGGATCTGTGACTAAGGGGAATGTGGAAGCCAACTAAGGAACTAACCCATGAAATACTTCAGAATGATAGAAGATAGACCTTCCTCCCTACATTATTACTTCTCCCATGGCATACCCACTTGCATTTGTCTCCACTTCAACAGGATTTTTCAATTTTGGTAGTGCGAGCACTAGTGCTTCACTAATATTTATTTTTATCTAATCAAAGGCCTTATTTTGATTCTTCCCCCACTGAAAACTCTTACCACTGCTTGTTATGGCATGGAGTGGTGAAGATACCACTAAAAATGAAGCTATAAACTTCCGCAAGTATTGCATTGCCCTAAAAACCTCCTAACTTCAGTGACATTTGTAGGAACTGGCCATTTCATGATGGCTTCCATATTTTTGCGATCTATCTTGAGCTCCCCTTCACCGATAACATACCCCAAATATACCAAAGGTTGTTGAGAAAAATCACATTTCTTGATATTGTCCAGTAGTTGGTGCTTATTTAGCGTCTCTAACACCTGCATAAGATGTGACATGTGCTCCTCTGAGGAAGTGTTATAAACCAGTATATCATCAAAATAAAAATAACAAATGAATCTAAATAAGGGCATAAAATGCCATTCATTAGTCTCGTAAATGTAGTCGATGCATTGCATAAACTGAATGACATAAACAACCACTTATACAAACCTTTCCTTGTCTTGAAAGTAGTATTCTAGGTATATTCTTGTTTGACTTGTACCTGGTGATATCCTGATTTAAAATCCAACTTAGTGAAGTAATTGGCATGTTGTAGTTGTTCCAATAGATCATCGATCCTTCACAGAGGGTATTGATTCTTCAATGTAATCTTGTCCAATGCCCTGTAATAGATACTCATTCTCCAAGTCCCATCATTATTTGGTACAAGTATGATAGGTGACCCATAAGGTGAGGTACTTGGTCGAATCACACCCTGCTCCAACAACTCCTGTAACTGCTTCTTCACTTCATTCACTTCTATAAAAAAATGTCTATGCAGCCCAATATTCGACAATGGGGAGTCTGGAAATAATTGTATGTCATGCTCCACATCCCTCTTGGATGTTTTCCCTTTAGGCTCCTTGAACACTCCTCTATATTCCTATAGAAACTCATCCAACTAATGTTTCTACTCTTTAATACACCCCTCGAGGGATTCCTTCACTCTCGTTGACTCAGAACCATACCAATTTTCTCTTAAGAAAAGAAAAACATGTTTCTTACTAGAACTAATAAACTTCTTGGATTGGTTGGCACTTACCAGTGAGATTTTTGACTTTCCTTTATGTGTGTTAATGATGTAGGACTTACCATCCTTGATTAGTCAGTACTAGTTGGATCTATGCATGAATATTGCATCCCACATGTACACGTAGTGGATTTCAAACACTAATCCACCTACATCAAGGGGTGTTATGTCTAATTCCACTTCATCAATAAAATAAACACTTATAGCAAATGTGATATTACACTATTTCATTACCTTTATCTCGGCATCCTTGTTTACCCAACCCAATGGATATGGGCTAGGATGATCGTGAACTTCCAATCCAAGCTTGTTGACCAAATCCATTGCTATGATATTATGTTGTGAATGAGAGTTGAATAGAGAAACTATCTTGGTCTTCTTGACCTAAAACTTTATGTGAAAGAGCTTGGCCATATCCTTCTCTTCCTGGTGATGGAGGATACACAAATTCACCTCCTTATATACATATGTGCAAACAATATTTTCATCCACATATGAGATAATTTCAACCTGATTGCTCAAATATGTGGCTAGAAGGTTCTTTTTCTTTCCATCCTTCTTGTCATTCTTCGGGTTCATCTCTAGATGTAGTTTCCATCATGTTTCCTCGGTGTGGCCATCAATGTTGAAATGATTACAATAGTTGTTGGGATCCTTGCACTGATTTGTAGTGGCTATTGTCTTGTTATATTTTCCCCTTTTCCACTTATTCTTCCCCTCCTTGGAAGCTTCTTGGTGCTCTTTCTACTTCAAACCACTTGGTTTCCCCTTCTTTTAGTCTATGTTTTCTAGGTATTGTTCTTGTACACATGCCCCATTCATGGTCCTTGGCTTCAAGAGCATCACTTGCTTTTGTATATGACTATGTAAATCCCTCAGATATTTGAGGACTACATCTGGGTTCTTGGGAGACATACGCAACATGATGGCCATATTTATGAACTCAGTGGTGTAATCCTATACACTCTACCCCTTCCTCTGCCTAAAGTAGTGCCACCAGATCCATTGGTCCTCTACATACCCGATAGGGTAGAATTGGGACTTGATGAGGGTTTTTAAGTCCTTGCACCTAGTTGTTGGTGTATAACCCTCCATCCTACGTGTTTATGTATGGATTTCCCACCAGGTTAAAGCATGGCCTTTTAACTTCAATATAGAAAATGAAATCTTTTTCTCTTCATCTATATGGTGAATGCTAAAATAAATTTCTAGTTGTTGCAACCATTGTTTCAATTTTAATGCATTGATCTAACCTTGATATGGA
>ML795338.1:130921-149711 GCA_009831015.1 Picea engelmannii
GATAGCAAGAACAACCAACAAGGTATACTAGTAAAAATGAAACATAGAAGAAAAAAACTAAAAAGCATAATGTACAAGCTATCAGAGTTGAATTATAATATGGCACAATTCAAACCCAAAAAATATAAGGAAGAATATTTCAAACAAAACAGATTAAGACCAGAGGCAAGGATTACATAACCAACCACCTTAAAAAAATAGTTATAGAAAATGGAGGGACACAAACGCGAGGAATTCCAAGAGATTGGACTCGAAAAAAATAATGGGGATCAAATTGTTCAAGAAAAATATGGGATTTGACCACCTACCTAACTAATCAATGTTAGAGAATCAATCAACATAGCAATAACACAGTTTAAGAAGACATAAGCAATTTCAATATAAACACCATAGACTAGGGCAATTAATTCATACATAAAATATAAGACACAGCATCAACCACTCAAGAATCCAAGCTTAAAGTGGATCTAGTAAAAGAGGATCTATGGATAATTTTTTCCAAATAATGCGAGGAATTTGAAGACCAAAGCTTCAATCCATAATATCAAAGAACAAATCAAAGCAAGACAGATACAAGTACAGCAATACCAAAAGCATCGGGTGAACACATTGCGAGACACATAATACAAATAATTGATAACAATGAGGAAACAAACTCGAAAGAAGCCCCAGAGCCAAAAAATGATTAACAAGAATCAAAGAACACTCAACCAAATGAGAACAGGCAGCGATAGTGTAAGACATCCAACTCCCTAAGTACCTTTTCTAAGGGATGGGGTATTATTTTTTTGTTTTTTTCTTAATCATATCTAAATCTCTCCTTGAGTTCATCATCATCTTCAACTCGTCAAGGTATTTTCAATTACTACCATCGTGCCTAGACTCGATGATCCAAATTATTTTCAACACAAAATGAGAGCGGAGATATAAAATAGAAATATATAGAGATATTGAAAGAGATCCAATAATATAAAATAGATATATTGGATATATAACAAGAGGCACAAATATACAGTAATACACAATTTCTATTAATGAGTGAAATGTACAAAATTGTAGAAATGCCTAGTGAAAGACTCACTAGAATGGTGGCATTTTATCTTTGAGAAGAGATGTGATGGATAGTCACATTCACAAGAATATGATTGTTACAATGAGGCTCCAAATTCCTTTTTAACATAAAGAAAATCCAAAACCCTAACCCCGAAAGATGAAAAGCCAACAGTTTTGTGGACCCCATTTTGGGTAGTTTGGTGTATCAACTTCCCAGGGGCGTAACTTTGGAATACGATCTATGTTTAGGATGCATGATAGCTTGTTGGAAAGGTATCGATGAGGAGATTAATGTTTTGGGCTCAATCAAAGCTGTTGATTATTATTTATGTGCCCGATCATAAAAAAACTTCATTTAGGCCCTCAAAATGGCCCCGGAAGTTTAGGAACTGAAAAAAAACTATTAAAAATAGTAAATTGTCAAAAGACTATTTTGAGCTAGTTGGAATAGGTGGGAGGCCACCGATATCCACCTGGATCAATCCAATGATATCCACCTGGTATCCATTGCATTGAGTTTCTGGGGGAGAGGGGAAAGCATTTGTTGAATTTGAACCTTGGTGAGTTGTTTGCATTGCTGGAGAAGTTGTGTTGCTTGGCTTGTTGAAGGCTATCACGAACCTGTTATTGGTTGGGTTGAATTTTTTCAACCAAAATATTGTATCTTGTCTTGACTAGGCAATGTGTAGGCACCCTTGTAGGTGAAGAAAAAATATATTCTTTCTCTTCTACAATCTGCTTCTTTTGGATACAAAGGTCGTGAGCCAAGGCTACAGTGGTTGTAGTGTCCTTATATTTTCCTTTTGAACGGATTGTGAATAAGCTTAATTTTTTAGTATGATATACTACATTGCAGCACTATTTAGGTGACATAGTAGTCGGAACCACTTCTGGTATCCTGTATAGATGACCCCCTAGATTAACAATGACACTATGGGGTCGAGGCTCATAGATAGCATGGCGCTTCCACATATATGGTTGGCCCAAGAGAACATCACAAACATCCAACAAGGAAACATCACATAATACCTCATCCTTGAAGGTTTGGATTTTGTATGACAATCGACATTGTTGGCTGACACAGGGATCGCATCCCTGACGAAGCCACCTAATGTTGTATGGCTGCGAGTGTGGTGTTGTCGACAATCCCAATTGTTTGACAACCTATGATGATTTGAGGTTCTTCTGGCTTACACTATCCACAATAAAATGTAGCAAGGTACCCTTCACCCACATATTTGAATGAAAAAGGCACTCCCCCTCTTTAGGATATACTAGTTCTTCTGGTTGAATTTTTTTGGTCACAAAAGTAGCAATGGGGTTTGCGTCGATGATCTCTCTTTGTCCATTATTTTCTAAATCATATTTTGAATCAGTGTTTGGCTCCTTGTCTTTGATCTAGGCCACTAATGATTTTTTTGAGTGAAATTCATCAGTGTTGTGTCAAGGGATTTTATGGAAATCACACCAATTTCCAGTGTCCTTCGCCTCTCTATGACCCTTCTTTTCCTATGGCTTGGACTGGATTTCGGGAGGTTGTTCATTAGGGTCATATTTATCATACTTTGGTTGTTGCGTATTTTCATACCTGAACTCCCATTTGTTTTGATGCCTAAATTTCTACTCGATTTTGACAGCATATCAATAAGCAACTCACAGTGATGATATGTCCAGAAACTCCATTTCAGTTTGGATGTACCTGTGTAGAGCCCCACGATATTTCAGAACCAAATGTAGCTCAAAATATTTAATACCCACCTTGGTGCAAAATGTATGGAAGGTATTGGTGAACTCTAACACTGCTTGGCCCCTCTCTTGCCGCATTGCGATCCATCTCATGTATTGGTCATCATAGTTACCAACAGGGTAATATTGTTCCTTGACTGCATCCACAAAAAAATCCCAAGTGGGATCGGCCCCATATATTCCTAACTCCTATGTGGAACTTTTATCCCAGTAATTTTCCCACCAATGTTTGACATGGGGGAGATCCTTAAGGAGTGTGAAGGTGATATTTTCCCTATCGGAAAAATTGTGAACGGAGAAATAACCTTCTAGCAGATTTAACCATTTTTCTAGGGCATTCACATCTATCTAACCTTCAAATATGGGAATATCAAAATTGACTTGTACCTTGAAAAGAGAGGTTCTTCCAAAGTGGTCTCTTGATGAAGACATTCATGATTTTATCGGTAGGCGTTGAAGGATGTGGGAAAAATTCTCCATCATTTAGTCCCTTTGTTGTGTGAGAGCTTGCTCAAGAAACAAATTGATAGAATCTTATGCTCCATCATTTTTATTTTCTTCTGCCATGGAGGGTTTCTTGGGTGTGCGATAGTGATTTTCCTCAAGAGAGACAAGATCGAGACCCAACTTGCTATACTCGGACCTCATCGGGGACATGCACTAAAAAACGATCAATAGCAACCTACTATGATACCATTGATCCAGATTATTTTCGGCATGAAATGAGAGAAGATATATAACATAGAAATATACAGATATATTGAAATATATCCAATAATATAACAAATATATATCGGATGTATAATCAGAGGCATGGATACACATTAATAAACAATTTCTATTAATGAGAAAAATGTACAAAATTGTAGAAATACGGAGTGAAAGACTCGCTAGAATCATGGAAGCTTATCTCTGAGAAGAGATGTGACAGACATTCACATTCATAAGAATATGATTCTTACAATGAGGCTCCAAATTAATTTTTAACATAAGGAAAATCCAAAACCCTAACCCCAGAAGATGAAAATCCAACAGTTTTGTGGACCATGTTTTGCGTAGTTTGGTGTATCAACTTCCCGAGGGTGTAACTTTGGAATACGATATCCATTTGGGGAACACGATATCTCGTTGGAAATATATATACGAGGAGATTCGATTTTGGGGCTCAATCAGAGCCTTTAACTATCATTGAGGTGCCCCATCGCAAAAAAACTTCATTTAGGCCCTCAAAATGGCCCCGAAAATTTAGGAACCAAAAAAATGCTAAAAATAGTAAATTGTCAAAAGACTGTTTTGAGCCAATTGGAATAGGTGGGTGGCCACCGATACCCACCTGAATCAATCAAGATCTATATCAAGGGATACGGACTTTTAAATTTTTTGGGTCTTTATTGGACAAAAGTGTCCTTAATGGATTTCGAATCACCCAGTTCAATAGCGACAATTTCCTCGAAGCTTCTACTCAATCGATGGATAACCACATGTCGAGTTTTAGGCTTAGCCTCTCTACTAGGGTCCACCTCGATTAATAGATGTGGTTAAATATCACCCATTTCCTAATCGATGGTTCACCTTTGTTCTTGTAACTCCTCGGAGTGTTTCGTTCATGGTCTCATTGACTACTCTGAATACACGTATTCTGATAGATCAAAGGGTCCTTCTTCATTTGATCTTTTGGATTCAATGTGCCTCAGGGTTCCAAATAATCACTAGATAAGGTAAAGGAATATCCTTTGTAAGGATGGTTTTGTGAAATCTAACGGTTGTGATCTTCACATCTCACGTGATGAGATCTACGGTCTGCAAACCTCATGTCCTAAAACTCCCTCTTCTAATCATCCCTTCCAAACCTATGACCATGCCAAAGAACTATCATTTATATATGACAATCCAAAATCCACCTTGGTCATTCTTAATAATCTTATCAGATTAATTATTCCATAATACATCAAAATCCCACTTTTTAATATATTATTTGTTTAATCCTCATTATTGTTAATTAACCCTTATTTAACTTAAAATATCAAACATTATCCCCTTTCACTTGGTTGAATTTACCGGCCCAATAACATCGATAAATTACTCTGTCTTTTACCTCAGGAATTCTAGGTCTCGAAATGGTTTTTTTTTCGATGTTAATGAAATTTCACTCTTATAATGATTATCATATGATATAATCTAATTAACTATATTATAATATAATTACAAGTAATTATATTATAATATAACATAGTTAATTTTACTAGATCACACTTAGGTTTATTAACCTTATTTAGTATATATAAATCAGTGGCCCTGGCTTATAATTTTCCATGTGAACCCTCATGCTCAGACCTTCGAAACCAGATATCCCAACATCTCAAAATTTCCTATACACACACACACACACACACACACACACACACACACACACACACATATATATATATATATATATATATATTATTTTATTTTATTTTATTAATATAGTACTCCGGGATTTCGAACCCCGGACATACCATGCAGGTACCTTGGGCCTTTGGACCCCAAAAATTTTGTATGTCATTCATACGTTTCCTTCAGATATTAATATGAAGAGATGTAAATATTAATATTTAATATATTAACACCTTGGGCATTCGGACCCTAAATTCTTCACACTCAAATCATGTTCTCCTTTCTCTTTTCCCCAACGGTCAATATCTAAAAGTGGTTTGATATTAATATTTAATGTTATAATATATACAACTTTTAACACCTTAGGTCGTCCTACCCTAATAGTACATTCCCGTCCCTTTTATCTGATGGCCAAACTCCAAAATGGATTTTATTGATATTACAATATATTTATAATCTTATAATATTTAGGCCACCACACTCTAAAATCATCTAACGCCAAATGTATGTTCACATCCCTTTATCTGACAACAAAACTCCAAAAAGGGAATTTATTAATAGTATAATATGTTTATAACTTATAACACTTAGGTTATCGCACTCTAAAATCTTCGGACTCAATTTGTGCATTCCCACCTCGTTTATCCGATAGCCAAACTTCGAGAGGAAAATGTTTATTATTATTATTATTATTATTATTATTATATAACCTTATAACCTTATAATACTAAGGCAAACTCTTTGCACTCCAATCGTGTGCTCCCATTTCCATCCTTTGATGGTCAAACTCTAGAAGGGGTGTGATATTAATCTTTAATATTATAGTATTTAACCATAACATCATAGGCCATCATAATTTGATCAACGCATCCCTTCTCTCTTCTCTAATGACCATACTCCGAAAGGATTTTTGCTTTAATAAATTTTATACCTTAAAGAAGAAAAAAGGAAAATTGTATTTTCTAGACCTTAAACTTTTAGAAATAAAAATACATTATCAAGAAACTCCTTCAGGAGTGCAGAGCGGCCTGTGAAAAGAATAAATATTAAAACTATGAAAACTTATCATGGCTTAATCCTTTGAACGGAAGGGGGAAATTTTGAATCTCCCATTTCTCACGCATGAGACCAAAATTTATAAATTTTAATATATAGCTCTCTCATCTTATTATCCCAATTATTAAGACATTTAAGTGGTAATTTTGGAAATTTACCAAGGGTTGCCAGTCTTTACCATTCATTCAATATTTGTTCAGAAAAAAACAAATATATATATATATATATAGATATAGATATAGATATAGATATAGATATAGATATAGATATAGATATAGATATAGATATAGATATAGATATAGATATAGATATAGATATAGATATATATATATATATATATATATATATATATATATATATATATATATATTTATTTATTTATTTATTTATTTATTTGTGCAATTTTATTTGTTTAAATTATTTTCCAGAACATCGCATTTCTTGGAGGTAAAATTATCCATGGTAAAACTATGGTTTTTCCAGAAATAACTATCCTCCTATTTTCATGCATTTATTTGCTATTTTCAGGGAATAATTACTATTTCCAAATCTTTCCCCTTTGGACATTAATTTACTATGGAACTCCTGGTAAAAAATCCTCTCTTACCAAGTTCTAATGAAAATTAATTAATCACAACGCTTCAAATTTTAAATTTCATTTCATTTCCAATTAAGAACTTAAATTCTTATTTCTCGTTATCTTCTTGTTATTTGTTTTTTAAATACTTTGCCTCTCTTCAACATTTGGCTTATTCTCTTAAGGCCAAACAAGGGCCTAAACTTCCCTATAATTATGAAGCCCATCATATTTTCCAGGCCAACAGAAGGGCCAAGGCCAGCTAACCAGTCTTCAAGTTTATATCAGCAATTGCATTCCCTACTATCAAATTTATCTGTGAGGGCTTTAGTGTCTTATTATTTTACTAATAACTTAGGGATTTGTTCACATAGATTACTATAATTGACCAACCATAACTATGTTCATACTTTGACTGACAAACAATTACTAATAGCTTCCATTTTAAAACAAAGACAAGTGGAAAACCATCAATGGAATAGGTTTTCCAAACCTTTTTTCATATTTCATAGCCAACCAAACAATCAGAGTGACAATTCCACCATTTGAATAGGATAACAAATTCTGCAAATATCTAGCACATGAAATTCATAGCATTAAATAAACTTGCCATGGCATTACAAGAAATAGAAAAAACTTATCTAAAATTTAGAAATCATTGGAAATTGTTGGAGAGTGTTCCACTTTCCACCCAACCATAGGCACAGTTTCTCCTGGTGTTTTCACAATTGGCCACCCCCTATCCATAGTATGATACCATGAGAGAGGGTTCTTCTTTTTCTCAGGAACAGCAAGGGATGAAGGTTACTCTCCTTCTCCCACGGGAAACTGGCAGTCTAGTTTCCAATCCACCAAGAAAGGGGGTTTGTTGTGATTTCTCACTCAATCACTCAAATTATTTGCATCCTCATTTATCAACTTGATTAAAAGGAACTTCCCAATAGCTCATGTACATAGAACAATAAATTTTCAATTATCTTCAGAACCAGAGAACTTCACATGTTCCTATTCTTTAGAAATGGTCCCCAAACCCATTTGTGTGCATCTTCTACCTTTGCCCATGATTTTCCTATTTTTCTTTCCTTATACAGCAATATTTTGTGGGTCAACTCCTCCAATTCATGGGTCAGATCAGAAATTTCCAAATGGGTACTCTGCCCATTCTCTCATTGATTTTTGAGGAGGACTTTCCAACTACTAGCTTGACTGGTAAATAAATTCTCTGGGACAGAGGATTGTTCTGGGTCTGAACATTTTTAAATCCAACATAGTACTGACTTGGAAGGGGTCATATCAACCATTACTAGTTCCCCTTACCATTCCCTCTCATGGAAGCATAATTTGTATTGGCAACACCTTTAGTAGTTATTCAAAAAAAATCATTTTATTTAATAACATAAATATTCACATTAACTTATTTAGCAAAGGTCCATCATTTCCCAAAATCCACACATAATTGATATGTCCATAGTCTCTTAGAAAAATATAATTATATTTACAAGCTGGGGGAAACATGGGTATTGCAATCTCCTCCCCCTTGAAGGAACATCATGCTCGGTTTTCTACCTGTCGTTGTGATCTTTATGTACAGTTGTGAACAAAAATGGGTATGCATGTTTCATGGCATCCTCCATATCCCATGTAGCTTCATATAAACCAAAGTGTTTCCATTGCACCTTGACCTGTGTAATGGTTCTAATCCTGAGTGGGATTTGGGATTTCTTTCTTGTCTAGTATGCATTGTGGTTCTAGTAGGAATTATCCCTCTAGTTCCACCTGGATCACATACCAGTAAAATATATGATTAGAATCATGTACATATCTCTTCAATAATGAAACATGGAAAACATTATGCACTTTCATCGTGGGAGGAAGTGTTAATCTATATGCTATAGATCCCACTCTGTCCAAAATTTCAAAGGGTCCACAATACCAAGGTACCATCTTGGCACAAGTTCCCATTCTCAACGAACTTCTTCTACGCCTTTTTCGGAGATACACATGATCTCTTACTTTTAACACTCTAAGAGTCCTATTTCTGTCTACGTAGATTTTATGTTTATCCTATTCCACTTTCAGATTTTATTTTATTTGAATTATAGGTTGTTCCATTTCTAGTTCAAGTGTAATTATGTCCGCTGGGTTGTCCCAGTTGATTGGAATATTGCATTGTCTACCATAGAGATCCTTAAAAGGACTCATTTTCAAGGATTTAAAATATCCATTGTTGTAGGCAAACTCTACCAAGGGTAAACATTCTTCCCATTTCTTGGGCTGGTGCATTACATGAATTCTTAACATGTCCTCTAATACTTGGTTTACCCTCTCTATCTTCCCATCAGTTTGAGGGTGGTAGGTTGTACTAAATAATAATTTAGTCCCAAAACCCGCAAACAAATACTTCCAAAAAATTGAAGTAAAATTAACATCTTTGTTTGATATGATTTTCTTAGGTATACCATGCAGCCTAAATATTTATTTCAAAAAAATATTGGCAATATCTATTGCCTTGCAAGTTTATTTTACCAGGATAAAGTGAGTAGTCTTGATCATATTACCCACAACTACCATAATTATGTCATACTATTTGGTTGATTTAGGCAATCCCATGATAAAATCCATGGAGATGGTTTCCCATTTCCATTATTGAATTGGTAGGGGATGCAACATCCCCATTGGGTGCTTGTGCTCCACCTTAACCTACTGACATTTTAAACATTTAGCTAAGTAGTCATCTAGGTCCTTGTTATCCTCAATTTCAAGGGATAACTAAGGAGACGATGTCTCTAGGCCCTTAGGTTACATACATGGAGTACTAAGAGACACATGACTAAAAACATCCACATGCATAGACAGAGACCCACTTCACCACCCCACATCATTGGTTCATAATGACGGCATTAACCACATAATCTTGCTTCTAGAAGAAGATGGGTCTTTCTCCATGAGGTACAAGTCAAGTATTGTGGTAAGTGTCACTTCAATACCTGAGGCATTTGAGTACGTTGCATCTAAAGTTGCTTTTGATTACAGAGCTTATGCTTGTAAATTATGATATTTTCCAAGTTTCACCTTAGTGGTTGACATTGTGCCCTAGTAAGTGGTAACCCTTGGGAATGGTTTTTCTAATGGGAGGTCCCCTTGATGAGTCATTGTATCATTCCCTATCATACTTATCACTTTTCACACTTCACCCTTTTTTGTCTCCTTATCCTTTGGGATTTTTGTGTGTACTGACCTAAGAAGGGATTTTACCTCATTTCATGGGAAGAAGGGGTTGAAGGACCAGAGGGAATGTATCTGGGAAAAGATAAAATATAAACTATAACCTTCCATATGCCTTCCCAAATATGTCTTGAGAAAAATGAAACGTTTCTCCTAAAAAATCAAAGACCTGCAAGAAACAATTTCATATTATATAAATGTCCCACTTGTTGAGGGATCTATACAAGTGTGTTACAACCTTTGCTTTACCTCTATGGCACTATGTGTACCTCTTTCTTCAAGTGATATTGTGGTACTATCCCTCAATATTTATGTTACCCATTGGGAGTACCCAATTGTTCTGAAATTTAATTAATTAATGGCAAATGAATGGGCTTGGAAAATGGATGCATTGAAAATGAAGGTGCAGCACACCCTCTACAAAGGCACCCATAAATGAAAAAATACAAACCCTTGTATGTCATGAACCCCATGCTCAAAATTATTACCCCCCATACACTTCATATTCTCCACATGACTTATAGAGGGACCACCTAGGAAACACTCCTTGACTTAAGGAATGATTCTCCCAATAGGTCACCTTGTCAACCCACCCATACCTAAATGCAACAAATTGCATAGGGTATTTGAGCACTTGTTTAATTTGATAAGGTAGTTTTGATGCACATTTTTAGGTGGATATTTTGTTAAATGTGATTTTACTTTCCATAATACATTTTAATTGATATTCTTGGAGGGCGCACTTGTTTGTCTTTTCAAGGCCTTGTTGATGAACATTTTGGAGGAACAAGCCCAACTTGGGCCTTCATTGGGGCAGGAAGCCCACGGGCTGGATGCCATGACCCAGACATTGGGAGAATATAGAGCTTGAATGTTTCCTTTGGAGGCAAGATAAGAGACTTTGGACGATGATACCTAGCCAACCTTAACCCAATGTTTGGCCTTGAAAGTTCAAAACGTCATCTTGGAGGGCTTGACGTCACCCTCGGGCTAGGGTTTTTGATGTTGGTGGTGATATTTGAATATATTTTGGCACGATTAATGGAGAAGGAAGACACATTGCATGGTGACACATGGCCTTTGGAGGCCTAGTGATCCCTTCAACAACTCAACGACTTTCATAAAGTGCCAAAACGCCACCCCTCTAGGGTGTGACGTCATTTTTCTAGGGTTTCTTAATGTGTAAATTCAAATTAAATTTGTAAAGGGGAAAAATCAAGGGGTATGGCCCCCGTATTTTTTGGTCTATCCTATTTTAATGTGGACAAACAAATTGTAGAGGTCTTCTATAAATAAATACCAAAATCATTTCATTTGATCATAGTTCTCTCATTAGAGAAGGCTACTTGGCTAAAATTCACACCCTACTTGGGAATTTTTTTATTATCTCTCTCTCTTGTGAAATTTTTTTGGATGCTTGTTATGGTATATTGTGGAGCTAAGGTGGTGGACACCTCTTGGAGACTTTTTTTTTCATGTGGAAGGAAATTGCTTGGTAAAGTAGGGTTTTGTTCTTGTTATCTTGTGGAATTGGTAAGAGAATTTTTGCACTTGTTGATGTTTTCTTCTTGTTTCACTAGTATTATTTCCTAAACCCTTGGAGGAGTATAAGGGAATACACCCTCCACCAAGGTCCATCTTATTTTCAATTTGATAAGTCATTTCCACAAGATTTCTAGGAGGAGTAAAAGGGCTTACACCCTCTTAGACTTACCTTTGTTGGTTTTGCATGCTCTAGGGAGTAGAAGGGCCTACACCCATAGAGATATTGTGGATGCAACCCTTATAACAAATACTTCATTTACCCAATAGATTAAAGGCAATAATATGAAAATTGCATTGGAGAAACAAAATAGTTGCATTGGATAACGTGTTTGTTGAGATATTTCAATTTTCTAAAATGGAATCAATTTTACATGCTTTTAGCGTGCTTGATCCACTAGGGAATATAGCTTATCAAAGTGCATATTATTTTTGTTATAAATTTATTTTAAAGCCATTAGGGCTGCATCAAACACATTTAAATTTATTTCTCTTACTCACTATTCAACCGTCAGAAATTGCCAAGAAGTTTCCATATTAATCTACTAATCATTGTGCATCTTTTGGGTGGTTTACTTGTGATTTTTGGTGGTGGGATATTTTGGTTGTATAAATAGTTTGTTACAATGATCCAGGTGGATATCGATGGCCACCCACCTTTTCCAACTGGCTCAAAATAGTTTTCTGCCAATTTTGTTAATTTACTATTTTTAGGAGTTTTCACTTTCGGAACCGTTTTGAGGCC
The DNA here is from genome assembly GCA_009831015.1 of Picea engelmannii. Classification (NCBI taxonomy): domain Eukaryota; kingdom Viridiplantae; phylum Streptophyta; class Pinopsida; order Pinales; family Pinaceae; genus Picea; species Picea engelmannii. Next base: position 143,242 of record ML795338.1, read on the forward strand.
CTAAACAATGATTTTTGGGAAAACAGGTTTTCAATATGCTAGTTCCTTCTAAATTGTTCCTAAAATGAATCTCCTCGAAGATACCTTTCCAACGGGCTATCATACGCCTAAAATGGAGATCATATGCAAAAGTTACGACCCCGAGAAGTTGAAGTACTAACTTACCCAAACGGGGCCCACATGACTTTTGGTGCTTCATCTCCTAGGGTTAGGTTTTTGGATGTCTAGGGTTTTGGGAATTCCTACTTATTGTAAAAAGGCCTTTAGAGCCTCATTGTAATCATCTTCTTGCGAATGAGCGCATCTGTCACATCTCTTCTCAAAGATAAGCCACCACCATTCTAGCAAGCTTGTTTTTGCTGCATTTTACAGTTTCAACTTATTTCGTTATTGAATAGAAAACAAGTTTTATTGTATCTCTATTATTTTTTGTTAAGCACCTGTTAATAATATGTAGTCATTTCATTCTTCTCATAAAATCCAGATCATACATCCATAAGGATTCCTTAATAATTTTTTGATAACTTCATCTAGCATCCCTAATTCACCATCAAAGTACATGGTTAAGTATTGGAAAGTTGTCTATTGCTTTAGTACTTCATTGTCCAATAACTATTTGGTATTTTTATGGTTAAATATGTAGTAACTATATAGTGTTTGTGTTGATATATTTTTTTTTTTACTTGTTGGTTTTAACTTCTTCTTAGATTGACCCAGGTTCTTATCTCAAACAGGTTTCCAAAAAACCCTCAAAACTATCGACCCTCCTGGTAAACCAGAAGGCAATGTTGCACACAAGATTCACAATGCAGTCTCACCTGAGATAGTTTTTATGGGGGACTGCAATACTCAGGTGTTTGCAGTCTAGGAATGAGTGGGCATTGTGGGTGGATTCTTTCTTCCTAATGCATTATCTTTGTTAATAATTCATCTACTTCTATGATTTATTCATCTTTAACCCTATGCATGCATGTTGATATAGCTACCTTAATCATTCATTCTTAAGCTAATGATCAACAGAAAAGTAAATCATTCATTAACAATCACATAGAAAATAAGGTTTACAATGGTTCACCCCTGTTGAGGAAAATCTATGAAAGACCTTACTCAATCATTTTCAAATATTGTCTAGCTAGGACAAGATAGTTGGGAATGTTACTCGGGTTTTATAGCCTCAAAACATTTACCCAATACATGAGTATTAGTTACAAAGGATCGAGGCTGATTTTAAAAATTATATGTGAAACAACATAAATCAAGCTAAAATTTATACAAGTTATGTTATGCAGATTTTACAATTTAAAATAGACATAGAGACATAAATGAAAATGAAGAACCAGGTCAATAAACATAAATATGAGACACGATAATAATCAATTTTATTCAATTCTGAGATACAAAAAAATTATATGTCTCTTTTACAAACCCCTGCGAGGGTAGGGACCAAATTCGGATTTAGAGATCTTTGATAGGCACCATACAAAAAGACCCTGACATTGAAATAAAATTGAAATCTAATGACTTGAATCAGCTTGCCACAACATGTTTCCACTTGACTCTGCAAAATATTCTTTATCAGCTATGAAAATCAATTCCTCACAAATAAGAGTACACGGACTATCAATAATTATTCAAACACCTTGAAACAAGTTGTTGAAATATATTATTCATCTTTGAATCTCGCTACCTTTAATAAGACCTTTGTTGGATTACTGAGAGGGGGGGTGAATCAATAATAGAGAAATTTAATCATTTTTAACCATATAATCCAAGTATTATATCAATGAAGCATTATCATCCAATAACTGCAGAGTAAATAAGCAATGAACAAATGAACAAACATACACATACACATTACACCATTGTTTTACATGGAAACCCAAATCGAGAGAAAACCACAGAATGTTTTTTCTTATATGTCTTGAAGAATTACATTCATTGGAAGCACCAACTTCCTTTGTTTTCCAGCTACAACTGGAAGGAGGCTCCAACCCCCTAGTTTCTCAAGCTACAACTTGAGGGAAGCTCCAACTCCCCAATTCTCTGGCTACAACCAAAAGGAGGCTACAACCCCCTATGTTCTCCGGCTACAACCGGAAGGTGGATATAACCACATGTCCTTTGATCCGGATTATTTTCAGCACGAAATGCAAGCAAAGATATAATAAAGCACAGAGATATCACATATATTCAATAAGATAACATAAATGTATCGGAGATGCAACCATAAACACAGATATACAGTAAAAAATGATTTCCATTAATGAAATAAATGTACAGAGACTATAAAAATACAGAGTGAAAGACTCTCTAGAATGGTGGCAACTTATCTCTGAGAAGAGATGTGACGGCTACTCGCATTCACAAGAAGATGGTTACAATGAGGCTCTGAAGGCATTTTTACAATAAACAGGAATGCCAAAAACCCTAGACATCCAAAAACCTAACCCTAGGAGATGAAGTGCCAAAAGTCATGTGGGCCTCGTTTGGGTAAGTGAGTACATCAACTTCCCGGGGTCGTACCTTTTGCATACAATCTTCGTTTTAGGTGTGTGATAGCTCGTTGGAAAGGTATTTTCGAGGAGATTCATTTTGGGGGCTCAATAATTCCTTAAGATTTAATTGAGAACCTATATTTAGAAAAACCTTCATTTGAGCCCTCAAAATAGCCCCGAAAGTTAAAAACTGCTAAAAATAGTAAATTGTCAAAATTGCCAGAAAATTGTTTTGAGCCAGTCGGAAAAGGTGGGTGGACGTCAATATCCACCTAGATCAATCCTCCCTCATTAGGAAGCAATGGTATCCATTGCGTTGAGTTCCCAGGGGAGAGGGAAAGGCATTTGTTGAATATGCATCTTGGTGAGTTGCTTACCTTGCTGGAGACGTCGCGCTACTCAGTTTGTGGAAGTTTGTCACAAACCTGTTGAGGCTGAGGCCATTCAACAAGTCAGGATACATGAGAGGATGATGTGTAGAAGTAATCTTTGTGCTTTGCTGCAACCTTTTCGACTTGCTTATTTTTATAGAAGGTGCTTGGGGCGAGGCTGTAGTGGTTGCAGTGTCCTTATGTTCTCATTTTGAACAGATTGTGAAGAAGCTAAATTTTGCAATATGAGATACTACCTTGCAGCACTTTTTAGGTGGAACAGTAGTTGGAACTACCTCTATTATTCTGTAGAGATGACCTCCCAGAGAAACAATGACACTACGGGGTTGAGACTTATAAACAGCATGGCACTTCCACATATATGGTTGGCCCAAGAGAACATCACAGACATCCAGTGGGTCAACATCACATAGTATCTCATCCTTGAAGGGTTGGATGTCGTATGAAAATCGACATTGTTGGTTGACACGGAGATCGCATCCTTGGTGAAGCCACCCGATGTTGTATGGCTACAGGTGTGGTGTTGTCGACAATCCCAACTTTTTAACAACCTCTGCTGAGATGAGGTTCTTATGGCTTCCGCTATCAACAATAAAATGTAGTGGGGTCCCCTTCACCAACATCTGTGAATGAAAAGGGTGCTCCCCCTCTTCAGGATCTGTTGGTTCTTCTGGTTGAATTGTTGCGGTCGCGACAATAATAGTGGGGTCCACGTCAATGATCTGTCCTTTACCATTATTTTCAGAATTAGATTCCGAATCAGGGTTCGGCTCTTTGTCTTTGATCTCGGCCACTAATGATTGTTTTGAGAAACATTCATCGGTGTTGTGGCAGGGGATTTTTTGGAACTCGCACCATTTTCCGGTGTCCTTCTTTGTCTTCCCATGACCCTTATTTTCTTGTGTCTTGGACTGGTTTTTGGGAGACTGTTTGTTAGGGTCGTCTTTCTCATACTTCGGTTGTTGCGTATTTGTAGACCCAAACTCCCGTTTGTTCTGGTGCTTAATTTTTTTCTCGATTTTAACAACATATCAATAAGCAGCACCGAGTGATGAGATGTATAGAAAATCCATTTCAGTCTGGATATATCTGTGTAGAGCCCCACAGTAATTCAGAACCAAATGTCACTCAGAGTCTTTGATACCCAGCTTGGTGCACAAGGTATGGAAGGTATTGGTGAACTCCAGAACTGCTTGGCCCCTCTCTTGCCTCAATGTGGTTCATCTCATGTATTGGTCCTCATAGTTGCCAACAGGGTAATACTGTTCCTTTACCGCATCCACAAAAAAATCCCAAGTGGGATCGGCCTCGTATATTCCAGACTCCTCTGTGGAACTTTGCTCCCAGTAAGTTTCCCACCAATGTTTGACATGAGGGAGAGATTTAAAGAGTGCGAAGGTGATCTTTTCTTTGTCGGAAAAATTGTGAACAGAGAAATAACCTTCTAGTAGAGTTAACCATTTTTCTAAGGCTTCTGCATCTATCTATCCTTCAAATACAGGAATATCAAAATTAACTTGTACCTTGAAAGGCGAGGTGCCTTCAAAGTGGTCACTTGATGAATATGCGCTTGTTGTTATCGGCAGGCGTTGAAGGATGTGGGTGAAATTATCCATCATTTCGTCCCTCTGTCGCGTGAGAGCTTGCTCAAGCAACAGATTGATAGGATCGTCTGCTTCGTCATTTTTCTTTTCTTCCACCATTGAGGGTTTCTTGGGTGTGCGAAAGCGATTTTATTCAAGAGATACAAGCTCGAGACCCAACTTTCTATACTCGGACCTCGTCGAGGACATGCACTGAAAAAAATGATCAAGAGAAGCCTGCTCTGATACCACTAATCCAGATTATTTTCGGCACAAAATGCGAGTGAAGATATAATAAAGAAATGCACAGAGATATCATAGCTATTCAATAAGATAACATAAATGTATCAAAGATGCAACCATAAAAATAGATATACAGTAATACACGATTTATATTAATGAAAGAAATGTACAGATATTGTAAAAATACAGAGTGAAAGACTCACTAGAATGGTGGCAACTTATTTCTGAGAAGAGATGTGACGGCTACTCGCATTCACAAGAAGATGGTTACAATGAGGCTCTGAAGGCCTTTTTACAATAAACAGGAATGCCAAAAACCCTAGACATCCAAAAACCTAACCCTAAGAGATGAAGCACCAAAAGTCATGTGGGCCTCGTTTGGGTAAGTGAGTACATCAACTTCTCAGGGTCGTAACTTTTGCATAGCTCGTTGGAAAGGTGTTGTCGAGGAGATTCATTTTGGGGGCTCAATAATTCCTTTGGATATCATTGAGAACCTTGATATCGAAAAACCTTCATTTGGGCCCTCAAAATGGCCCCGGAAGTTAAAAGCTACTAAAAATAGTAAATTGTCAAAATTGCCAGAAAATTGTTTTGAGCCAGTCGGAAAAGGTGGGTTGTCGTCGATATCCACATGGATCATCCTTGCCCCATCCTACCACCCTGAAGTAGAATTATAATTATGAAGCCACTGTCAAATTTTCACTGTGAGATATACCGCTGTAAACCTGTACCAATAAATCTTAACCATGCATCAACTTGTACCATAAATAAGTGCATCAACCATGCACCAACATGTACCAAATAACCTGTAATCAACTTGTACCATAAACAAGTGCATCCAACCATGTACCAAGTATGTGCCAATCATGTCTCAACTACTCATCAACTATGACTCATCAATATGTACCAGCATCATCAACTATACACCGCATGTATGTGTCAACTCATCAACTACTTGTCTCAACCATGTACTCAACATGTACCTCAACCAAAATCCCTCATCAATTTCATCATCCAAATATGATTTGTAGCTCTATAATAGACCTGGTGTATATGATCACATTCCTGCAAACCTTCCTTAACTTCAACAACAAGAGACTATCATTATCATCAAACTTTTATTTAGTCTCACATGCCTAGTTTTGGATTAGTCAACAACCCTAACTTGAAGTAATCATAACTTTGTACCTATAATGTATAAATATTTGAAACTGATACACAATGTTCTTCTATGTGCTTTATGAAATTCCTTCGGGTGTCACTACTTGGAACCTCTCAGAAAAGGAGTTATAGAAAAAATGGCATACCTTGCTGAATTTTGGCGTATTCTAGAGAGCAACCTTGTAGAGCGTGCCCCACATGGAATATTTGTTGAATTGATATAAAATTGTTACACAGAATACTACATCCTGTACCCTAACCAACACATTTGTTTTCACTAAATTTGGATCTGTTATGAAGAAATGATGACATTTTTACCCGAAACACATGTTTTTGACTAGTTTCAGGACTAGCCACAAACCCTGTTTTCCATAGAGTGTAACTCCAAAAATACAATGACCCACAAGCTGATTTTTTTACCAAAAATACTTGGATATGTTTTCTCAATGGCATAGAAATTTCACATTCTGAATCATTATAGAAAAAAAATTTATAGTGAAAATGGTGAGATGACCTATAAATAACATACCTTAGAAAGCACCATCAAAAGAATTTATCCTTCCTTGCATTTCGGCCTTCTTTTCTTCACCTTC
>ML795338.1:173622-185822 GCA_009831015.1 Picea engelmannii
GAGAATTTTGGTACATGGATACCAGTTCAGGTTATCTTGTGGATGTATAATAGATGCAAGGAATGGTAAAAATAAACATACATTTCTTAATTGAACGCCAGTATAGATATGGATTCTTATATGATATTGTGATAATATGCATGGATATGAGTTATTGGTAAACTAACCTACAGTTTTATGAGCTACGTGATAGCTAAATGACTATAGTGTTGAGGTAACTTGGATGTCGTAAACATAAAGAATATAGCATATGCTATAAGTTGTCTTATTATTTAATTTATGATTCAAAATATTGTTATGATCTGTGGTAAGTGTGGTTTTGATAGGACGTACAACTTGCCCAGAGTGGTTGTTTGACGACGTGACTCTAAGAATAGTAGTTGCACAATAGCGCTTGATGTAGGGTGTTGACCCTAGTTCTATAAGGAGGGGTGGAAGTATTTCCCACCATTTATCCTCTGAAACCTAGAGTCGTGGGAGGGCTGTGTGAAGTCACGCTCTCCTAGACGTGTGATGGTGACTGCTAGTTTCCTATTGGGGAATCTTGGTCGAGATGTAGGACACTTTCGCTTACGGGTTCTATCTGGAGTTAGGTCAATATAGTTGACGCTCCAGCTTAGTCCAACAGAGGAAAGGATAGGATGGAAGATGGAAGTAGGTTAGGAAGGAAGGATGCTTCAATGTTAGTTGAGAATATTGATTGGAGATTAGAGATGCCACTATTGTTTACTCACTTGGTTCCTACCATGTTTAAAACCCTCTTTGATTTCCTATTGATATTTTAAGTCTGACAATGAGTTATTGATGAATTGGTGTAATTTATTTCGTTAAGATTATTAAATGATGCATTACTTGATTTGTTGTCCTACATGTCTTGGTGATCATATAGGAACTATGCACTAGAGGCAATAGTTTTTTATCGTTAGTACATACATGAGATATGTGTCTTCTAGCTACGCACACATACCCTACCCATGTATACTAGTATAAGTAATTAATGTATTAATTATTAAAGTAAATTATTAACTATTTAATTGAATGTTTATTGAATATGTAAATTATATTGCATACAAAATATCTAGAAGCATTAAAAACCTTCTTGACTTTGATAGATGGTGGGTATGATGAATTAAATGAGCATGGTGGAGTGTTATGTACATTTTAGGGAAAATTATCAAATAACATTTATTATCTAGCATGAGAAGAAAGACTATTCATTTTATTTATTGTTGTTTAATGCAAGCCATTTATATTTAGTTTTATTTTAATATTTTCCCAAAATATCTAGATAAGGGAGGTTGATGGATAATAATGGGGGTGGTTGAGGAGACTTGGGGAAGGGTGTATGGAAAATTGATAAATAGGGAGGAGAAGTGGTGAGGTAAGGAGATTGGGAGGTTTGAGCATGATTACAGGTTGTGAAATCTTTGGAAGATATATTTCTTATGATGGTTTTCTTTGAGCATTGTTCTTTGTTTTTCTTGGAGTCACAGGCAGGGAGGGCCAAAAAACCGAAAGGTTTCTTGGAGCTAGGAAGTCGGCTAGGCTGCTAGTTGGCAGGGAGGATTCTGTTGTTTCACTCTGGGAAAGTGGGAAAATAATGCTTGGAAGCGCCCAGGACTACATTACAATCGATGAGCTTCGACAAGCTAAGGAGGAGGTATTTTTCGGTGGTATTTGGTTATTGATATTTTGTATATACTTTTGTTTTAAGTTCTAAATCATAGAGTTAACATATTACTTATTTCATCATGTTATGTAGATTTGTCATTGAGCAAATGTAGAAGAATTGTGTAAATGAAAATCAATGAAATTATGCTAAAACGAAGTTATTATTGTGTGTGTATTTAATAAATGATTAATTTTCTAGCATCATGTAGATGGGTGCTACATATGTTATTAGATCTAGGCCACAACACTTGAGGCCTATGATCCCTTTGCACAACCATATTCTCTAGAACCTGCTTATCTTAACAAATAATATAATATAAATTATATCATGAGTGTTAAAAATGGATAATATGCGATGTGTATTGAACACAGAGTTTGAAAATAACTTCTTTGCAAAAGTAATGGATAATCTGTGTTATTTATTGAAACCCCCAAAAAAAAAAAATGAAAATCCTCCTATGTTTTATCCATATTACTTCTTTTGAAATTGAATTGAGGATTTTGGGGCCTTTGGATCTGGGTATTTTTTCATCTACATACTTAGAAGAGTTTGGTTCTATCGGAAACAATATTTCTTGGAGAATCGGAATGCAAATATCGAAGTCACAAGCCCCACTTTGGAGAAAATGCGCTCTAAGCATTAATGTATGCCACTCGCAATGCTCACACAATATATCAAATTTACAGTCCTAGACAGTAGTCCAAATTATCTACTTCCATGAGATTCGAAAAATAGGAAGATACTTCAGGATATAAATTTGTTGATAGGTGTCAATCCGACCCATGGAAAACCACTTAGACTGACAATGAAAACTTAGAAGGCTCTCCCTTTGACACATATGTAAAAATCGTTTTAAATCACCAGCTGTTGTTAGTAACGAATTAAGAGACCATATGTCGTTTCATTTTGAACTTGTTCTCCTCACCCTAGGTAATATGTTTGGAGGTCACTCCATGAGACCAAATGCCAAAGTCTTCCACATTTCACGCCAACCATCCGAGCTATATGTGCTACATGTTCTTCAGTATTCTTCAGTAAAACATCCAGTATTCTTCAGTAAAGAACACATGTTCTCACTCCATCCTTCCTCTTTAACTATATTAGAATTCCTAACAAGTTGGAGAAGGTAACCATCTGTAGTTGGAAAAGGTGGCCACTTTGAAAACATGGTTAAGTTTGCACAAGTTGATTTTAAGTAATCCCAAAGTAATTTTGTCCATGCTAGGATTGGCTATCCTTGATGAACAGGAGTCCATAATGCAATCTTTCTACCTACCTTTCCATCCAATAGGAAGAATCTTAGACATAAGTTATTCCAACAGACATAAGGTGAGTAATGAAATATTCGTACCCCATTCTGAGCAATCCTTTGTAGTTTGCTGAAAATCTATCCATTGTTTGTGCTATCAGTAATCAAATATGGGACTATGTCTTTAAGAAGATCATATTAGGTTTGGATCGTAGCATAAAAGTTTTCATTGTGCTACTCCGGGGGTGGCGCTTCGATTAGGTGACGTTTTAAGCCGGCTTGGGATAAGAAAAAGAGAGGAACAACTTGCGCCTACGGTGTTGTCTGTGAGTGGTTTGGCCTAAGAACGTTAGCGAGAAATAAGCCTTCCTATAGAGATGAATTGGCCTAAAAGGACTATGAATCTAAGTACTTCCCCATGAATGCTAGTGAGTGGATAGCAGGCTACGAGCGTCGGCGAGTGAGTGGTTTGGCCTTCGTCTGTTTATTGTTAAAGCTAGTTCTTTTTCTGGTTCTTGCTGGTTCTGGTTCTTGCTAATTCTAGTTCTTTCCTTACTCTATATTTAATCATTCTATGCTCATTTCCAGGTTAAGTTATAGGGTGGAAATGGCAATAGATATTTATAACAATGTGTCCCTTTCTCCCTTCATGAAATCTGCCAGCTCCAGAAACCTTTCGGCAAGTGAAGGCATATTAGTATTTATACATTGTGCTTCTATTCCAGTCCCAGATAGATCACTTCCCCTTCTTCCTGCAAGTCTCAGTCATATCCTAACCCGAATGAACAGCTTTCCATCCATTGAGATAGTCTCAGGCAGAGTCCCACCTAGAAGAAAGATCGGTAACCTATTGGATTCACACAGAAAATTGAAATCGAGAGATCGCCAGATGGAATTTGACCATCACAAACACAGGTTCCTCCATGTCATTTGATGAAACCCAGATCTTCAATACCCTCCTTTCATTGCTCAATCCATCCTTTACAGTTCCCAGATCTCCACACATGGGTGAGTTGTACCTCCAACCGATCGTCTACCCGACCACCCTACTTTTATGTAGCCTTCATCACAGTGTAGTAATTCTGAGGGGCTTCCCGGGAGAGCGACTAGGTGCTCCTTTTCCTTTTGAACAGTTAAGGACCTTGCTGGATTTGTGCCTGTGGAAAGATGTCAAAATCTCTTTCTCTGTCTTGATGCTATCAACAATGTCCCTTTCATCTTTGACCTTTTTCAAGGCTTCATCTCACTTTTTACCATGCTTCTTCGAGTCTTCTTTCCACTTGTCTGCCAGGGCCTTTTGGTTGGTATCCTTTTTTGCTTCAATTTGGTAATTTGTTTTCCAACTTTCAAGTTCCAACTTGAGTTTCGTCCAAGTCAATAAACATGGTGAATAAGTCGTAAGCCATATTTGTACCTAGAAAGGAAATAAAACAATGTGTTTCTTTCATGTGTAGGATTTTAAACCATACCAACAAGTATTCATCTACATTTACGTCTTAATAAAATTCTTAACCCTTACCTCGATGGATCACCATATCATTTGCCTATATATTTATCATTACTCCTTGGATTTAACCAAATTAAATTAACATGCAACATTAAATTAAATATAATTACAGAACTTAATAAAAGCACGAGATAACCAAGAAAACAAAGATTTCCATGTGATAATGAATGATCGCTCATTCACCCAAAACATAAGTGTCGAATCACAAGAGAAACATCTTTTTTCTAATGTCAATATAACCTGTAGCATTTTAATGTTATGCGTATTAATTCTCTTTTGTTGAAACCCTATTGCGTCGAATTAATAAGTTTCGAACAAAGTGTGGGGTGAGATATTGCGATGAAAGGAAGACTCATGAAATCTAAGCATCACTAATTTAGTGATGCTTGCTTAAAAATTCTACATTAACGATGTCCACAACTTTCATTCAATAGATGAGGGCCTTGTTTTTGGATTTGACTAATTTGACAACGCCATTCATGTACTTTCAACTACCCTCCTTGATGTATGTTCCAGCACCGGTGGGCAATTAAACATGTATGTGCAAGTGGATAGAGTGATTGGATTGGAAGAAGACTGACTTACGAGAGTGGATGACCCACTTAATGACACATAGATAAAGTGATTGGACATAAAAAAAAAAAAAAGTTGGAGTGTTAGTATATCCTTCTTTCCCCAAGCTTGGCGTTGGTGAACTAATAAAATCAGTGGGTACGGTGCATTTATGTGATAAGTTGTCGGTATTAAATGGAATTAAATTAGAAACTGAAAAGGAGGCAATAGAACAAAAACATATTGATGTAATTATTCACCGCCTTTACCTTTACCAATATCATCTTGATATAATTATTCACCACCTTTACCTATATCGATATAGTAATAGTGTGGCTTTTGAAAATAATATAACGTTTAGATATAAGTGATTTTATCATTTTTTTAGATTCATTAATTTCACATAAACATTCCTATAATTTGCCACCCACTTTCATAAAGTATGCCCCAAACTAAGTTGCTTTCATATGTTTGAGGATGTTACATAAATGCATAAACGAAGCTCTTCAGATTCACAAATTTGTAGACAGATGACTGAGATAAATACCAAAACATTTACCCTCTGTGTTGCTATTTTGGGAGAAAAATGGATGCATATCTGGAACATATGCTTTCACCTCCAACATATTGCTATCTTTATATAGACACTCTGCTCTACTTACTACATCTAGCATGTAGTAACGAAGGTCATCCACACATTGAGTCTACAACTGCATATGGAGCTTCAGAGATAAACTTAAGAGTATTGTGGAGTTCTGCCCTCGTTTCTTTATGAGAGGTGAAATAAAAGAGTTAGTGTACTCCACTACGAACTCAAACCTCTCTGGGATATATTTAACCTTGTCCTTGAAGATATTTTCGTTCATTATATCCTCCAAGGACCATCTGAGCACCGTATCCTCAAAAAAAAAAAAAATGGCCAATTTATAGTTGCCTCTCTTTTGGCTACTTCTTTCCTTTCTGGGGCTGCTCCCCAAAACCCAAACGATCTCACACCGGAAAACATTTGATAAACACCCCACCACTTATAACCACAAACAATAGCAGTCACAGATATTTCAAGCTATAAAACCAGTTGGTTAACAATCCAATCTGCAATATATTACAGTTCAAATGAACTATGAACCGTCGTATTTGAGCTAAGGCATTACAATGAAATACAGAATGACAATCACACTCATTGTTAAAGGATTCGAAGAAGATTCAATCCACTCACCTAGGAAGCCCAATACTAATGAACCTACTAATGGATATATTGTGAACAATTGGAAATAGCATGCTTAGGATCTGGATGGAGATCAACTAGATTGGATTTGTGAGGACAACTTGCCAAGAGCAGTCATTCTGTGTTGAAAGACGATTGGTTGGAACTTGGAAGAGGAAAATCAGATAGGTTAAAGTGGAACGATAACGTGAAATCGACCAAAACTGATATTATGACTATTAAATATGTAGGGAAAAGCATAAATTTCATAAATATGTACCTTGTTTGGTAGACCTTTCGTGGAGGGGATTATTCCACTTAGTATTAACATAACTCTATTATATTGATATAAATATGTTTTTATAATTTTATTTTTTTATTTTAATACAAAGTTATTCAATCTTGGTTGGTAGGGTAGTTGAGAAGACTAAATACCCACCATTGAACATAAATCTTAATGGAAAAATTGTTCAAAGAAGGACTGTCAATTCTCTTCAAAACCATTTAATGTTTTGTCTAAAAAGCAAACCAAAAATATCTATGTATGAATGGAAGTTCAATTAATCGACACACGTTGCAAATTCACTCAATCTGCCTCGGTCATAAAGTTTGGATTGATTGACATGACTTGTTATAATCATAATTTCCGGGTATCAATTAATGACTATAACATGAAATTTTCAAGTTGAATTTCCAGGGATCAGTGTTTATTAAACTCGACTTGTCAAATTGTTGAAAGAAAATAAATAAAAATATCGAACTCCATATCAGTTTTTATTAAGCTTGACAATTGTTATCAAATAGCTGAATGAAAATTAATAGAAATATATTAAAATATGAATGTATACATTAACAAGGCATAAATATATTAATAAGATAGCTAATAACAAATAGTAAGTGTAATATTATTATAATTATACTCAACCTTGTTAATAATAAGTAGTAAGTATAATATTATTATAATTATACTCAAGTGTTGTTAGGGAAAAAGATTATTATATAAGGTTATTATAATAAAAGATTATTATATGAAGTTATTAAAATATTGTTGTATTATATATATTTATATTTTAATAATTATATATAAATATATTAATCAAAATAATATTATATTTCGTATCTCTTTAAATCTTTACAAAATCCTTTTATCTTTACCAAATCCTTTAATATGTTGTTGTGTTGTTTGGCTATATAGATCAAGCTATAATATAATATAATATATAAAATCAATAATTGAAATATTTGTGCGTTTCGTACATGGTATTGCATAGTACACTTCTTTACAAAATCTGTTAATATGTTGTTGTGTTGTTTGGTTATATAGATCAAGCTATAATATAATATATAAAATAAATAATTGAAATATTTATGCGTATGAATATGTAAAAATAGAATTATTTAAAGAAAATCCTTTCATACTTTCGTACATGGTATTGCATAGTACACTTCTTTACAAAATCTTTTAATATGTTGTTGTGTTGTTTGGTTATATAGATCAAGCTATAATATAATATAATATAATATAATATAATATAATATAATATAATATATAAAATAAATAATTGAAATATTTGTGCGTATGAATATGTAAAAATAGAATTATTTAAACAAAATCCTTTCATACTTTCGTACATGGTATTGCATAGTACACTTCTTTACAAAATCCTTTAATATGTTGTTGTGTTGATTGTTATATAGATCAAGCTATAATATAATATAATATATAAAATAAATAATTGAAATATTTGTGGGTATGAATATGTAAAAATAGAATTATTTAAAGAAAATCCTTTCATACTTTGGTACATGGTATTGCATAGTACACTATTAAGAAATTTTATATATATATATATATATATATATATATTTATTTATTTATTTATGAACAAAGTAGTATTGTTTTATATGAAGGTTTGGTATTGACTTTTTGGAGGTATATAATAACCTTTGTTTTTATTTTGGGTGAGTTATTATAAATTTATTTCCCTCTTTATTTAAAAAAAAAATCATTAAAGATTCATATTTATTAGGTTTTATTTTAAAGATAAAAACAATATAATATTAACTAAAAATATATAGAATATATGATATAATTTATTATAGCTTCTAAAGATAATCTATTATAGTGTTTAAAGTTGTTTACTAAGAATGGGACAACAATGTTATTTATATTATTAAAAATGTTGAAAAAATATCATGAGGTAATAAGATGAATTTGATATGTAAAGTTTATATATATATATATATATAGAGAGAGAGAGAGAGAGAGAGAGAGAGAGAATAATAAATGCTATGTAAAAGAAAATTGCTTCTTTCATTATTGCCTAGATAAATAGGAAATGCAAGGTTGTATGTACTGCATGTCATACACACATAAATTTCAAGGAGTTTGGTAGACAATCCTTAACTTAGAGAAACATGTTCTACATTCCATTGGCAATTATGGATACACCTAATAAGATTTAAGAGTGTCATCTTATCCTAAAGTATCCGCCTAGAATATAGATTTCATGGAAATGTAACTATAAACATTATCTAAGTAAAAAAAATTGAAGGTTAAGAGTGTTTGAAGCCCTTTATGACTTAATACCAAATCTTGAAGTAGTGACAAATTTGAGGTATGGGTGAGAACGCTGAGACAAATGAGTTGTCTTAATTATTGAAAGATTTTGGGATAGTGTAAAGAAATTAAATTATCAATTAATCTTGCTCAACAGAAAGACATATTAAAGTATGTTGGTTATTACGATGATATTTTAAACCTAAATCTCTTGGTTCCTAATAAAAGCAATAGATTTGAAGATGGGAAATAAAATTTATATTAAGGGTCTTATTTTTATAGTTAATGTAGTAGTAGCTTTGTAATGACTTTAAGATAGTGAGATCATAGTGACCTTGTAAAATAATAATAATAACAATAATTAAAAAGAGCTAACCCTAGGGTGATGTAAAGACCACACATTATGATTACTCTCCATTTTGACCATAACTTTGGGACGAAGTTTCCTAAAGGGTGGGTGTATGTAATGCCCCATATTTTGGCCTTAGACAATTAGAAAATTGTTGTTTAGTCATGTTAGTAATTCAATGCTTAGTATTTGATTAGATTTAGTTCGACTAAGTTAGACATTTGAGATGAATACATTTGGACATGTTTATCTATTACATGATATTATTATTACCGTTATATGCTCATAAACATTATGGTTCTCTGATTGTTTAAGCATGAAAGTTAAAACAGAGAATTTTGGTACATGGATACCAGTTCAGGTTATCTTGTGGATGTATAATAGATGCAAGAAATGGTAAAAATAAGCATGCATTTCTTAATTGAACGCTAGTATAGATATGGATTCTTATATGATATTGTGATAATATGCATGGATATGAGTTATTGGTAAACTAACCTATAGGTTGATGAGCTACGTGATAGCTAAATGACTATAGTGTTGAGGTAACTTGGATGTCGTAAACATAAAGAAGATAGTGTATGCTATAATATAATTTGTCTTATTATTTAATTTATGATTCAAAGTATTGCTATGATCTGTGATAAGTGTGGTTTTGACAGGACGTACAACTTGCCCAAAGTGGTTGTTTGACGACGTGACTCTAAGAATAGTAGTTGCACAATAGGGCTTGATGTAGGGTGTTGACCCTAGTTCTATAAGGAGGGGTGGAGGTATTTCCCACCGTTTATCCTCTGAAACCTAGAGTCGTGGGAGGGTTGTGTGAAGTCACGCTCCCCTAGACGTGTTATGACGACTACTAGTTGCATGTTGGGGAAGCTTGGTCGAGATGTATGACACTTTCGCTTACGGGTTCTGTTAGTAACATTTCTTGTCCAGGGCACAAGAGTATTCAAGTCTGCAAGTCACAGGAGAAGCGCCCGAGCGTAGCACAAGAAAATCTTGTTTCAAGCTTCCAAGCTAGTAAGCAAGCGAAATCATATTGACGACGGTCCAGATTCGTCCATAGGGGCAGATCGGCGGCCGGCGGGAAATCGTGGATAGCAGAGTTGCACCGAGATTAGCGCGAATAGATCGCGCCCATATTGTATGCAGGGAAGAATAGCGGTCGTCCATCCAAAGGATGTGTGGCGTGAGATCCAGTCGCGTCGGCTTTTCGACAGTCGCGAGTTCAAAGGGTGAAGGTTTTATATCATTGAACATTTCGAAACCATGAACCCCAAAGCGCCGAAAGCGCCCAAAGGCAGGCCCACCATATCGAGGAGCAGTCCCAGCCGTCCATCCAAAATGAACACCTGGCGCGCGATTAGGCTCCCCGCCTTTTCGCCCATCGCAATTTCAAAGCACAAGAAGCAGCTCCCTCATATCTCTGATGCATGAAGCAACGAGAGCGTCTAGGAATTGGGGCCCATAGCATCATCGGGTAAGTTCAGATCCGTCAGATCTAGGGGGACGTGCGTCATCAACTCAAGCCATCTCGGCGTTTCGCTCATCGCAATTTCAAGGAACAGGGATTAGCTCCTTCCCATTCGCGAACGCTGAAAGATCCTTGGGAATAAGTACATGGTCACATCCCATGGTCACTTGGGGAAAGAAAGGAGCTGTGTAAAGAAGGCCAAAGGCACCGAGTTCAGTTACAGAGGGGATCATTGCGATCTCCATGCGCCATCTGATGCGATCTCGATCCTGGTTTTCGCTTGAAGTAAATGAAGATGATAACGGGTGGTTGAAACCTCCTTTCATTCATTAAGTGTGAGATATGGAGGGTCTAGCAGGCGGTCTGTTCGAGAGGGTCCTGTGTACCCATTTTTCAAAAGAATCCATGTCGAGTTCTTGACTAGCCAGAGGAGGTCTGCACACGCTAGCTCGACACTTAATGGCTCAGCTACTCCCCTTACAGGAGCCATGCGTAGTTAAGGTGGCGTCTGACAGGGATTATCCATCTAAATTCGGCTGAAGGGACAGCACGCCTTGGATGGCTGAACATGCCTCTATTAGGTGGATTTTCCTGAGTATATAGACTCAGTCTTGGTATTTTGTAAGGTATCGATGGTAGAGCGAAGCTCCCGATTGTAATGTTTTAACACATTCCAGTTCTCTGGTTATGCATCTGTATGTAAGATTTCTTGTTTAATCTCATACAGTCCTTCTTTTCCCGTCTAAGTTTTCATCTTATACTAAGAGAGTTCGTGATCGACTGATTCGCACGAATTATTGAAATTATGTTGTGATAAAGGATTCATTGTAGCATTATTGTTTTCTCTAGTTTTCTACGTTTGAAGGCAAGAAGATCTTGCGTTTAAATGTCTTCTTCTACAGTCTGTTAGGAACCTGATGTTTACGACAGACCTTCGCATCTCTCTTACACAAGTCTTCCCCCTACTCGCCCTTGCTACAACTCACTGTCTGTAGTTATCTAAGACCTCACTTGCCCATGCATGCCTGGCCTAGTTTCGGAGTTAGAACCACATCGTTTTGAGTTAACCTCCATTCGATCACCCCATTAAACAAATCGTGACACAAACTGATGGGCATCGGGCTCTGCTCCTGCTGCAATCCAGGGCTGAATTCCGACACTAACAGGTTCTATCTGGAGTTAGGTCAATATAGTTGACGCTCCAGCTTAGTCCAACAGAGGAAAGGATAGGATGGAATATGGAAGTAGGTTAGGAAGGAAGGATGCTTCGATGTTAGTTGAGAATATTGATTGGGGATTAGAGATACCACTATTGTTTACTCACTTGGTTCCTACCATGTTTAAAACCCTCTTTGATTTCCTATTGATATTTTAAGTATGACAATGAGTTATTAATGAATTGGTGTAATTTAGTTCGTTAAGATTATTAAATGATGCATTACTTGATTTGTTGTCCTACATGTCCTGGTGATCATATAGGAACTATTCACTAGAGGCAATGATTGTTTATCATTAGTACATACATGAGATATGTGTCCGCTAGCTATGCACACATACCCTACCCATGTACACTAATATAAGTAATTAATGTATTAATTATTAAAGTAAATTATTAACTATTTAATTGAAT
>ML795338.1:185922-259723 GCA_009831015.1 Picea engelmannii
TCCATTACCCAAACCTTTGTGTTGCAAGTCTTTCTTCAAGGGTTGACATTAATGACAACCAACCTTAATTTGTCATCAAGAGGATTAGGATTTCAAGTAACTCATAAATGAATGAAAATTGAAACAATATCAAATAATTAGAGAGAAAACCATAGTAATGTAGTTCTCCTTCTATTTATCTCTCCCTTGTCTCTTCTTCTCATTGAGCTTTTATTCTTTCCCAATAAGTTGATGTAGTTCAACTACTTTCTTTAGTTAAGTTGATTTAACTTAACTAATTAGTTTAGGAGAAATAAATAATAATAATATAGTCAAGGGTCTTAATTAATAATAACTAGGTAGGTGGGACCCCTTGTGACTCCCGTGAATATATTCTTTTAAAATCATGAAATATAACACACAAAAGATAATCATTTTGACCATATGCCACCCTTGTAACTCCCTTGAATAACTTTTAGACTGGATATTTAAATATCAACAATAATTTATATCATATTCAAAAAGAATATATATCCACATTATCCACAAAATATCAAAAATAGGGCTTGCAATCCAAAAATGTTGAAAACCATTAAACATTGTCCTCATCAACTAAATCATATAAAACATAATTTAAAAACCATATTTTCCACTTTGTGAGGCAATTTTCCTTTTTTCCCTAATGTTTCCCTTAGACTTTTCTGAAGTAGCATGTGGTTGATTGGACCCTTGGGGTTGTATCTCGTTGATCACATGGGAGCATTCATCCTTTAAATGAAGGAGGGAAGACACAAATTTTGAGGAATCGGTGGAGGGACAAGAAGGGGAGGCAGTTGATTTTCCTTTGTCTTGCATAGGCTGGGGAATATCAGTTTTCAATCTCTTACTGGCGTGTGAAAACTGAACTAGAGAAACAACATGGGCAATTTGGACTATGGGATTAACAGGTGGTGGTAAAGATAATGACATAGTGGGCCAACCATGATGGTGAGAGACAAGTTGGTTGACAATATCTTACCAACAGTCATTTGTGGGGACTTCAGGCTGCAAAGACACATGTGGAGGAACGAGAATGCTAGGAATATTTTGAGGAGGCTGGAAAGGGAGTTTTTCTGGTCGAGGGTGCATT
Organism: Picea engelmannii; assembly: GCA_009831015.1. Lineage (NCBI taxonomy): Eukaryota > Viridiplantae > Streptophyta > Pinopsida > Pinales > Pinaceae > Picea > Picea engelmannii. Next base: position 187,031 of record ML795338.1, read on the forward strand.
ATCCCATGGCCAACCCATTTAAAGAACCCAGCTTGGAACGTCTAGTTCAATTATTGTGGGTCACCGTCAAAATGGATAGAAAATATAGGCCTCCTATGGCCTCTATTCCAATTTCCCTTGCCTATGTTATTTCGACCATTGTTGTCTCTACTGAAAAAGTGCATCCTATAACAACAGTTTCTCAGTAATGAAGCTCTTAATAAACCATACATGACACCCTGCTTACATGAATCAAAATTTGGCTCCAAAATTGACACGAGATACATGCAAATACATCCATAACACATCATTCATTAATTTCCATGTGAACAGAGAATGATAGTGTTCATAGGAAATATGGAGGGAGTGTAATTAGCGAAAAATGGTAGAATGATAGGGAAACTTTACGGATACTATTCAAGTGAAAATAAATCAAACATGCTACCTCTGATGCAATCAAAATTTATCTTTGTCCAGAATTTCAAAGTTTAAACAGTGTTCTGTTTCCAAAACAATAATTCAAAATGATTCATTCTTTAACAAAATTGATCGTTGGCCTCTGAATTATTTTACACAGTAAACTATTTGATATGCCCAGAATTATTTAACCACAGTAACCATTGTAACCATATTATCATTATATAACAGAAATGATGAACAACATCATAATCGCTACAGGAATACAACAATAATATTTGAGCCACGATTCATAACATCAACCCTAGTAATAATCCTTTAAATCCAACAAGGTCATGCACAGTTCTCCCAAACAAACTCATATCCATCATTAATCTAACCATTGTTCAATGCAACTTCTTCTAATTTCATTTTGGTCAGTATTACTCGATTCGAGCCTCTAACATTTCAAACACATGTGATTTTTTTTAACAATAAATATAACGATTTAACCAAAAAGTAACATTTGTTATCAGGAACACAAGCTTCAACAACTGTAATTTTCAATGAATAGGTGAGGACAGACTCCTTTCCACAATTTCCAAGAAAGGGAATAACTAAACTCATGCCCAAGTAACCAAGCAAGAACGGTTCTCTTGTCAACTCGAACTGGAGTAAGCAACGCTTTCACTGTAATGTGTAGGGTTTGAGATATGTCAATGACAGTAAGGGTATAGTTGGCAGGGAAATTTAAACAAAGGGTTTGGCAGTTGCATAGCACAGACAACTCATTCCATAGGTGCCTTATTATAATCGATCACGGATAATATAACAATAATTCGCAACAATGTTATCGACTGCATGAGCTTCATATAACAAACTGTAACTTCCAAAGAATAAGTGAAACCAACACTTCCTTCAACACAACATAATGGGTGACCAAATAAAAACACGTGCCCAAAGAACGAATAGTGCTCCCATCAAAATCTGGGTAAGCAATGTCAATATATATGTATAATGTTCACCACACAACAATGACAATGATGTTATAAGAGAGCAAGCTAACAACTGAGGGTTTTATCGGGACAAGGAACGGAAGGTTTTAGCCATATTTCCCTTAAACATCCACAGGGTCAAAATATGGCGCGGGTATACTAACCACAGAGGCCAACACTGTCAATCTATAGGTGGGGTATTCACAAAACCCGGAGGTAAGGCTGACTGAGATAACCCATTTCAACAGGGATGTCAAACACACAATACATAACCATAGACAAGGCAGGATCAACCACAACTTTTACTCAACAATTCCCTACGAACAATTACACACAGCAAGGACACGGTGACCATATTTTAATGCCAACAGTCTCATAACAACAACCACAGGAAACCAAGGATGCAACCATAAATACACAGTTCCAAAAACATCATAACAGCTTGAGAAATACACAGACCATGAGAAACCAAATCCAACATTTGATTTAAGAGCAGATAAAATCTCATGGATGGAAAAGAAAGAAAACCCCATGCCAGTAAAATATTGCATGAGGAGAAAAACCAAGGTTGTATACTTCCTCCATGACTGGACAAGGCGAATCAGTAGCAACTAAGAGAGAAAAAATGAAATAATGACTAGGGTGGCAGGCTCAAGGGGAGTTTGAGTGACGTGCATTTACTGCACGTCGCTTCTTCCCGCATATCCTCATTCATACCTTATTACAATCCAATCCCACTAGCTAGCTCACCATCCACTAACATTCAAAAACATTAATACGACCAAATATCCAAACTTGCCAAATCACAATTTGCAAAGTGAGCGATAGTCAAAAGTGCACCACCCCTTTCCACTATCAATTTGTTTCATATGACAACTTTCTAGGAACACAACCAAATTTCAACTCAACCAATGCGCATACAATAGTAGCAAGGGTCGACATCACCCAATATTTGCTATGGACAATATGCAATATCAACATTAAAACTGGACTGTAATTATTTCATCCAAAAGGTAGCATAATCATATTTTATGAGAGATAATCAAGACCTTATTGTTCCTTGTTTTAATCACCCAACCACCACATATTACCATAAATATTTTAACCATGATTTGAAGTAAATGAGATGTAGAAATTTGTGTTGCAGCCAATACATAGGCAAACAAAATATAAGTGTCGCTTCTCCATCATAGTGTCATAATTTAAACAAGGGGGTCCCACCTACTAGTATATTATTAATATAGTTAAATAATAAATCTTGGAAATCATTTGCGAGCATAGTATCCATCGTTTTACTTTCATGCATCAACAACCCCCTCCTAGGGCTACATCCACAAAGATCTGGACTATTTTCTCTTTTATTTATTTTGCTGCAAAATCTTATGTTGCACACATTAAATCTTTAGTAATACACTCAAAATGAGGGTAAGAACCCTATGTGAGGTTGACTAGATCGCACCAAGCTCCTCATCCTGTGACCTAAACCTCAAAGGCTAACTTATTGGACTCTACCACAAAACTTATTACAATAAGTAGCTTTCCAACCAACTAACTCTCAATACTTAACTGGCATCCCCCTAACCTAGACCTCCTAGGTCCTTATATATACTATTTTACAGGATTATAGCCATTACAATATTTATCAAAAACCCTAACCCTATCACGGTTAGGCATGTCTTCCTGCGCTCCACGTTGATTTTCCTCTTGCATGTTGTTTTTCCTTCTTTTTCTGCATGTCGCTTTCTTGCCACATGTTTCCCGCACTCCAAAATTAGGTCTTTCTCTCTAAAAATAGGTCTTTCCCAAAACAGATCTCTCTCCCAAATATAGGCATGTGCCCAAAATAGGACTACACCCAACATACCCCCAACACTGACATGTGGCTCGTCCCGAGCCACTCAGGTGGTGCGTGCTTCATGTACAACATTTTCCAAGATGTGAAACTTTTCTGCTAGTTCCTTTTCTTTCTCCTTCACCTGCACAAAATTGTGTGTTAGTGCCTCGACTAACTGCGTTGTTATATGTTCCTATAGTAATGTTTCACTCTCTGAATGTGCATGTGCCATTCTTGTCTTCTCTTCCTCCAATTGTGAAATTATATGTGTCGCTTGTTCCTGGAGGGGCTTCAATTGGGCTTGTCTTTCTTGTTTATTCGTCTACATTGTCTTTAAATGCTTCTGCAAAGTATTCATTTCCTAGGTTCCCTTCAAGTGCTTAGTAATGCTCATGGTTTTCTGGCATTGCTTCAACTCTTGTATGGAAATGTTTATTTTCTCCGCTTGTTGGTCCCACTGTTGGACCTTTTCATCCTCTTCCAAAATGGTCCAAATATGTGCATTTTTGTCGAATTGTTTTGCAACTTCCCTTATTTCCTTTGCTATCTCTGCTATATAGAGTGTGAATTTTTTTTCTCTTTGTTGTCTAACCTCAGGAGGAGTCGTAGGATTAATATTTTCTTTTCTCTCCTCGATTTCCTTCGTATAACCCTCAATTGTCTCTGAAATGAATTTTATATTTTCTTCTGCACTCCTCTCTGGTGCTTGCACACTATCTAGACTGTGATTGTATATCATTGTTAGTCAGTGCTCTAGCTTGTAAGCACATTATTTATCCTCCTCTTTCTCCAAGGTCAATTGGTTGTAGGTGATTTGTAACATTTCTTCAACTCCCCTACCCACCTCCAATCTAGTGGCATCCGAACAAGCTCTGGATTGTACTTATTGCATTATACTAGCCTGGAGTCTGTATAGTGCCTTGGTGGGTATCTGTGCCATGACTACCTCAAAATGGTCAATTTCCCCCAATGGTTTATGCACAGTCTCTTGATCCATTTTGACCTTATGTCATGTGACTATGAATGTATCCCTACCTTGCACTACCAATTGAACTGTCTCATCTCCTTCTTTTTGTGCAGGGGGTCGTTGTGTCTTCTCATGTTGCTACACTGTGGCTTGTGGTACTGCATGAATCTGTAATTGTTGTATAATTTCATGGACTTCTATGATTTTTTCCATGATTTTTTCTCTTTGTGCCTCTGGAACATGGACCACCTCTTCCCCCCTATCCTGGACCTTGTCTGCGATGACCTCAGCATCATCCTCTGTCAAGGTGATGATTGGGTCTTCCTTCGTATACTTCATCTTTTTTTGCATCTCCTCTACCTGTTTTGTCTTCATTTTTGTCTGTGATGGTTGCACCCCACTCATTTTGACATGTACCCTTTCCTCGTCAGCCTTAGATGTGTCCCCCTTTTTGGCATCTTGTTGATTGTCTATCCTGGTCACTGTTGTTGTCCTCCTTGGTATTTTTGGCACTACGTTACTTCCCGACACCTGAGTGTGTGTTGCAGCCTTCCTAGTGTTATCAGTTGGGTTCTTTGTTTTTGTTGAGGGACCTGCTTCATCCTTCCCCTTGGGCTTGGTGGATTGCATTGCGCCTGGATTTGTTGTTGGTTTTTCTACTGGAATCTTCCACTATGTTGACTAGTCTTTGATTATCCAGTCAATATCTTCTCTTGTGACGTAGTATTTCATATCCATACATGCCTTATTTGGATCCCTCATGGCCAGGATCCACATGTGGTGCCTAGATTCCTTAAACATGGATATCCCTTCAGTTTCCTGGACCACCTCCACAGGAATGTGCCACACATTGGTTGTGCATTGTTGTATCTCTTCTAGCAGCATCGCAAATACTATGTTATTTTCCTGTTGATTTTTATTGTCCTTGGCTTGCTAGAGGGATTCATATCTAGTTGCATAGCAGTTTCCTTTCCCATCCAGAAAGGCTGAAAACTTTGGCTCCTGCCATCTTGCCAAATCTATGAGAATGATGAGCCACGAATAATGGAACTTGGTTTCATTATCCTGCACATATCTGCAGTCAATCAAAAATTGGTTCAAGAGGTATGGTGCCCAACTGAACATTACTCCCTTCGCTCATTGCACGGCTACTACGATGACTCATGCTGGAGCCTCTTCTTTCCTACACTTCCTCAGCATATTGCAAGCCATGAGCTTGTTAGCGAACCTTGTCGCATTGTTATTGATATCTCTAAGCACAATGCCCATGTTTCTCCTTCTAGTTCCAAATTGTGCTTTTACCATCTCAGTGATCTCCTTCTCGTGTTCTTTGTTGTCCAAGTACTCCTCTAGCCATGCGGCTACTATGGGTAATCCCATAATTTTGGAGATCAATGCCACATCAACGTGTACCAGCCTATCTATCCAAAGGATGTCGCCATGTACCTAGGATAGCAATTGTTTGATGCAAATCCCAACATTTTTACCACGCCCAAAGTACAATATGTCCAGGAGGTTCATTATCCCCGAGTTGTAAAGCCTTGTTATCCATTGTGAAGGCTCCAATATTGGTTTTCCTAAGGGTCAATTTTCCCCCTGTTTTTTCTAGGTAGGCTTCCTCAGCCAAATCTAGGAATTTGGTTGCATCGTGTTCAGAGTACCTAAGTTTAGGTACTTTTTCAATCATGTCATCCACAAAGGCCACTGTGTCTAGGAGGTGGGGAAGTGTAATGTCTATGGTGTCCTGCACCTTTGTTTTCTTCCTGAAATCAGATGGGCCTGCCTCTGTTGTTTATGCGTCATATTATTCCCCTTCGAAGTTTGTCTAGTTGGTGATGTTCTCAACTAACACCTCCTCTTCATCGCAGCCCTATTGCTAACTGTCATTTCATGATTTTTAGCTGATGTTTCTCTATTAGGGTTTGGAATATCATCTTGAGTCCCTGAACTCTTTCCTACTTACCCTTGTGTCATTGTCGTTGTTTCCTCCTCAACCCATGTCAGGTTGATTGACTCTATCTCAAAAGTGGTGACATCTTCGAGCTTGACAATGTTTTCCAGCTCCCTCATCCTTTCCTTCCTCCTTTGGCCTTGTCGAGTAACCCATACGTACTGTCCTAGAGTGCCAAAATTTGGTGGTGTCAAGTTTTATTCGATTCAAACCCTCGCTCTCTTATTCGCACAATTATATCTAGGGCATGCATTTGTATCTTCCTATGTGCTCAAAAATCACTAAGTGTATAACTAATGTGTTCTTTCTACACTTTATAGACCCTATCGTAATTATTTTTCACTTTTTTTGTGCATTTGCGTCGAGTCCAATTTTTCCTGTGCGTTGTCTTTCTATGTTGTCACAATAATTGTTGCGCACGAATTTTTTCCCACTTTCCTGTTGTTCAGTCAACTTCTGCCTCTTTTTGTTTTTTTCTTCTTATTTTATTTTTGTGTTTCTTTTTCTTCTTTTTCCATTTTTTTTGTCTTTTTATCAGTTTACTTTCCTAATATCTACTATAGTACACTATATACATGGATTTCTTACTGCGTTGTAACTTTTAAGAGTTAGTAGGTCGATTGTCCCTATACAGTTTCAGTTGACTATTTTTTACGATTCCTTTCAGTTTTGTTCCTCCCAAGTCCTTTAGTTGCACAGATCCCCCATTTGTGACAGCCTTTACTTCATATGGCCCTAGCCAATGCATTCTAAACTTACCAGGGTGCTGAAAAAATTTGTTGTCATAGAGAAAAACTAGGTCTCCCTCCTTAAATATTTTATTTTTAATATGTTTTTCATGTCAGGCTTTGTCCCTTGATTTTTGTACTTCCTGGTGAAATCGTACCAGAATCATGTCCTCTTCCATCTCCATTATTTGACTTAACATCTTTTGTACTGCGCATCTTTCTGTCATGTTGGTAATTGTTGCTATGCGCAAACTGGGTACCATAAATTATAACGGCACCACTGCTTCTTTTCCATACACCAGTCTGAATGGTGTATGTCATGTGAACTTATTGCATGTGGTCCTATATTCCCATAGTATTTTTGGTATTTTCAAGTCCCAATCATCCCTGTTAACATTGCAGATCTTAGTCAAAGCATTTTCCAAAATCTTATTGAAAGCTTCTACTGTCTCAGTTGCATGAGGATGATATGGTGTACTCTTCTGGTGATATACTTAAAACTCCTCAATCATAGCCATGATTGTATTATTAATAAAATGAGTGCCTTGGTCACTCATCAAAATCCTGGGACATCCAAATCTGTTGATCACTTACTCAAATAAGAAGTGTGTTGATGTCTTTGTGCTACAATCTTTGACTAGTGTTGCTTTTGACCATCTCGTTAAGTATTAGTTCGCAATAATGAAATATCTTGCTCCTGACCTTTTTGTTGGTGGATTAATAGGTCCAACAAAACATATTTCCCATTTTTCAAATACCTATAGAGTTATTTGTGGTATTAGGGGCATCTCATCCCTTCTATTGGGTTTTTATAACCCTCTGACAAACATCACATTTCTGAAAATATTCCTTGGCATCTTTATGAATTGTTGGCCACCATAATCTTGCATGCAATACCTTTTTCACAATAGATTTACCTACATAGTGTCCTCCAGCTATACCTTCATGAGCTTCTGCTAAAACCCCAGTTCTTTCATGTTCCAATACACACCTTCTTAAAATGTTATATGTTTTGTTGGCACAAGGGCAGACCCAGGGTTCAAATCTAACAACGCACCAACAAGCCCTAACTACTATCCCTTTCGAAAACACCTACGAAGTAGATGAAGTCTCACCCGAAGAAGAAATAGGGGGTTGCAGGACACAGGTGTCTACAACTAGAGGAAATGCAAGGTGTATCCAGAACAACACAATATAACCCAGGGATCCCTTAACAGTCTTTCACTTAGCTTCATGAAGTTAACTTATACCTTCTATATTTAATAGCAAAAACAACCATTCAATAACAGTATAACAAATAGCCAATAACACAGCATCAACCACAAAGAACAACAAGATTTACATGGTTCACCCTCTCCCTAGGGCTACATCCACAGAACTTTCTTTCTTGATATATTAGGTGAAAACATACAGTTCTATATGTGCACTTAGTTGCAAATCTCTCTCTCTTTCTCTCTTTCTCTTCCCTCCCTGCGCACCTAGCTGAAGATCCAGAATACAGATTTCTCTTACAACAAAAAACTTCTCTCTCAATATCACTCTTAACAACAATAATAGCAATACGACCAACCCTCTCAACTCTTCTAGACCTTTTATTTATACATTACATGACTTTTGGACAACCTTAGACCAAAGTCTAGGTTTCAAAACCCTATATACAAAACCCTAGGTCCACATGACCTGTGTTTTCAGGGCTTCTCCATCCTGTACTTCCTTATTTTCTACGAGGTGCTCCAAAGAATCCATTGGTGTGTTATTCTTCTTTTTGTGTTTTCCACGATCCATATTCTTTGATTCTTTATCTTCCTTGATCTTCTCTTTCAATAGCTTTCTTTTCCTTAATTCGTTCCTTCTTTTCTACTTCTTTAACCACTTCGACCCTTCCTTAGTTTATGTGCCTTCCATGCAGTTCATACTTCATCTTTATTCTTCCCTAATCTTTGTTTCATTCCTTAATACATAACCAAGGGCCAACATGTCCCCAACACTCACATGTGACTCGTCCTGAGTCACTGCAATATTGAGCCTTCTACTTTATTTCGACTGCAGACTACGTAGGGCAGCTTGTGCTTTCTACTTTGTCCCTCCCTATCATGTGCAAACTTTATTTTCTGTTTCTAGTACCCACTTTCAACTACACTTGCTACCTAGACCCTTATTCCTTTAATTTCACTGAGATTTGTGAGGCAGTTGGTTGTCACAATACAACTTCAACCATCTTTCATTCACTAAACCATCCTTCCAGTCTCCATTAAGAGTCTTCAACTGCGTAGCTCCACATTCTGTAACATAGGAAAATTTGAATGGCCCAAGCCAATGTGTCCTGAACTTCCCTGGATGCTTCATGAACTTGTTTTTGTATAACAGTACCAAATCTCCTTGCTTAAATGATTTCCTCTTGATATGTCTATCAAGGTAATCTTTTTCTCATTCTTTTTGTACCTGCTGATGAAATCCTGCAATAAACTTGTCTTCCTCTAATTCTATCAACTGTGCGAGCCTGTCTTGAATAGCGCATGTGTCATCCATACCTGTAAATGATGCAATTGTTAAGCTGGGAACCAAACATTCCATAGGGACCACAGCTTCCAGGCCATAAACTAACTTAAAGGGAGTCTGCATTGTTAACTTTTTGCAAGTAGTTCGATAAATCCATAATACTGTTGGAATTCCTAAATCCCAATCATCTATGTTAACACTGCAAATCTTGGTTAGTTTTGTCTCCAAGATCTTATTGAAATCTTCAACTGTACCATTCGCTTATGGGTGGTATGTTGTGCTCTTCTTATGGTGAACTTCGAACTCCTGAGTCAAGGATTCAATGGTTTTGGTAATTAAGTGTGTACCTTGATCACTCATAAGGATCTTTGGGCATCCAAATCTGGTAATGATATCATCAAAGATAAATCATGCAGTTTTGGTTTCACTACAGTCTTTAACTGCTCTCGCTTCTGCCCATCTGGTCAAATAATCTATAGCATTGATGATGTATCAAGCTCTTGTGTGCCTTCCTGGTGGGTTGATAGGTCCCACAAAGTAAATAGCCCATTTCTCAAAGGCCTGTAAATTTAGATGAGGTGATAAAGGCATTTAATCCCTTCTAGAAGGATTCCCTATCCTTTGGCATACATCCCAGGCTCTGTAGTATTCCTCAGCATCCTTATGTAAAGTGGGCCACCAGAGGCCAGCTCTGAGGACCTTTTGCATTGTTTCTTTCCCTACATAATGTCCTCATGTGATGCCTTCATGTGCTTCTGATAAAATCAATGGTCTTTCTACCTCCATAATTCATCTCCTCAAGATCTCATTTGGTCCCATATTATATAATTGTCCAGCTATAAGTTGAAAATTTGCAACGCGGACTACCAACTGTTTTTTTTGAATAACTGTATATTCGCGAGGTGCCATTCTTGTGGATAGGAACTGGACTATCTCAGTGAAGTGATCATCGACTTTCCTGGTGGCCAACAACTATGCATTTGGTAGTGTATCATCCAAACTAGTAGGTTCCTCTCCATGTTCTAACCTGGATAAGTGGTCAGGTCCCTTATTCATTCTCCCTAGCTTGACCACAATCTCAAAATCATATTCCTGGAATAATAATATCCATCTGCATATTATTCCCCCCAACACTAGCTTGTTTACTAAGTATTTCAATGCAGAATGATCAGTAAACATCTTAAAATGTCCTCCCAACAAGTAGTGTCTAAATTTCCGTAGGGCGTATACCATAGCTAAGCCTTCTATTTTAGTGGTAGTATAATTTATTTCAGATGTAGAAAGCTTCCTACTTGCAAAGACTATAGGGTGGTAAATATATCTTGCACCTGTCTATGCTAACAGTGCTCCTAATGCAATGGATGAAGCATCAACATGAACAATGAATTCCTTACTCCAATCTGGGAAAATCAAAATAAGCGTGGTGACCATTTTCTGCGTTAGTGTGTCGAAGCTCTGTTGGAATTCCTCTTTCCATTGAAACTTACTATCTTTATTTAGTAACTTATCCATAGGTGTTTTTATCTGTGTGTAGCCCTTAATGAACTTTCTGGAATCTGTAGTATCCAGTGTTTCCTAATGCAGTGCATAGCTATCTAACTGAAGTAGGAGGAGGTAGATCAACAATGATAGCGATCTTGGAAGGATCTACTAGCAACCCTTGCTTACATACAATGTGTCCTAAAAACACTCCAAAAGGTGAAAAGAAAATACACTTTTTCAGATTCAGGGAAATCTGACATTGCCTGCACTTATCTAACATTAATCTCAAACATTCAATATGATTTTTCAATAGGCTAAAAATGGTCCAATCATCAAAGTATGCCTCTAAATACTTGTGTAAAAAATCCTTAAATGCTTCTACCACCACCATGGAAACGATGGTTGGTGCATTCTTTAACCCAAAAGGCATCACAGTGTACTGATAAGAGCCCCATTCTGTTGAAAATGTGGTCTTATGTATATCCTCCTTAGCAATTTGGATCTGGTGATAGCCTGAAAATCCATCTGTAAATGAATAGACTTCATGTCCTCCTACATTATCTAGGACCTCATCAGTAAAAGGTGTAGGAAATGGATCATGTAAACATGAATCATTCAGTTTCCTTAGATCTACACAAATTCTGATTTCTCCTGAATTATTATCGTGGACCACCATAGGGTTGATCCATTCAAATTCTTCAATTGGTTCTATGATTCTTGCTTCCAACATTCTACCTAATTCAACCTTAACTTTTTGCTTGTACTTGGGATTCATTATGTAAAGTCTCTACTTGACAGGCCTTGCATCTGGTTTCAAAGGAATCTCCACTTCTCCCATGGGTCCTTTTATGCCCTTCATGTCTATGAACTTGGCTGGAAACAAGTCCTTATACTCATGTAGTAATTATGTAATATTATCAATAGTAGCATCATCCCAATAGTCTCCAACATTTGTCAACTTAGGGGTTTTCTCTGTTCGAATATTAACCTTCTTAATTTTAATAGGTTATCCAATAAAAGGTAATTCAATCCCTAGCCCTTCTATGTCTCTCTGACCTTTAGTTTCAGTAATGTTTACTTCCCTAGGGTCATCATCCTCATCAACATTAATATTATAACAACCATGTAACTTATGAATGGGTGCAGTCCATTCATCTTATTCTTGTGAAAAAGGGAGGTTAGGTGCCTCTTCAAAGACCTTTTGTCTTACAATAGGGTACTGAATTTCAAATAGGAACGTAGTTATAAAGTTATGGGTCATTCCATACTGGTCTGTAGTGATGAGGTGCATTTCTTCTTGAAGATACCAGTTGATAGGCGTAGTATCCAAAGTGTTAATGAATTTATGTACCCATTGTTCTTTAGGAATGTTTCTCCAGGATTCCTCACAACATCTCACATGGTCCTTAGGACAACTCTAACCTATGTATCGAACTTCACAACCTTCAGCTTGGTCTGAAAAGTGCACTGTCATCAAGGTGTGACATTGTACCCACTCTATGATGTTCTTCTTATGTGTTCCCCACCATCTAGCTAGAGTTGCTTTTAAAGCTTCATCTAGTATTAAAAACCTCTATTGTACTGGTACAATTACTTCAAATTCAACTAGAAATGTCTCTAAATTATTCAAGCCATCAAATGTAGGAAGATTACTTACTTTTGTTCCAATCTAGGGAACTAATCTGGTCAATCTGGCACACCTTCGCGTAGAGACTTCATACATTTTATTCTGCCAATTTTCCAATGCTTCTTTTGAATTTGATGAGCATGCACTTTCACTTTTACAACTTAGATTTCCATATGTTGTAGGATTAATATAATCTTTTTGTCTCGTTGTCAGTTTATAGATGTTTTCTAGCTCATAGGCATGGTCTTCTTCTCTTATTGGTTTTGTCTATCTGTGACCTTCATCAGGATCAAGAGGTGCAATTACCTTAAGGCCATCGCCTTCAAATGTCATTCTTATATTTTTTAGGTCAACAACATTCAAATTGTTGAAATCCCAATCAATTCCTAACAATGTTGGGTAGGGGCAGCTATCATCAACAATCTCAATCACTTCGAAATCTGAAAATGTCCTCACTTCGTCGATGTCCACAGGGACATGCTCTAGTCTTCCAAATGAGCTCACCACCTACGGATTATCCATCTTGAGCCTAATAGGGGAGTAAATCAACTTAGGTTTTCCCATCAATGCCCAAGTCTGCTTTGTCATAACATTTACTTTTGATCCCAAGTCGAGGACCACATAGTCTATGTCGTAGTCTCCAATCTGAGCACTAAGGTGTAGTTCCTTTTTTTTCCTCCTTTTCCTAGATACTTGATTCACATCTCTACTCAGCAGAGGATCTATTCTCCCAACTTCATATTGTATTATTAAGTGTTGTAGTTCCTGCACATCTTTTTCGTCTTTAATCAAATTGATGCAAGTATACAAGAAGTCCATAAGCTTGCTTACCTCTTTTCTTTGTCTAGCTAAGGTAGATTGATCAAATTCTAGAGGAATTTCACATTCCCTTACTTTTGGTTGTGCTCTAGATGAAGAATCTTATTCTCCTACAAATTATCTTCTTTCTTCTTCAAAGGTATGCTTTTATTTCCTTGGATCAAACAATTGTGTCTTCTCTACATCTTTTTTGATCCCTGATCTATCTGTAGTCTTTCATGGAGTCACCATGTCTTCTTCTGTAACAAAACCTCCTCTATTAATAACAGTGACTCTAGGATCCTCACCATGAGGTTTAGCTGATATTATTTGTACTTGTTGGTTTCCACCTCATCTTTCCTGAAGTTTTTCTAGCAATACCAACCAGTATTCAATGACATGATCAAATGAATTACAATAGCTTCAAGTAGTACAAGGGTTCTGACAATCCATTGCCAAATTTCATGGTTGGGCGTAGTTATATCAAATAATCTGACCTCGACCTCGGCACATTCCTCCTCCTCCTCCTCCTCCTCTGAATCCACCACGAGGGTTAAAGTTTCCTCTTCTTGTGGAATTGAACTATGAAATGTTTCCTTTTGACTACATTTCTCCTTGAATTCTATATGTATCCCTTGACCTTTCATGCATGAGATCATAAGCCCTACATTCCTTCTCATCATGCCCCACATATTTACAAAATGTGCAATAGATATTGGTAGGTGTCTGGACATAATTCTGCATGTAATAACATTCACCAGGGCGATGTCTATTTCTACATACCTCACACCATGGTACATTAACTTACTTCAAAGGGTTAGGCACTCCAGAGGCCAAGTATTAATTAAATAACGGACAGTGCTTTTTGTCATGGCCCTCTGATTTACATCTGATACAACAGATCTTTTCTCTTCTCTCCTTTCATTTGTCTTTCTTCATATCTTCAACCTGTAAAGATAAACTAGTTAATTGATTTAAAATCTAGCTCATACCTGGACTAGATTCTCTTATAGGGGTTGTTTCTATTTTCATGGTGATCTCCAAATCTTCATCCTGTGAAGCGATGTTTTGTTGCATCAGAGGAAATATGATATGTGACAAGAGGGTAGCGATGAACCATTCTTTATTATGTTCATCTGGGATCTGAAAACTTAAATGACCTGTCAAAGTCTTAAACCTCTGATCAAACTCCCAAACAGGTTCAGTCACCTTCTATTTGATTTCCTTCAACTCTGTAATGCATTGTGACTCTGACTTAGGCTTCTTGAATTCGGCACTCAATGCAATCTTAATGTCATTCACCGGTTTAGGTTGTCCCGTTCCTAAAGAAAACTTCATATACCAGCTCAATGCATGGTCCCTCAAGGTAGTACTAAACTAAGCTCTCTTAACAGCTTTGTCGGTGACTTTCTTAATGCTCCATACAGATTCTCATAAGAACTAGTGTTGGTCAGGATCTTCAGATCCATCTCCTCTAAAAATAGGCAACATCATTTCATCTTCCATGGACTTCCCTTGGTTTCTTGACTGAGTATGTACTAAATTGCTTGTAAAAGTACTCTGAGTGTTCTGATTACTCTGGCTACTATGGCTACTTAATGTTGCTAAAACAACAGGAGGAGTAATAATACTTACTTCGATAGTAGGCCCAGTACCTGAAGTTTATGGTTTTCCTCAGTGAAGTTCTTCAGTCTTTACTTCATCTTCCCTTGCGGACTCTGAATACTATTTGTCTGTTAGATATGCTTCTTCTCCACTGTAAAATCCATCGTCTCTATAATTCTTCTTAAACAGGTTCGTAAGAGGAGCCTCTTTGAACAATATCCCACTGCGCGTCTGTCCATCCTTTGTGTCATTGTCATTGTCTGAATTCTTGAACATTAGATTTAAAATCCACTAATTAATTTATCTTCGAGATATTCTTCTCATGTAATAGCATCTTAATATTTAGCTTCAAGAAGTGTAGAAACTTCCCTCTAGGTCCCTTAAAGAAATACCTCTCTGCTTGACTATATGATTCCACTCTGTCAATAGAAAACTCAGTAATGTACCCTCCAATAGTGCTATCAAACCAGAGATCTGCTGCTCTAGACACAGTATTATCAACACTCTTGACCTTCTTGATCAGCATCATTGTCCAAACCACAGGTGGTTTAGATCTGATTTCAAACTGCATGTCTGATAGTCTAGCTAACCAGACGTATAAATCCTTATGAACTCCTATAAAGAAAAGTGTGTGCACATCCATAAAGATGTACCTCCCCTACCAATATTCTGTACTAATTCTAGGGTTCTTTTTCTGAACTACGGCAAAGTCCCTTTCTTTTTCTCCTATCCAGTCCTAAATTTCTATCTTTGATGGAACCACCTTGACATTCCCTCAAAAATATACCTGTCCCGGCAACGGAACCATTTGTTGGCACAGGGGCAGACCCAGGGTTCAACTCTAACAGTGCACCAACAATCCCTAACTACTGGCCCTTTCGAAAACACCTGTGAAGCAAATGAAGTCTCACTCGAAGTAGCAATATGGGGGTTGTAGGACACAGGTTTCTACAAACAGAGGAAATGCAAGGTGAATCCAGAACAACAATGCAATATAACCCAGGGATCCCTTAACAGTATTTCACTTAGCTTCACAAAGTTAGCTTATACCTTCTATATTTAATAGGGAAAACAACCATGCAATAATAGTATAATAGATAGCCAATAACACAGCATCAACCACAAAGAACAACAAGATTTACCTGGTTCACCCTCTCCCTAGGGGTACATCCACATAATTGTGTTTCTTGATATATTAGGTGAAAACATACAGTTCTATTTGCGCACTTAGCTACAAATATCTCTCTCTTTCTCTCTTTCTCTTCCCCCCTGTGCACCTAGCTACAGGGTTGATCTTTGCACCCAGCTGAAGATCCAGAATACAGATTGCTCTTACAAAAAAACACTTCTCTCTCAATATCACTCTCAACAAAAATAATAGCAATACGACCAACCCTCTCGACTCTTCTAGACATTTATTTATACATTACATGACCCTTGGACAACCTTAGACTGAAGTCTAGGTGTTAAAACCCTAGGTCCACATGACCTGTGTTTTTAGGGCTTCGCCAGACTGTCCTTCCTTATTTTCTGCAAGGTGCTCCAAAGCATCCGTTGGTGAATTCTTCTGCTTGTTGAGTTGTCCATGATCCATATTATTTGATGCTTTATCTTCCTTGATATTCTCTTTCAACAACTTGATTTTCCTTACTTCATTCCTTATTTTCTTCTTCTTTAACCACTTCGACCCTTCCTCAGTTTATGTGCCTTCCGCGCAGTTCGTACTTCGTCTTTATTCTTCCTTAATACATAACCAAGGGCCAACATGTTCCCATATTGTATAAATGACCTGCAATGAGTTGATAATTTGTAGCTATGACTACTAGGTTTTTCTTCTATGCAATGCTAAACTCTTGTGGTGAAACTCGTGTACTTAAGTATTCAATAATATCAGTGAAGTATTCATCAGCTACATGTAATGAAAATAATTGTGCATCAGGGAAGTTGTCTTCCAAGTTAGTAGGTTCTTCTCCATTGGTTACCCTTTACATGTGATCAGGTCCTGCATTCAGCTTCTTTGGTTTGACTATCACCTCAAAATCGAATTCTTGGAATAATAAGAGCCATCTACATATCCTCCCCCCCCCCCCCCCCNATGGTTTGTGAACATTTTAAAGTGTTTACCTAGTAAATAATGCCTAAATTTCTGAAGTGCATATACCATGGCTAGGCCTTCTCTTTCTATGGTGTTGTAATTATGCTCATATTCTGACAAATTTATTCTTGCAAAGGCTATAGGATGATCTAAGTCCCCTTCTCCTGACTATGCCAAAATTGCTCCAAGTGTTATTGTTTATGCATCTACATGCACATGAAATGTCTCTTCCCAATATGGAAATATTAATATAGGTGTTTTCACCATATTTTCCTTTAGAGTGTCCAATCATTGTTGTCTGTCCTCATTCCACTGAAATTTGGTGTCCTTCTTTAACATTTTTTCCATTGGTGCGGTAATATGCGCATACCCCTTTATAAAATTCTTGTAGTATCATGAATGTCCCATTGTTTCTCTTAACTGGCGCACTGAATTTTGTGGTGGTAAATTCACAATGACTGCAATCTTAGCAAGGTCAACTAGTAAACCTTGTTTACACACTATATGTCCCAACAATATCCCAAAAGGTGTACCAAAAATGCATTTCTTGTTGTTTAATGATATCTGGAATTGTCTGCATCTTTCCAACATTAGTCTTAACAATTCTACATGGTCCTTCAAAAGACTATACATAGTCCAATCATCCAAATATACTTCTAGAAACTGATGTATGAATTCCTTAAAAGTAGCTATGACTACCCTTGAAAAGATAGTTGATGCATTCTTCAGTCCAAAGGGCATGACTGTATATTGGTAGGATCCCCATTTTGTATCAAAAGTAATCTTATACATGTCCTCTAGATCTATTTTAATCTAATGGTATCCTAAGAATCCATCTGTGAATGAATATGCTTCTTGGCCTCCCACATTCTCTAATACCCCATCTGCAAAAGGGGTATGGAAAGGGTCATGTAAGCAAGCATCATTGAATTTATGCAAGTTTACACAAATCCTTATCCCCCCTTGATTCTTTTCCTAGACTACCATGGGATTGATCCATTCAGGTTCCTCTGTTGGTTCTATAATGTCAGCTTCCAACATTCGGTCATTTTATTCTTATACATTGGATTCAGTCTGTCAGGTCTCTTTCTAACAGGTATAGACTCAAGTTTGAGAGGTATCTTCATCTCACTTAGCTCCCTATTATGACTTTCATCTATGTAAAGGTTGTTGGAAATAGGTCATTGTATTTGTGCAATAACTATGTTATTATTTCTAATGTTTGCTCATCCTAATAGTCTCCAATAATTTCCATTTTAGGATTATCATTCGTCCCAATGTTGACTTTATTAAATTTATTGGGGAAGAAAATGCCTCTGACTCTAGAGATGGACCTTCCACCCCTCTTTCTCCTTCAATATCCGAGATCGGTATGTTGCACAGATCATCTTCATCTGGTGCTTCCTCTTCGACATGATAACATGAGAGTAACTCTTTGACTGTCTATATGTTCTATTATTGATATTCTATTATGATTTCAATCTCTGGTTCATCAAAAAATATCACTCCCCTTATCAGCTTTAGCACTAAATCAATGTTGGGGTTCTCATGCTCGAATGATAAGGTTACTACAAAATTATGTTGTAATATTGTCCATTTTGTAGTGCCTCTGCGCATCTCCTAGTCTATGTACCAGTTCCCTGGGATCCCTTCCAGTGTATGAATAAAGTGATGAGGCCATTCCTCTGGTGGTGTCATCCTCCATTGCATTATGTAGTTCTCCAAGTGTTCAACTGGTGTTCCTTGCCCATCATACTTATGCATTCTATTTCTCCCTTGTTCAGCACCAAATCTAATGTGTAGTAGTCATTTACACTGATACCAGTCCTAAATTGTTTCTTTGTGTACACCCCACCATCTTGCAAGTGTTTCCTTAAGTGAAATATCTAGGGCTAAGAGCCTCTTATTTTCCAACACTTCCTCCTCATATTTTTTCAAGAATTACCCTAAATCATTTAGCCCATGAAAACTAAGAGGTTCTCTTATCTCTGCACAAACCCATCATACTGCACAGTCGATTCTTGTGAACCTCCTTGTGGAGACTTCATGTAATCGTTGTTTTCAATTCTCCAAACATGTGTCTGAGTCGGAAGCATGTGATGTAATGCTTCTCTAGATGAGTACCCCATATGCATTTGGGTTGACATAATCCTCTTCTCGCGTGGTGGTTATGTACAATTGATTTATTTCTTCCAAATCCAAACAAGTCTCCTCTACGAACCTTTATCCTTTTGAAGGATCTAATGGTGCAATGAATCTATATTGACCTGATTCAAAAGTCACCTTTATTTTCTTTGGGTTTATTATATCCTATTTATAAAATATCAATCCAATCCAAGTAATGTTGGGTAAGGTGTTGTGCCATCTACTATCTCTATCACTTCAAAATCTTCCATAGTGCACACTCCATCCAAATCTACTGTGACACCTTTAAGCCTTCCAATTGGTAACACTCTATGTTGATTTGTTAGTTTCAACTGGACAAGTAAATAGTCTAATGTGGGTTCTCCCATACATTTTCATGTATTCTTAGGTAGAACATTTACTTAAGAGCCTAAATCCAGTATAATATCTCCCATGTTGAAATCCCCAATGTTGAAATTTAGTCTGAATTATCTGCTTGTCCTTCTTCTTGTATGGAGATGATTAATTGTTTTCTACTCTAACCTCCCTTCTACCTCTGTGTTGCATTTTTCTAGCATATTTTTTAACACCTTGACAGATGTTGGATCATTCAATAACTTAACACAAGCTTGCAAAAAACTTTGTATGGCACTTACTTTCTCTAAAGGTTGTCCTTTACTAGTATGGTCCATTGAGGATGGAATCTCATACATTGGTGGGTTCTGAGTTTTTTGTGCAACTGATGTAGACACAACATTTTTCTTGAGAAACTCTTGTTTGGCCTCCTTAAATGTTTCCTTTTATTTCCACGTGTCAAACTGCTTATGTGGCTCAATATTCTTCTTAACCTATTAGAGTTGAGCTGGATCTTGTTTTGTTGCATCAGCTCCTGTCTTGGCTCCTCCTCGAGTGACTATATTGATGTTTCTCCCATCATCCTTGGCTTATTCATAAATCCACTAGACATTCTGGTTGTTCTAGTTAATTTTTTCCTGGATCTTTCCCAAGAGTGTTGGGTAGTCTTTTGTGTCATGGTCTATTGCGCGACAGTACATACATGTTGTCAGTGGAAGTGGACAATCCCTTGCATAATTTCCTAGTTGTTGGAAGCTCTTTCACACTACTAGTCATATGCCTCATCCAAATCCTCCTCTACCTCTTCCTCCACCTCTATATCCACCTCGATCTCCTCGTGGTGCCTTGTATTGGGGTACCTGGTTATACTATGTGGGGTCACACTGTGGCTTCGCATTATTGTATTGCGGTTGTGCATTGTTGTATTGTTTTTTTTCATTGTTGTATGGTGGTGGTACTTGGCTGAACTGAGGCGTATCTTGTATTGTCATCATTTATTCTTGCACCCTATAATTGTCTGAAGTTTTTTCTCTCGTCAGTTCCATCGTTCTACAATCCTTATCATCATGACCCACTAATTTGCAAAAATTGCAATATCAACTTTTCAGTACTATCTTGTACTTTTGCATCATTGGAAAATGATATGGATCATTCACATGCGTCTTAAAAATATCACATCATGGTCCTCTTGATGGCAAGGGGTTTGGAACCCTTGTTTCCATGTACTGCGCACAATTTGGACATTTGTGCTTATGGTGTGCTTTTGTCTTGCATAATGTACACCAAACATCTTCTCTTTTCTCTTTTCCCTTATTTTGTTAAACTTGAAATGTTAGATTCTTAAAATCCTCATTCAAATCCTCTATTGTTGGATCTGTCTATTGATACTTCTTCTCTTCCAATTGTAGGGTTTCTTGCAGAGCCTCTGCCTAAGTTTGGAACTTTTGGTGTCTTAAAGGATACTTCAAGTGTGGTAACAGTGAGTTTGCAAATAAGTGCCTATGTTGCATGTCAGTAATTGCATATTTCAACTTACCTTTCAAACGTTTGAACCTATGATCAATCTCTCAAACAGACTCACCTAGTTTCTGCCTAATTTCAATCATTTCATTCATGTACTACTCTTCTGAGCTTGGCTTCTGAAATTCGCTTACCAATAGTTTTTTCACGTCTGTGATAGTCTTTGGTACTCCATGTGGACTGTTTACATCCAAGCTCATGCACCAGTCTAGCGCGTGGTCTCTTAGTGTGGTAGCTAATTTTGCAAGCTTTTGTCCTCGTCTTTGATATGCTTTGCTTCCCTGATCTTCTCATATATGAATAAATTATGTTCAGGGTCCGATGATGCCTCTCCCCGAAATTTAGGTAATCTGATCATGGGATCATGTCCTGCCATTTTGAACTGAGTTGAACTACTTCCTCTGTGTGATGTAGATTATTTACTATTACTTCCTAAAATTGCTCCCCCGGTTGATTTTCCTTAATTGGATCCATGTCTTGTTGTTCTTTTTCCACTAAAATCTGGCTTTCTAAACGTTGGTGTTCTTTATGGTGTATTATTCGCACATGGGATTATAGGTTCCACACTGACAATGATCTGGATTAGATTTTTTCCTTTTGTTCCTAAACCTAGACCTCGTGTTTTCCTTTCATATATTGTGTGCAGTATTTCCTTGATATTATCCATAGCCTGGAGATCCTCTACCTCTTTTTCATCGTTCTCCAATCCCTATCTGTCAGCTATGGCTCTCTTCTTGTTATTCATTTTATATTGTTAGGGTATTCCACTGTGCATCTTTCTATATTTTTCCATATCTTCTTTATATGATCATATTCCATCATGATTGGGTCCATGGCCTCCTTATTCTTTCCCTT
This sequence comes from Picea engelmannii, assembly GCA_009831015.1. NCBI lineage: Eukaryota > Viridiplantae > Streptophyta > Pinopsida > Pinales > Pinaceae > Picea > Picea engelmannii. Next base: position 208,841 of record ML795338.1, read on the forward strand.
ATCCATCTCCCTATCCATATCTCAACCTCATGTTAGTGCTTTCCCCCTTCCCCCATGCATGCAGGGAAGTTTATTTGTATGATTCCATGGTGATCACATCATTGTCATACAATAAAATATATATTGAAGTATACAATGATCTAATGTACCTACCTCTGGTTCCTTTTATAAAATCCTACTCTTCTACAGTGTAGGACTTCATGGTATCTACTACAAATTCAATGATAAACCATGCAACAATATTGTTTTACCAAAAATATACTACGCGCATGAATTTGTTATTAACTCATTGTAACTACGCAATATCTGCAGGATTCCACTCCAGTTGTCTAATCCAATTCATAGGGTGGTTGTCCTTCAACCTCAATAACCACTCTTGCAGCAAATGCGGGAAATCACAGAAAAATACCTCATGCAAGTTGTTAAACATGTATTTGTCGAGATATTTATGCGGTGTTAACTTAGGGTTTTTTATGTCCTTTTGCGCAAACTCGAGTCCTTTTTTTCAACCATATTTCAATTTCTGCCTTCATTGGATTCCATGGCCTGAACATTCCCTTCTATAGTTTTATCCTCCTCGCTTTTCTTCCACAGATCTCGTCCACTCAATCTTGTGAAGTTCCAGTCGGCAACAGAACCATTTGTTGGGTTTAACTTCTTCTTGGGCTGACCCAGGTTTTGATCTCAAAAAGGTTTCCAACAAAAGCCTCAAAACTTTTGGCCCTCCTGGTAAACCAGAATGCAACGTTGCGCACATGATACACAGTGCAGTCTAACCCGAGATATATTTTATGGGGGATTACAATACTTAAGTGTTTTTAGTCTAGGAATGAGTGGGATTTGTGGGTGGATTCTTTCTTCCTTGTGCATTATCCTTGTTAATCATTCATCTACTTCTATGATTTATTCATCTTTAAACCTATGCATGCATGTTGATATATCTACTTTAACCATTCATTATTAAGCTAATGATCAACAGAAAAGTAAATCATTCATTAACAATCACATAGAACACAAGGTTTATCGTGGTTCACCCCCTCCTGGGCTACATCCAAAAATATCTAGCTTCTCTACTCTTTTATTTATTTTGTTGCAAAATCTTGCATTCCACACATTATATCTTCAATAATACACTCAAAATGAGGATAAGAACCATGTGTGAGGCTAACTAAATCACACCATGATCCTCATCCTGTAACCTAACCCTCAAAGACTAACTTATTCGACTCTACCACAAAACTTATTACAATCAGTAGCTTTCCAACCAATTAACTCTCAATACTTAACTGACATCCCCCTAACCTAGACCTCCTAGGTCCTTATTTATACTACTTTATAGGCTTATATCCGTTACAATATTTTTCAAAAACCCTAACCCTACCACGGTTAGGATTTTCTTCCTGTGCGCCACGTTGTGTTTCCTCCTGCATGTTTCTTTTCCTTCTTTTTCTGCATCCTGCTTTCTTACCACCTATTGTGTGTGCTCCAAAATTAGGTCTTTCTCTCGAAAAATAGGTATTTCCCAAAACAGATCTCCCTCCCAAAGATAATCATGCACCAAAAAAAGTATTTCTTCCCAAAATAGGCCTGCACCCAACATTATTGTTGCAATATAGGACATAAATATTATATTTCTTTTCCACTTGATTTTTGAGCTTATATCTTGATTGTTCGTCTTGTCTAGGGAAGGTGTAACACTTTGGTGCAGGTACTCAAGTATTTGGAAACCATGTATTATAATCAAGACCCTTTTCCAAGCCCTCACACTTCTTCCATCGTTGACCTAAGGGGTTCCTCTCAAAATATCTTCATCCTATGTCTCAATCCCCGTAGGGCCACCCGAGATTCCCCCCTTGAGGTGATTTTAATATCTCCAAAGTGAGGGGAATACCTATCTAAGGTGAAAATGGGTAAGTATTCCCATAGTTGTCTCAAATTTGTAGATTGGGTCGAGCTTTTCCCAACCTACAATTTTTGTGATAACATTTTGGCGTCATTTCCAGGGAGGATTTTGAATCCTCTTTCATTCCCTAACAACATCTTGGAAAGATTTGACCCCAAATAATTTACCCCTATATTTCTTGGAGACTCTACTTGAGGGAATTACCCTATCCCTTTCTTTCCTTGATGAGCTAAATCTCATCTGGCGAATCCACCATCCTAGAATACATCTTTTAGAAAAACCCTTCCCCCTAGAAGATTCAAACCTTCCAAAACTTACCAAAGAAGGTCTCCTCTCCATTTACCCATTGTCAAACAATTTTTTCATGGTAATATCCCACTTGCACCAATGGATCATCCTTGGTAAAAGGACCTCTATAAACCCTTTAACATGGAATACATCGCTAGATATCCCAATACCATGCCTAAAGAAATCAACAAATGGTTGCCAAAGATTTATGGGAACAATGTAATCACCACAAAATGGTGTATGCATGTCATTGGTCGGGACATGAAAAATGAAGGAGTGGAACATGAAGATGTTGCAATGAAGGTTCTAGCAACATCCCTCACTGAAGATTCCCAACGGTGATTTGATGGCTTACCAGATAATCAACTCACCACTTATGAATAATTTAATAAGTTATTCAAAATCATATGGTCATTGAAGAAAGATAGTGGAACGCTAATGACTCGGTTCAAATGGATAAATAAAAAGGAGAACGAGATAGTTAGTGAGTTTGATACCAGATTTGATAAACTACACAACCAAATCCCCCAGGATGTGCGCCCTATCGTAGCAGTTGTTTGTATTATTTATTTCAATTCCTTTGAAGGGTATTTTGGTTTCATCATAAGGGGTGGTAAACCCCACACCTTGGCAGAAGCCAAAGAATATAGTGAAGACATTGAGGAGAATATTGTGTGCTCCAATTTTGATCCTTTTCAGTATCCTCGTGATAGAACAAAACCAAAAGAAAAAACAACTACAAACAGTGCACCAGATCCAATTTCTCTCATACCTCAGAAACTTGATTAGATGAATACTCATTTTTTCCTAACTCAAAATCAAGTTATGAGTCGGTTGAAAACTTTGTAAAGGAATCAATTTTCTCCTGGGAATCCATTCATCAAGAAAGAACCCATAGGTTGGAAGGAAAAAAATCAACAAGAGGAAAAGGCTCTTGACACATTGAACCCTGTTGGGATGATGAACTTGGAGGAACTACCATGGTGTTCTCCCTGTCAAGAACCTTATCCAGAGTAAAAATGTCCAATACGAGAAGAATAATATCATGACCATATCAACTTCATACATACAATCTTGGCATTTCAGGATGATAATTATGATGAACCCACAGATATTACGCAGGAACATATTGATGAAGCTTAAAAAAGGGGATCCAGAGAAGGTCGAATGAGAGTACTTAATCAGTTGATTGAATATCAGAGAAAATAATTAAAGAAGAGGGAGATCCTAACTTATGAAAGAAGGAACAAAATTCATATATTGCCTCCACAGACTTTAGAGAAGAAAAACCCACCTCATCTAACAAAGAAAGCTTAAATTCAGTCAAATGAAATTGCTCCCTAGCCAGCAAAGAAGGTGGTCCCACCACCCCCACTTCTAGTTCAATAATTTCTCCAAAAACCCATGCAAGCAAAAGAGATATGGTTGAATATAGATGTCTCGGTCATGGTTGGAAAAATGAATATGATAGTCCTAATGATATAAATGTGCAAAATTACCTTCGTTAGAAGAGAAGTGTTGAAGTTGTTGAAAGTTCCAGTTGAGGTATAAGATCCTTCGATAATCCTGAACACCATGTACCTTGGATGGTAAAATGATCATAAACCTCCCTTCTACCTTTCTTTGGGGATGAATAATCTCATCTTGCAAAATTGCATGCTAGATTCTGGGGCCTCAACAAATGTGATTTCCTTAAAGGTTATGAAGCAACTTGGCCTCAATATGACTATACCTTATGGAAATTTTTGTGGTATCAATTCCAAGAAATTCAAGGTTTATGGTCTCATAGAAGATACATAGCTCTATTTGGTATATTTTCCTTACATTAGCATCCTCGTGAACATAGTGGTAATTAACATTCTAGATGCTTGTGGCATGTTATTATTAAGGAGTTGGGCTGCTACTCTTGCAGGATTCCTTATCATGGACCTTACTCATGCTTATATCCCCTTGGAGGATGGTACCTTTGAAGTTCTCTACAACCAATGAGCGGACAAGGAATATGTGATAGAGTGGGACCATCCTAACTGCATCAACGAAAATGAGTTTTATGAAGGTCCACTTCCCATTGAATATGATCCTCAGGATATACCTTTCATGTAGGAGGATTGAATAGATACAGTGCTTCTAAGAACCCAAGAATACAAGGAGAAGTTAGCAAAATTTCAAGGGAAGGAACCAGGGTCCATCAAGATATTGAAGAAATAAGGAGATAAAGGGGATAAATAATGTGAAAATGATATCAAATATGTAGTTAACAAAGATCCACCTTCGTACCCCTACATCGAGAATATACATTACATCAACTACAGTGAAGGATTCTTACATTCATGTGGGATAAGAGGAAGGGAAAGCCTGAATATAACTAGAAGAATAAAAATTATTGGCTTGGCCCTTACATCATCAAGAAGAAGACCAAGAAAGAGAAGTACTACTTTCCAAAAATGGACGAGATAAATATGTCATTACCAGTGGATGGGTCTCTTCTTTGACCCTACATTCAAGGTACTTGACTTCTTCAGGGCCCGGGCCCTAGGTAAGTAGGTAGGTCATCTTGATTTCTTTCATTTTCATATTGATTGCTCATGGTAGTTTAGTTGCATTTCATTTTGTATTTTCATTTTTCTCTACTTGCATTACTGTTTTACATTTTTTTTCTTTCATCATACTATATGAAAAATACAAAATTTTATTTTCTATATTAGTTTTCATTTTTGGAAATTTTGGTTTTTTATTATATGAGAAAAGGGTGAGTGAGCCACCCTATATTTTACGGTTTGATGTTTCAATGTAAACACGGGTCTAACCAGGAGATGTTGAGGTTCTCATGCACTCTATGACGAGTACATGTCCTTGAGTAGGAGCCAGATGTCTCGACGTCCTCAGGTTGCAAACATGGAGTACCGAGAGACAGATGACTGACAATGTCCACATGCACAGATAGAGACCCACTTCACCATTGCACATCCTCGGTTCATCACGATGGAATTCACCACATCATCTTTCTTCTGGAAGACAATGAGTATTTCTCCATGAGGTACAAGTTAGTTATTGTGGTAAGTGTAACTTTAATACTTGAGGCATTTGAGTATGTTTCATTTAAAGCTTATTTTGATTATAGAACTTATGCTTGGAAATTATGCTCTTTGCCTCGTTTCACCTTGGCGGTTGACACTGTGCCCTAGTAAGAGGTCACCCTTGTGAATGTTTTTTTTACTAGGAAGTCCCCTTGATGAGTCATCGTATCATTCCCAATCATACTTATCACTTATCTCACTTCACCCCTTTTTGTCTCCTTATCTTTTGAGATTTTCAGGTAAACTGAGCTAAGAATGGATTGTATCTCATTTCATGGGAAGAATGGGTTGAAGGCCCATAGGGAATGTAGCTATAAAAAGATGAAATCCAAACTATAACCTTCCATATGCTCTCCCAAATATGTCTTGAGAACAATGAAGCATTTCGCATAAAACGTCAAAGACCTCCAAGAAAAAATTTCATATTATATAAATGTCCCACTTATTAAGGGATCTACGCAAGTGTGTTATGACCTTTGTTTTACCCCTATGGAACTCTATGTACCTCTCCATTCAAGTGAAATTGTTTTACTTCCCCCCAAGATTTATGTTACCCATTGGGAGTACCCAGTTGTTCTGGACTTTAATTAATTAATGGAAAATAAATGGGCTTGGAAAAAGGATGCATTGAAAACGAAGGTGCAACACACCCTCTATAAAGAAACCCATAAATGAGACAACACAAACCCTTGTATGCCATGAACCCCGTGCCAAAAATTATTACCCCCCATCCACTTAATCTTATCCACATGACTTAGAGAGGGTCCACCTAAGAAACACTCCTTTACTTAAGAAATGATTCACCCAATAAGTCACCTTGTCAACCCTCCCATACCTAAATGCAAAAAATTGCATAGGGTGTTTGAGCCCTTGTTTAATTTGATAAGGTAGTTTTGATGCACATGTTTAGGTGTCTCTTTTATTAAATTTGATTTTAATTTCCATGATATTTTTTACTTGATATCCTTGGAGGGAGTACTTGTATGTCCTTGCAGAACCTTGTTGATGGACGTTTTGGAGGAACAAGCCCAGATTGGGCCTTGATTGGGGCAGGAATCCCACAGGTTGGATGCCATGAACCAGAAATTGGGAGCAGCCAAAGCTTGAAAATTTCCTTTGGAGGAAAAATAAGAGATTTTTGATGATGATACCTAGCCCACCTTTTCCCAGTGTTTGGCCTTGAAAGGTCAAAACGTCATCTTGGAGGGCTTGACGTCACCCTAGGGCTAGGGTTTTTTATGGTGGTGGTGATCTTTGAAGATGGTTTGGCATGATAAATGGAGAAGGAAGACACATGGCATGGTGACACATGGCCTTTGGAGCCCTAGCGATCCCTTCAACAACTCAACGACTTCCATAAAGTGCCAAAATGTCACCCCTCTAGGGTGTGACATCATATTTCTAGGGTTTGTTAACATGTAAATTCAAATTAAAGTTGTAAAGGCGAACAAATAAGGGGGATGGCCCCATTATTTTTTGGTTTACACTATTTTTATGTGGAAAAACAAATTTTAGAGGTCTTATATAAATAAATACCAAAATAATTTCATTTCATCATAGCTCTCTCATTAGAGAACTACTTGGCTAAAATTTGCACCCTTCTTGGGCATTTTTGGACTATCTTTCTCTCTCTTGTGCAACTTTTTTGGATGCTTGTTATGGTATATTTTGGAGCTAAGGTGGTTCACACCTCTTGGAGATTTGTTCTTTTGCATGTGGAAGGAAATTGCTTGGTAAAATAGGGTTTTGTTCTGGTTATCTTGTAAAATTGGTAAGAGAATTCTTGTACTCGTTGGTATTTTCTTCTTGTTTCACTATTATTCATACATAAACCCTTGGAGGATTATAAGGGAATACACCCTCCACCAAGTTCCATCTTATTTTGAATTTGATAAGTCATTTATACAAGGTTTATAGGAGGGGTAAAAGGGATTACACCCTCCTAGGCTCACCTTTGTTGGTTTTGCATGTTCTAGGGAGTAGAAAGGACCACACCCCTAGAGATATTGTGGATCCAACCCTTATAACCAAGAATTCATTTACGCAATATATTAAAGGAACCAATCTTAAAATTGCATTGGAGAAACAAAATAGTTGCATTGGATTATGTGTTTTGTTGAGATATTCAATTGTCTAAAGTGGAATCAATTTTACATGCTTTTAGATTGCTTGAGCCACTAGGGAATATAGCTTAGCCAAGGACATATTATTGTTGTTATAAATTTATCCTACATCCATTAGGGTTCCAGCAAAATCATTAAAATCTGTTTCTCTTACTCACTATTCAACCATCAGAAATTGTCAAGAAGTTGTCATAGTAATCTACTAATCATTGTGCATATTTTGGGTGGTTTACTTGTGATTTTTGGTGGTTGAATCTTTCTTCTTTAGAAATTATTTGCTACATCCATAAGGTTTCCTTAATACTTTTTTTATAACTTCATCTAGAATCCATAATTCACCATCAATGTCCATGCTTAATTATTGGAAAGTTATTTACCGTTTTAGTACTTCAGTGTCCAATAACTTGATAATTTTGATGGTTAAATCTATAGTAAATAGATATTATTCTTGTTGATATATATTTGTGTTACTGTTGTAATATAGGACAACAAGCTTCTCTTGCTTTTCCACTTAATTTTTGGGCTTGTATCTCGATTGTTTGTCTTGTATTTGGCAGGTGTAACACTTTGGTGCAGGTGCTCATGTCTTTGGAAACCATTTACTAACATCAAGACTCTTTTCCAAGCCCTCGCACTTCTTCCATAATTTACCTAAGGGGTTCCTCTCAAAATATATTCATCCTCTATCTCAATCCCCCTAGTGTCACCTGAGATTCCCCCCTTGAGGTGATTTTATTATCTCCAAAGAGAGGGGAGTACTTATCTAAGGTGACAGTGGGTAGGTATTCCCATATTTTTCTCACCTTTGTAGATTGGGTCGGGATTTTCCAAACCTACAACTTTTGCAATAACACTCCTTTTTCATTCCAGGCCAATAAACAATTTCTTAGTGGTTGTGATCATTTTTGGATAACCGGGTGGCAAATATATGGTCTTTTATGTAGTTCATCCATGATGAACCTCTTTAAGTCTTCACAATTTGGGATATCAAACTAACCTTTGTAGGTTATCATACCATCATTCAACAGTTTATATCCCTCATACTTCATCCTTGCAGGCTCTTTCTCTAGATATGCCCCTACAGTTTTGAAACAACCATTTGTTTATTGTGCACTTTTAACCCTTTCCTTGATGTCTGATTCACATGTGCTTATATCTTCAAAGTTAATCACTTTCATGTTTCTACTAAGGGTGTCGGACACCCTATTTTGTTTTCCCTTAATGTGTTTGATTTCAAAATCAAATTCACTAAGGAGATTCATCCACCTAGCTTGCCTAGCATTGAATTTGGGCTGGTCAAACAAATATCTTAGCCCACTATGGTCTGTCATAAGTAAAAAAAATATTCCTAGGAGGTAATGCCTCCACATTTTCATAGCATGTACTATGGCAGCCAATTCCAATTCATGTGTCACATAATTTGCTTCATGCTCATTTAATTTTATGGATTCGTAGAAAATCACATGCCCTTTTTGCATGAGAACTCCTCTGAGTCCTTCCATGCAAGAATTTGTACACACAAGGAAGTTCATGTTTGGGTCTGCAATTTTCATCACATGTGCAATAGTTAAAAGGTGTTTCAGTTGCTAGAAATTATCTTCATACTTTGTTGTCCAAACAAATTTAACTCATTTTTTCTGAAGGGAGGTGATTGGATAACCAATCTTGGAAAAACCCTTTATGAACCTTCTATAGTAGAATTCTAGGCCCATAAAGGATCTGATATCAGCTACATATTTTGGTGTAGGCCAATCCATAATGGCTTTGATTTTTTCAGGATCAACTGCCACTCCTTTCTCGGTGATGACATGGCATAAGTAATGGACTTGTTTTTTGAAAAATTCACACTTACTAAACTTTGCATAGAGCTTGTGCTCTCTTATCTCTTGAAGATCTAAATTTAGGTGCTCTTCATGTTCTTACATGTTCTTAGAATAGATTAGGATATCATCTATGAAAACCACAAAAAATTGTCCAAGAACTTGTTGATCACATTGTCCATTAAGTGCAGAAAGGTGGTCGGTGCATTTGTAAGCCCAAATGGAACCACCACAAATTCATAGTGCCCATATCTTGTCCTAAATGTTTTTTTATGTATGTATTCATCCTTAATCTGAACTTGATGGTATATCGACCTCAATTCAATATAGGAGAAAATTGTAGCACCCCTTAATTGGTCAAATAAGTCATCAATTCTTGGTAAGGGATACTTATTCTTAATTGTTATCTTGTTGAGTTGCATGTATTCTATGCACAACCTGAGTGTGCCATCCTTATTCTTCACAAATAAGGTTGGTGCTCCCCAAGGAGACATACTAGTCTGGATGTAACATTTTTCCAACATCCCATTTAGTTGTAATTTGAGGTCAACTAGCTCAGGTGTACTCATCCTATAGGGTGCTCTAGACATTGGCACCACTCCAGATATAAGTTCTATTGAGAAGTCAATGTCTCCTCTTGGAGGTAGACCTGGCACCTCTTCTGGAAACACATCTTTCTACTCTCTCAATATAGGATGGTCCTCTAGGATAGGTTTATTGTCCTCGACAAATTGTAGTACTTGTATTGCATACAAAGGATATCCTTTTCTGCAATACTTCTTCACTTGAATGTTTGATATTTGTCTCACTGAGACAGGATTTTGAATTCCATGTAGAGTCATTTTCTTCCCTTCCTCGTCTTCACACTCTAATGTTTTATTGTAATAATCCAACTTGGCTTTATGGGCAACCAACTAGTCCATGCCAATTAGCATGTCATAATATCCTAAAGGAAGTATTTTTAGGGTTGCTTCGGTAGACAACCCATTCATAATGAATTGGCATGTTGGTATGACCTTTGTTACCTTTCTTTTCATTCTAGTGGCTAGTTGTACCAGCCATGATTTAGCATGTTTTACTTGTTGGAGTTTACATTTATCAACAGTTTGAGGGGCAACGTAACTCAAATTAGAACCAAGGTCAATTAAAATGGGAACAATATGGTTGGAAATTACACCTTCCATCTCCACCACTGAAGCTTGGTGTTCATCTTATATATTATCCAAGGCTGCATAAATTTATGGCATGATCCTAGCCACATCATTGATTGTGGTAGCTTCATGGATGTTGTATACCCTCCTATAGTCCTTATTCCTATGTGGGAAGTCTCTTATTAAACGTTCTTCTCCACATCCCCAGCATTTCAAGGGTTATCTCTTCGTATTATCATTCTTTTATGGGGCTGACCTGTAGTGTTTATTTCCACTCTAAGATGGAAAATTATGTTGGTACACACTCTTAGTGGGAAGGCTCATCTTAGAGATTTTCCCATGGTTCTTAAACTTTGAGGACTTAAACCCCTTCTTCTTGAATCCTAGTTTACCTTTCTTCTTCCAATCCATATGAGGTTCTTCCTTCTACTTGAATTTCTCATAGTAGTACCTTACCTTTCTAATAGTGTCTTCTAAAGTCTTAGGTTCATCAAAATCAATTCTATCCCAAAATTATTGAGGAAACCCACTAATGAATCGTTGCATATTCACCTTTTCATATTTTATATAGGGCACATACCTCATTAACTCTGGGAATTTTTTGATGTATTCACCTATGGTGGGTTGTCCCATCTTGAGTTCATATAACTCCTTAGTCTTTTCATCATATTACCTTTCAGAAGGGTACTTCCTCTTGAATTATTTCTTGAATTGTTTCCATGACAGCTCCTTATCATGAATTCCTTTCACATATCTAAGGTCCTCCCACCAAATAGAGGCCTTTCCATTCAAGTTGAAAATGTTTATTTGAGCCTTCATGTTTTTAGAGTAGCCATGGACTCTGAAGTACTTCTTTAAGCCAAGTATCCAAACTTATGCTTCTTCCCCCTTTTTAATTTCTCCATCAAAATTGGGTATTTTGCATTTTTTAAATTCTTTAGGGTCATGGATTTTGGAATGCTTCCTCCCCTTTCTTATCCTCTGAGAATGTGAACTAGTCTCATTGTTGGATAGTTCCTTGGAGTTGTCAGCTCTCTCACTAGAGGATTCTTCATATGAATCCTTGATGTTAGAATTCCTCTTGGATCCATGTTGGACCTTCTTCGAGGTGATTCTCCTTGTGTTGTTATTTTCAGGGCCATGTTTTTGTATCTTAGGTGGACTCTAGGTTTTCTTGGACTGATGTCTATCCATATTACTCTTTTTTGGTCCATGTTGTAGCTTCCTCTATACATCTAACAAGATTTGTAGAGAAATAGAATTTATCTTAGTTTTCTTTTCTTTTTCTGTTATAATCCTCCCATTGTCTTCTTTAAAGATTTATAATTTTTCCATGAGCATTCTTACAGTTTCAACCAAATCCAGAGGGGTTTCCACCACTTTCCTTTCATCAGAATCATCTTCTCTGTTATGGGAGCTCTCTCCAATCTCATGATGTGTTACCATTAATTATGTTGTATTTTTCCTTGTTATCCACTAATTGGTTAAGTGTTTTGTATCCCCCATTTCTACGGATAACTAAAGAGATAATGGATCGAAGCCCTCAGGTTGCATACATGGAGTGTCAAGGGATAGATCGACTCATGATGTCCACTTACATAGATGAATACACACTTCACCACCACACTTCTCTGGTTCATCATGATGGAATTCACCACATCAGTATGTTTCCATAAGACAATTGGTCTTGCTCCATGAGGTGCAAGTCAGGTATTTTGGTAAGTGTCACTTTAATAATTGAGGCATCTGAGTATGTTTCATTTAAAGTTTTTTTTTATTATAGAATGTTTTCTTAGAAATTATGCTCTTTTCCTTGTTTCACCTTGGTGGTTGACATTGTGCCCTAGTAAGTGGTCACCTTAGGGAAATTTTTACTACTAAGTAGTCTCATTGATGAGTCATCATACCATTTCCAATCATACTTATCATTTTTCACACTTCATCATTTTCATGTCCTTATATTTTGGGATTTTTGGGTGTACTGGCCCAAGAAGGGATTGTGCCTCATTCCATGGAAAGAAGGGGTTGAAGGAACAGATGGAATGTAGCTGGAAAAAGACAAAATCCAAAATTTTAACCTTCTAGATGCTCACCCAAAGAGGTCTTGAGAAAAATGAAACGTTTCTCTTAAAAGAATTGAAGACCTGCAAAAGAAATTTCACATTATATAGATGTCCTACTTGTTGAGTTGTGTACATGCATGCAGTGTCCCTTTCTTTCCATGCATATGGAACTCTGTGTACCTCTAGATTCAAGTGACATTATGGTACTCCTTTCAATTTTTAAGTTACCCAATTGTTTGGGAATTTAATTAATTAATGAAAAATAAATGGGTTTGGAAAAAGGTTGCATTGAAAATGAAGGTGCAACACACCCTCTACAAAAGCACCCATAAATGAGACAATATGAACCCTTGTGTCATGAACCCCATGCCAAAAACTCTTACCCCCCATCCAATTCATATTATTTACATTACTTAGAGAGGGTGCACCCAGGAAACACTCCTTGACTTGAGAAAAGACTCACCCAATATGTCACCTTGAAAACCCTCCCATACATAAACTTGGGAAGTTGCATAGGGTCTTTGAGCACTTGTTTAATTTGATAAGGTTGTTTTGATGCACATGTTTAGGTGGATCTTGTATTAAATGTGATTTTACTTGCCATGATACATTTGACTTGAGACACTTGGAGGTGCATTCATTTTTTTTGTGTAGGACCTTGATTAGTGGATGATTTGGAGGAGAAATCCTAGCTTGGGCCTTCATGGAAGCCCATAAGTTGGATGCCATGATCCACACACTAGGAGATAACAAATGATGGACATTACCTTTGGAGGAAAGAGAGAACAACTTGGAGGCTAACACATATCCCTTTCTAGCCCAATGACTTGTATTTGGAGGCCTTACACCACACTTCTTGGGCTTGACATATTTACTAGGGCTAGGGTTTGGTGGTGGTGGTGATAAATTGTTGGAGGATTGGCACCTTTTGATGAGGAGGATCCCTTGCACAATGACACATGGCCTTTGGAGTCCCAATGTCTTCTCCAAGCACTTCAACAACTTGCTAGATATGCCAAGACGACACCTTATTAGGGTGTGACATCACCTTTAGGGTTTTATTTTTGTGTAAAAATTAAATTATTGTTGTAAAGGGGTAAAGTAAAGGAGGTTGGCCTCCTTGTTTTGTGCTTTACCCTAATTAAGTGGAAAATTTTAATTTACATGACCTAGTATAAATAACGGTCATTTGACATTTCATTATTACAAACTCACTCTTCCTTGAGTGAGAGATACTTGGCTGAATTTTTCACCCCTCTTGGGAAAATTGCATGTCTCTCTCTTTGATGCTATTTGGATGCTTAAAAATTGTCTTGTGGTGTTAGAGTTTAAGCTATTATTAGGTTTCTTTTCAATTCACTAGATAACCATAGCATAGATAGGATCACTGAGAAATACACAATCACAAAAGACACATCATTTATCCTGGGAAACCCTCATGGGGGAGAAAACCCAACAAAAACTTCCTTAATATAGATAGCCAATGAAATGCCAAGAGAAAAAACCAAACACTACAGAAATTCCTCTCCAAGTAATGTGCCTCTCTCTCTCTTCCTTCTTTTCCAATTGCAGCTCCAAACTTGCACTCTAATGATCAAGTGAGTGAGTGAACAAATGAAGCACTAGCCTCCTTTATTTATACAATCTGGCAGGAGCTAAAACGAAGTGTCTTTTCACTGGCAGGGCCGACTTCTCTTTTTGGGTGGTTAGAACCAATTTAATTAATTCGGGGGGCTGACTTCTCATTTTGCTTATTACAATTAGGGTTTGAACAATCCGGAAAAGGGGATTTGGTCATTTACAATGCCCGACATGATCAATCCACAAAAAGGGATTGATATAATGAATAATACATCAAAATAGAATACTCTTTGCAATTACAATATTTCAACATGTGGAACTAAAGTGGTGTGCTATATTCTTGGATATTTGCCTCTTTATATGCTAATGAAAAATACTTGGTAGATAAGGGTTTATCTTGCATATCTCTTGGAATTGGTAAGAAATTTCTGCATGTTATTGTTTTTTTTTTCTTTCTTGTTTCATGGTTGTTCTTGGCTAAACCATTGGAAGAGTGTAAAGGCATACACCCTCCACCAAGTTCGTCATTATTGTTGAGTGTATAATTTATTTCAAAGGTTTCTAGGAGGAGTAAAAGGGCTTACACCCTCCTATATTTACCTTGTTAGTTTTACTTTCTCTAGGTAGTAAAAGGGCTTACACCCCTAGAGAATTAGTAGAACTAACTTTACACAAGAATACTCCATAACCCATTGATAAGGCACAAATATGATTTTGCATTGGAGAAATAAAATCATTGCATTGGTATACGTGAAAATGAGAGATTGTATTTGTTAAAGTTGGAATATTTTCTTAGTGACATAAGCTTGCTTGTGCCCTAAGGGTGTCTATCTTAGCCTAGTAACTCTTTTTCTAAAATTAATTAAATGCTACAGCCATTAGGGCTGTAGAAAAACTATTTTCTTTCATCTATTATTCAATCTTCCACGATTGAAATTTACTTGTAAACCTAGATTACTATTCTACTACTCATTTGCTATGTTTTTGACAGTTCATTTGTTGATTTGTATGGTTGGAACTTGTTGTTGTAGCAGTTTTTTGCTATAGTCACAAGGCTTCCCTAATAATTTTTTGATAACTTCCTTTGGAATCCCTATTTCATCGTCAAAGTTCATGCTTAAATATTGGAAAATTATCTGCTTATTTAGTACTTCATTTTCTAATAAATATTTGGTAATTTTGATGGTTAATTCTACAGTAACTAGCTCTTTTTATTGCTGATATATATTCTTGTTTATTGATGTAATATAGGATAGAAAGTTTCACTTGCTTTTCCATTTTATTATCTAGATTGTATCTCTATATTTTGTCATGTATCGGGCAAGTATAACACTCTCTTGCAGGTACAATATACTTTGGAAATCTACCAACTTCAACAAGACTCTTATCCAAGCCCTTTTCCACTTCCTAAATCGACCTATAATGGTTTCACTCTTCATTACTTCACTTTCCATCTCATTCCCCCTAGGGTCCCCAATATTCCACCATTGTGGTGATTTTCATCATCACTAAAGCGAGGGGAGTATCTCTCTAAGGTGATAGTGGGTAGTTACTCCCATAGTTGTCTCATTTTGTGGATTGGATCGAGATTTTCCCAACCTAAAAATTTTTCAATAACAGTGCTATTAACAACATTTTATGTTGGTTAATTATCCATTAATTTATGAACAACACATGTTATTTTTTAAGGTGAAATCAGCTTCATCATTTAGCACATAACAGCAACACATAGCTCAGGTTTAAAACATGTAAGAACAGAAAAATGTCTCATCCCTCTTTTCAATAGTAAAGTTTAAATAAGCTCTTACGGATAGGGTATGGTAGGGTGCCCTCCCCTTAAAAGTTCTCTAAGAAATATTCGACTCTTTCCAGAGTCCAAGTAGGCCAAGTGTTATTTCCTGCTCTAATACCACTCTGTAAGATACCCAACCCCCTAAGTACCTTTTCTAAGGGATGGGGTATTAAATTTTTTCTTTTTTCTTAACCATCTCTAAATATCTCCTTGATTTCATCATCATCTTCAGCTCATCACGGGATTTTCAATGACTACCAATGTGCCCAAACCCGAGCTCTAGATCGAGGGATATGGCATTTTAAATTTTTTGGGTCTTTATTGGACAAAAGTATCCTTAATGTCTCTTGGGTCACCCAATTCAATAACGATGATTTCCTTGGAGCTTCTACTCAATCGATGGATAACCACCTGTCAATTTCTAGGCTTATCATGTCTAGTGGGGTCTTCCTCGATTAACATATGTGATTAAATATCACCCATTTCTTAATCAATGATTCACCTTTGTTCTCAAAACTCCTCCCTATCGGAGTATTCCAGTCATGGTCCCACTGACTACTCTGAATATACGTATTTCGACAAATCGAAGGGTCCTCATTTATTTGATCATGTAGATGCAGTGTGCCTAGGGGTTCCAAATAATCATGAGATAAGTTAAAGGAAGATCCTTTTTAAGGACATTTTTGTGAAATCTAATGGTTTCGATCTTCACGGCTCACGCGATGAGATATATGGTCCTTAGACCTCCTGTCATCATAATCCCTCTTCTAATCATTTCTTCCAAACCTCCAACCATGCCAAGGAACTATCAATTGGATCCGACGATCCAAAATCCACATTGGCCATTCTTAATAATCTTATTGGATTAATTGTTTTGTAATACATCAAATTGCCACTTTTTAAAATATTATTTGTTTAATCCTTATTATTGTTAATTAACCCTTATTTAACTTAAAATACCAAACATTATCCCTATTGACTTAGTTGAATTTATTGGCCAAGTAACATCAAGAAATTACTCCTTCTTTTACCTTGAGAATTCCAGGTCCCCAAATGTTTCTTTTTCCGTTGTTAATTAAATTTCACTCTTATAATGATTATCATATGATATAATCTAAATAACTATATTATAATATAATTACAAGTAATTATATTATAATATAACATAGTTAACTTGACTAAATCACACTTAGATTTATTAACCTTATTTAGTATATATAAATCAGTGGACCCTGGCTTATAATTTTCCATGTGAACCCTCACGCTCAAACCTTCGAATATGGACATCCCAACATCTCGAAATTTCCATATATATATATATATATATATGGAAATTTCGAGATATATATATACAATACTAATTCCATCGCTCTTCGAACTCTTCGCACTCTGATCGTGTGCTCCCATCTCCATACTCAAACGGTCAAACTGTGGAAGGGGTGTGATATTAATCTTTAATATTATAGTATTTAAACATAACACCATAGGCCATGGTACTTCGATCAATTCATCCCTTCTCTCTTCTCTGACGGCCATACTCCAAAATTAATTTTGCTATCAATTTTATACCTTAAAGGAGAAAAAGGAAAATTATATTTTCCAGACCCTAAACTTTTAGAAATAAAAACACATTATCAAGAAACTCCTTCAGGAGTGCAGAGCAGCAAGTGCAGAACATAAATCTTAAAACTAGGAAAACTTAGCATGGTTTAATCCTTTGCACAGAAGGGGGAAATTTCGAATCTTTCGTTTCTCACGCATGAGACTAGAATTTATAAATTTTAATATATAGCTCTCTCATCTTATTATCCCAATTATTAAGACATTTAACTGGTAATTTTGGAAATTTACCAGGGGTTACCAGTATTTACCATTCATTCAATATTGTTCAGAAAAACACATAAATAGATACACATATATAAATTCATGCAAATGTATTTGTTTAAATTCTTTTCCAAAGCATTGCATTTCTTGGAGGTAAAATTCTCCATGGTAAAATTATGGTTTTATCATAAATACTATCCTTTGTTTTCATGCATCTCTTTTCTATTTTCAAGGAATAATTACTATTTCCAAATATTTCCCCTTTGGACATTAATTTACTGTTTAATTCCTGGTAAAAATTCATCTCTTACCATGTTTTAATGAAACTTGATTAATCACAATGCTTCAAATTTTAAATTTCATTTCATTTCCAATTAAGAACTTAAATTCTCATTTATCATTATTTTCTTGTTATTTATTTTTTAAATAATTTTCCTCTCTTCAACATTTGGCTTATTCTCTTAAGGCCAAACAAGGGTCTAAACTTCCCTCTAATTATGAAGCCTAGCAGGTTTTCCAGACCAACATAATGGTCAGGGCCAACTGACCAGTCTTCAAGTTGATCTTTGAGGGATTTAGTGGCTTATTCTTTTACTAATAACTTATAGATTTGTTCACATAGATTACTATAAGTGACCAACGATCACTATGTTCATACTTTGAGTGACAAACAATTACTAACAACTTCCCTTTTCAAACAAAGACAGGTAGAAAACCAACAACAGAATTGGTTTTCCAAACCTCATTTCATATTTCACAGTCAGCCTAACAATCAAAGTGAAAATGTCACCATTTAAATAGGATAACAAATTCTACATTTATCTAGCACATGAAATCCATAATATTAAATAAACTTGTCATGGAATTACAAGACACAGAAAACACTTATCCAAAATTTAGAAATCATTGGCAACTACTGAAGGGTGTGCCACTTTCCACCCAACCATAGGCACAATTGCTCTTGTTGTTTTCACAGTTGGCCACCCCCTAGCCAAAGTATGATGTCGTGAGAGAGAGTTCTTCATTTTCTCGGCAACAATAAGGGACAAAGGTTACTCTCCTTCTCCCTCAAGAAATTGGCAGTCCAGTTTTCAATCCACCAAGCAAGGGGGCCTAATGTGATTTCTCACTCAATCACTCAAATTATCTACATCCCCATTTATCATCTTGATTAGAAGAAATTTCCCAAGAGCTATTGTACCCAGAATAGTATATTTTCAATTATATTCAAAACCTGAGATCTTCACACACTCTTCTTCTTCATAAATGGTCCCCAAACCCATTCATGTGCATCCTCTCCATCTACCCACAATTTTTCCTCTTTTTATTTCCTTATATAGCAAGATTTTGTGGGTCAAATCCCCCAATTTGTGAGTCAGATCAAAATTTTCTAGATGGGTACTCTGCCCATTCTCTCATTGATTTCTGAGGACTTTTCAATTACCAGCTTGATTGGTAAGTAAATTATCTGGGACATACGATTTTTCTGGGTCTCAACATTTTTAAATCCAACAGAGTACTAGCTTGGAAGGGGTCATCTCAACCATTATGGGTTCCCCTCACCATTCCCTCTCATGGTAGTATAATTTGTATTCGCAACACCTTCACCGGTTATTCAAAAATTTCCATTTTATTTAATAACAAAAATATTCACATTACCTTTTTTAGCAAAGGGTCATCTTTTCCCAAAATACACACATAACCGATCTATCCATAGTCTCTTAGTAAAATATAATTATATTTACAAGCTGGGGGAAACAGGGGTATTACAAATAGACCTAAACAAAAACAATCCAAGACAAATTCAAGAACAAAAGAGTAGCCAAGAGGATACCAAGTATTCTTGAATCATATAATGTTTGGGATATATACCCCCAATTGTGACTAAGAATCTTTATTTACAAACAAATCAAGCACAAAAAGGTGCTTACCTAGTCATTGCATTGACTCAAGCACTCTCATAGAATGTCTATATATAAGGTGCCAGAGAATGTATATATATAAGTTGTCAAGTAAGTGGAGTGATATATTTTTTTTACACTATTCAAAGGAATGATGATTGTATGCAATAAGGGTTTGGATAAAAATATAGTAGACTAAATTGAGACAAGTTCTTATTATCATTGAAAGTGGGGTTTTTACTCATTTTGATGTTTTACCACTATAAAGTATGGTTTCATTGATTGGGATGTATTTTTTTCTATCTATATGATTTCATATTAATGTAATGGTAACAAACTTACAATGTTACACTCTTTTTATGGTGAATTTAGGACACTATCTAATTTAATAGACAACATTTGTTTATGTAATGTACCCCATCCCAACTGAGGGACATTACATGCAGAATACACATTAAAATCAAGATTCCCTACTCAATAATTTCCTCTAGCTTACTAGCAACAGATCGCAGACACAATTTTAACCATTTGACTAATACTATAGTCTTAAATACATCTAACAGCATATATTAAAAATGTGAATGCATCTGCTCAAGCAAACAGCAAACACACAACATTCATATAAATGATTTGCACATTGGAATAAAAATAATAAAAGAAAAGAGAACTTATCTATATGCATAATAACCAACTAGTTGCATATAAAGGATGAACCTCTTAGCCATAGGTGATGTTCTTCATTTCCTCTCATCAGCAAGTCACCCTCGAGCTGATGTTATGAGTCCACAAGGAGATTCATCCCTTATGTTTGTCCACTCTCCACACACAGGAGCCCCAAAACCCATGTTCCACTTTTTTCCCCACAACCTACACAACCCAAGGAATGGGATCCCCCTTCATTGCACACAGTCCCTTGGGCCTTCCCACTTCCCTTCAGGGATCCAGTGCATTTGATTGACCAAGAATCCTCCCAACTACTCTAGGAGTGTCCATAATAGCCTTCATAAGGCTCTTGGGCTATTTCCTCAACAAAAAACACTTCACGGACTTATAGTTCTATTTATAGGCACACATGCCTCTTTATCAACATAAAACATAGCCAAACAATGTCTTCCTTGAAGAACAACATGGCTTGTGTTCTTCCTGGAACTCGGCTCCTCTTTTTCTATCCAAAAAATGCAAGTAAAACTTATCTCTATTGTGCATATGAATTTCCCTTCTTCTCCCTTGCTCACTTGACTCTCACTCTTCCCAAAGATGATTGTACTTCTTCCCATGCTCCCCTATAAATATGGGATGTGATTCCTCACACCCACCACCTTACATGAGTTTAATGATTGGTTTTTGGAACACTCGATAGCAATTTATAAGGTTATACACAATGATAATAATTCAAGAATGTGGGTTGGATTAAAACCCATGAATAATTCCCCCTTGGACCCCTCTCTCTTATGGAATCATATCCCCCCATGTTTTCATTCATCTTGTATCGCAACCAGATATTACTATTTTTATTAATTAGTTCAATTTTCATAATATGCAATTCAACCTCCGGCCATATTAAACTAATATGGGCTCTTTTCCACAACACATCGACTCGTCGGCTTGAACATACTTATACAATTACATTATAATTCATTGGGATTAAAACAGGGGATTTTACATTCCCCTCCCCATTTTTTTTTCACTGTCCTTAGTGCACAACACTCTAAAGGTATACATTCATTTTAAAACTTCGATTCACCTACCATTAATCAAAAGATAGGCTCTCCAGCACAAAACCACACAGACATTCCAACCTAAACAAAATTACATAGGCACTTTGGCCCAAAATCTTAGATACGTAGGCACTATGGCCCAAAACATATACATGCATAGGCACTCCAACCCAAAAATCATAGATACTTTAGGCTCCCTGGCCCAAACCATGTAATATGATTTCACAATTCATCATTCTGGAAGCAATTCCAATAGAAAATCTCTCATTTTTCCACGACCAGTGTCACTTTTCTCTGGCTTCAACTGAAATATTATTCATACTTTGTTGATTCCCACAGCAATTCCAACCACCAAAATCGCATTCCCCTCAAGCTGCACAACCCAAGGAATGGGATCCCCCTTCACTACACATCGTCCCTCAGGCATTCCCACTTCCCTCAAAGGCTCCAATACAAGGTCAAATAGGAAGTCTGTAAGTTGTGGCTCCAAGAACTCCAGCTATGATAATGGAATCTCCAACTATCAAATAGTTGCAATTGTGCCTCTTGAACAACATCTTGACACAACTCTAGTGGAAACAAAAATAACAACATGACATACAATCTCATGCAACTACCCATGACAATTAAAACATAACACAATCGACTTAAACATATGTAGAGACGATGAAACAAACACACACAAAAAATCCAATCACATAAAAACACAGTGCATAAATTTCATTTGGGCACAACAAGAAACAGTAAGGAAAAAATTAAAACACATTGAACAACAATTAACCCATCCTTCAACATAATTAACACAATGAATACAATCACTTATTCATATGCTTGTTTCTCTATTTCACGAACAACCACGCCAAGGATTTATCTCGGTGTTCTTGTCTGACACACCCTCATGATCCCAATCGCCATGTCATATGCATTCTTAAGTTTTGTCCCCCTTTCCATTCTCACCCTCCAAGCTTAGGAATCTCCTTCACTGTTACACAATCCCTTGGGCGATCCACCATTTTCCATGGTGTTCTTGTGGAAGGGAAGTGCCAACTTACTACTAGATTTTTCACTGGAAATTTGTAACTTGTAGAAATCATAGGGTTCCAGTATCGCAGAAATATCCTCCTTCCAAATCTTCCTATCTTTAATATCCATCATCTCATCTATATCACACACATACATTCATCATGAGATATCATCATGGCAATTTTACATATTAATTTCCAAATCTGTTTTACATATAGGAAACTAAGTTTCCTAAGCACGATATGTCTTCTCAAGACATTTGTCTCTTGCAACAACAGACATCAGTATTCCTTATGGGATTACACCATTTCCCTATCCAAGACCATTTTTCCTGCATTTTTTCTCACTTTAATTCAACCAAACATATTGTTATCATATTATAACAATTTGCAATCATTCTTTTCTCAAATATGTTCTATACAGGAAAACAAAATTTCCATGCATGAGTTTTCTACTCATTATGTTTGACTCTTACATTTGTAGATATCGGTCTTCTTTATGGGCTTACATCATTGCCATATCCAAGACTACTCTACCTGCAATTTCCTCAACTTTCTTGTAGACAGACAAGATTGTTAGCACTCATGCACATTTTCAGCAGTTCGTGAAATGATCTCATAATTGTAATTTACCAACAATTCAATCATTTCCATCCATTATTCACATTAAAAATGGAATTCAACCATTAATTTTATTATATATAATGAAACCAACATTCATTGTACATGCATTATTAGCACACCAAGATTTTCATAATGCAATAAAACTTTACCAATAAATAAAACGAATGTGTCAATAATCATGGACACATCTACACAATGCATCCTTGCATCGACTCTGGAATACCATATTTCCATGTCATGTATTCCACCATGTGGGTTGGAAGGTATATCCCACTCCTCAACACACCATCAAACTCTTCACCAATTACTTCCCTAATTATTTGGATACCTTCCTCTTCAACTCATACACAACACTAGGAACATCATCCCTTAGTGTTATTCAGTGTTGGAAAATAGGTTGCAGTCCAACCATCAGTTATATAGGTGAAACCGTTATGCACTTGGATGGAACTATATCCTTTCCATGTCCAACCTTAACAAGGCCTCACACATGGCTTCATCTATTCTCATTCATTGCTATAGTAGGAGTATGTCTCCCAACTTGACTTGGTTATGATCTTGTAACCCACATAACATAATATGCAATTAATTTTCTCATAAATGGATTTAATCATTACACAACATGTATATACTCAAGGCCCTCTTTCTTTACATCAATCAAAATATTAAACTTTAACTAAGGGAATTCACATTACATAACATGTATATACTCAAGGCCCTCTACCTTTACATCAATCAAAATATTGAACTTTAACTAAGGGAATTCTTACCTCAATTCCCTTCAGCATTTATGCATCATAAGAAACCCAAAATAATATATGGATGGTTGTTGACAATTTACTTGATGCTACCTGATCAATTGGTATTTGGTAGAAGCCAATGTTATAATCATTTTCCTGGATACACAATCCATCATTAGTTTTATTCAAATATCATAGCATCGTTATTTCGTATATATATATATCAACATACTACTCTCATTCTACAAGCATGGCATATACATGTCTAGGCATGTTCACATGCATTCATTCACATCACTATGCATCAAGCAAGTAATATCATCATGCCTATTTCATGTACATGTACTATATATTTCTTATATGGATCATGCATCAACTCTATCATGCACTCTAGTGCATATTTATTTTAGCTTTATTTATTTATTTATTTATTTTTGTAGATGTTTGTCCCTGAATTCATGTATAACCTCGTTCCTTGTGAACTATCATTCTACTCAAATTTGCATCGTAGTCCTCTATTATGAACCTTCCAACCAAATCCCACTTGGACATTCTGCATTTCCAGCCACTAGATCCATAAGTGTTGCCATCTCACAACTACTTCCTTTATGCAGAGAATCTTGTCCCAACATCTTTTAGCTAGAATTATCAGTATACGTAGTGTTGTAACATGCACTACTATATTTGAATATTATCACTTCCCATTTCCTTGACCAAATCATTCTTGAAATACCATTTTCATTGATTATCATTGATTATCATTTCAATATTCTGAAATGTTTCTTTTATGTCATATTTCTAATACTCTTTGTCATTCATGGATTTGCTCAAATATAAATATCTCTCTTCACTTCATTAGGTGATTCAATGTGAAGCATTGTTTGGACATTCAAGACCACTCTGCTCCAAAAGGAATGCTACACTCCTCCATTTGCACTTGTACCCATCTTTTGTTGCGCACTTTGATAATAGAGACAATTTTCTTTCTTTTGATACCTTTAGACAAAAAATTGCTAGATCATATCTAACAATTCCCTCTTCCTGCATTCCCATACTTGCACATAGAGATGACTCATCCACCCATGAGTCACACCTCATCTCATGATATCATTTTTCCTTCTCTTGCAGCAAGCTTTGTAGCCTTCACTATATTTCTACCTTCAAGGCTATGGAGTTCCTCTTAACTCCACGTACATGCAATGACATTTCTCACCTATTGGATTCATTCTTTATGTGATAATATCTATTGATTTTCCTTTGCAAACCATTCAAACTCTATAGTATTTTAATACTAATATTTCCCTGCTCTTCCTTAGACCTTTGTCAACTTTGCACCACCTTCTCTACAATGCTACACTTCCCTTTGCATCTCTTTGATGCTTCAACCAGTTGTAGAAGATTGGCCCATTTCCTTGTCCAATTGACCCTAGAATTAATCTAGGACAAACCCCCACAGCCTCATTTTTTGAACCTTATCCTCTTTCTATAAATCCCTTCAGACAACACTCTATGTTGGAGTGATCCTCTACGTATCAGCAATGCCTTGTTAATAAACATTGCCCCTTTTTACTTTGCCAAAATATTGCACTTCAAATGTGCCTCTATACTTATTCATAGGCACTATATTGAGTTTCAATACTCTTCCTTACTCAACAATCACCTCTTGAAGTCACCTATTTCGTCTGGGAAATTTTCTCCAAATCTTGACTTTATTTGGAAGAAAAATCTTCACATCGAGTAGTTACATGGTTTATGGAATCCAATTCCACTTTCTCCTACAACTTTATGGAGAAACCCAATACTCCCCTAGATAAATTAGATCTTTTGTCATGATTTTCTCTAGATTATATTTCCAATTACTATACTCATGTTTCAATATGATATTCAAGACAAAATTTATGGCCTCCTGAAATTCCATTCTACTCAATGGTGTCCTTCAAGCTCACCAGAAACCTTTCTTCTAATTCCTTGAGAATCCTCCTGCTATAAACTAAACTCTGAGTGGATATATGGATTCTTCTATCCAATATATTTCTAATGACTACTTTCTTGCTCAATTCTAAGTATTGAGCAGAAATTTATAGGGAATTGAATATTGCCAATTTACCCCTTTTGTACACCTTCTCCCAAGTGCAAAATAATATCAAACACCAACTTTGGCCACCTATAGAGGTAATTTTTTAAGGAATCAAGGAAAATTTTATGTGTGACATAGATAAAACTACTAACATTGAATTCACATCAACTCTCATATTGTCAAAATAATGCTCCAATCAAAAACTGTGGCAATCTGGAATTGACAACTTTGCCCCTTTACTCTTTCTACTGGATTAGAAATTTTAGCCCTGATCATGCATCCCTACACCAATTCCTTTGGTATTTTGACAAAATATCATTTATTTATTTCCATTACTATATTTTGAATGATATGTTACAATTTCACCCTTAACTAGGCTCCATATTGTTAGTTACGGCCTGTGGAAGTTTTTGATTGTTTTAAATTTTTAGCCATGCATGCTACAGGTGTCTTCTTTCTTTTCCTGCACATTTTTTACTTACCCATATTCCAAATATAGCTCCATGGTTGTCTTCTATTCTCCATGATATTTCCATAAAATGATCATGTGCCCCAAATAGACCCCCAAGAAAGGATTTATGTCCTTCGAAAGTAAACTAGTGTTCAAATTTTATCTTAACTGTTTCAGTTGTAACTTTCTCATACGAGCTATGTTTTGCAAATAGATTAGCTCATTGGAAATCTCTCCTTAAGATATTTTATTTAAGTTGCAGATACTTTATGTGGTTCTTGCGGCACTTATAGTCTTCAAAGTTAGAACTCCTCAAAACGTTGTTTAGGCCCTCAAAAATGCCCTGCAACATTATGACCTTCAAAAAATGGAAATTTTCATAGAAAAAATGATTGTTATAGTACTATAATAGCATTTAAATATGAGTTGTTGATCTTAAATCGAGTGAGATCTCATCCATTGATATGAAATCCATCTACGATCAGCACTTTCCTTTGGACGTGTGCAACACTTTCCCAAAACGGTCGACCCAATTGTTGGCCATCGACCCTTCTCCTTGACAATCATTTGCAATACATCGCTAAATTGACCAACCCAACCATCAGCCATCAGCGGTCATAATTTTTCATTGGTGGATGAAACTCTCTACCAATCCAACCGACCTGATCATATGCCATCAACCATTCCTTTTGGCTAACGAAAACACTTATCCAATTCAGTCGACCCGACCATTGGAAATCGATCATTTCTTAGCTAACATGGAAACTATGTTGACATGGCATGACACATGAATGTTGGCATGGAATGACATGTAGAATATAACATGGAAATTTGTATTATGTTTATTGGCACATGGATGCTAACATGGCATGATGCATCTTCACCCTCTTTCCTTCATCGACCATTGACAATTTCCCTTTGATGACCCAAACACCTCGTTGAATCGATCGGCACCTAACCATCGACCATTGGCGATCAACACTTTATCTTGATTGATCGAAACACTTTTTTGAATTAGTCGACACCCGACCATCGGTCATCGAAAATTTCCATTGGTGAGATAAAACTTCACCAATTCAACCGACCCGACCATTAGTTGTCTACAAATTCTCTTGGACAACTCCAACACTTAGAAATTTCGTCCAAATCCCTCATGAATTTAGACCATTGATCTCCCATTCAAAAATGATCTTGGTCATTGATCTATCAAACTTCTCCCAGCTCTGTCGATGCTCGATCATCAGCCATCGGATATTTCTTTTGGAAAAATGAAACTCGTTGATTCGAACATCGGTCGTCGATGATTTCTCTTGGTGAATTCCCAGCACTTAGAAATTTTGACTAAAACTCAAATGAATTTAGGTCGTCGATTGGCTCCATATCTCAAATAGATAAAATTGATCTAGACTATCCATCTACTTCAAATTCCCAACTGCCGAAAATATATCTCAATTGTTGATCTGCTCGACCTTGTCAACCTTTGAAAACCTTATAAATTTTCAAATTTATCACAATGAATCTAGGTCGTTGATATTGAGATCAAATGCGATCTTAGTTGTCAATTCACTCAACTCTTCCCAAGTCTACAACAGCCATTAAAACACAATTTTCGACCTTCCAAGTCAAATTTTAACTCTACAACTCTATAGATTGACTCCACTAAACCTCTTAAGAAGTTCTAAGGCATTTAAGCTCGAATTTTGCTCATGGATTTGGGGATTTCTCTCTAAATTTTCATCGTTTTCCCCCAAATTCACACAGACCAAAATCAGTGACAACGAAACTTCCCAATTTTCACTCGTCCTGGCCCATACAATCTTGGTGTTTGAACCAGAAGCTCTGATACCATATTGTAATGTACTCGATCCCAATTGAGGGACATTACGTGCAGAATACACATTAAGATCAAGATTCCCTACTTAATAATTTCCTATATTTTACCATCTACATATCACACCCACAGTTTTAACCATTTGACTGATACCACAGTTTTAAATGCATCTAACAACATATATTAAAAACATGAATGCAACTGCTCAGGAAAACAACAAACACATAGCATTCATATAAACAATTTTCACATAGGAATAAACATAATAATAGAACAAATAACTTATCTATATGCATAATAACCAATTGGTTGCATATGAAGGATGAAAATCCATTCCATAGGGGTTGTTGTCCATTTCTTCTCATCGGCAAGCCACCCCCGAGCTGAGGTTATGATTCCACAAGGAGATTCGACCCTTCTGGTTATCTACTCTCCACACACAGCATCCCCAAAACTTGGGTTCCACTTTGTTCCCCACAGCCTACACACACCAAGGAATGGATCCCCCTTCACTACACATAGTCCCTCAGGCCTTCCCACTTCCCTCCAAGGCTCCAGTGCATTTTATTGACCAACAATCCTCCCAACTACTCCAGGATTGCCCACAATATCCTTTACAAGGATTTTGGGCCATTTCCTCAACAAAAAAATACTTCATAGTCTTGCAGTCCTATTTGTAGGCACACATGCCTCTTTCTCAACATAAAACACAACCAAATAATGGTTTCCTTCAAGAAAAACATGGTTGGTGCTCTTCCTAGCACTCATCTCATGTCTTGTTGTCCAAAAAATGCAAGTGAAACTTATCTCTATTCTTCATATGAATTTCCCTTGTTCTCCCTTGCTTCCTTGACTCTCACTCTTCCCAAAGATGATTGTACTTCATCCCATGCTCCCCAATAAATATGGGATGTGATTCCTCACACCCACCCCCTTACATGAGTTTAAAGATTGGATTTCGGAACACTCAACGGAAATTTAGAAGGTTATATACAATGAAAATAATTCAGGAATGTGGGTTGGATTAATACCCATGAATAATTCCCCCTTGGACCCCCTCTCTCTTGTAGAATCATAGTCCCCCATCATTTTCATTCCTCTCATATCACAGGGAATGATTGCTATTTTTATTAATTACTTCAATGTCCATAATATGCAATTCAGCCTTTGTCCATATTAAAATAATATGGGCTCTTCTCCCCAACACACTGGCTCACCAGCCTAAATCATATTTATACAATTAAATTATAATTCGTGGGGATTAAAACTGCGGATGTTACAATTTTTGAGTTTCCAAAAACTAAACATTTGAGTAATCTTTGCTCCTTGTGTAGCACTATTTCAAATGAAGGAGCCTTTCCTATTCAGTTCCAAGGGGAGAAGGTTCTCTAGGTATTAAGTTCCTCAGCCAAGCACCAAATCATCTACCCACATATCCTAACTCGTAAATTCAAGTTTTTTATTCCCATAGCTCCTCTTGATATCCATTGGAAAATATCTCTCCATGAGATAAAGGGTCATTTCATTTCCAAAGTAGTGCCTCCCCAAAGGAAATCATTTTGTACTTTTTTATGGATTTATAAGTGTAAAAGAGAGAGACCGAATACCCCAAAGAACAGATTTAATCAAAAGAATTATCATTGCTAGAGAAAAGGCCCTAAAAATACAATTATTCCAATCTTGTTCAAACTTTGTCAAGTGCATATTCCCAAGAGAGATTCTTACCTGAGTTTTCCACCAACGAGATGCCTAAATATTTTGATGGGTGGGAGATTCTCTAAAAGTAAAGGATCCTACAAATCCATTGTTGAACATCTACAAAGTCTTGAAAAATAAGACTTTGGACTTGCTCTGACTAATGAGGCCTCTTGAAGCAAGGAAGAAGAGATCTAAGATTTTGATGGCGGATTTTGTCTCTCACATTGAAGCCTCTTATGCAAACATTGTGTCATCCACAACTTGCAATTAATATATAGGTTCAAATTTGGGGTGACAGTGGCTCCCTTGACCACATGTTGATTTTGCAATGTTAAAAATCCATTAAGTCCTTCAACAACAAAATGAGAAACCAAGAAAGGGAGTATCATGTTAATATTATGGTAGTTGCGGGAGGTATTAACCTCACATGTGACCTTTGAATAGAATAGAATATTCCATACGCAAGAGAAACCCTAAACAGATGTGTGAAAACCATAGAAGACATGTTGTATCAGCAGAATATATAATATTAAGGTATTATCCTCCAGGAAGACAAGTCGGCTTCACAAAAAAAAGATAAATAGAAAATATAATTACCAGAAAGTCAAGTCAGCCCATCCAGAAAATTCATTGGATAGATTAATATAATAGAGGAAGTCTTGGCTCATTTGTTCACTCACTCTCACTCAAGAAACCAAAAACAGTGCGCAAGTTTGGAGGAGGAGCAACAGCAGTTGCAGTCGTAGGGTTTCATCTTGTTTAGTTTTTCTAGTAATTTATCTTGTGCGCTACCCTTGGATTTAGAAAGTGCACTCTCTTGGTTATTTGTTGGTTTTGGTGTGGCTTCCTAGAATCATTCTTTCTGTCAAAGGTTAAGGTGCTTGAGGGTGGCTTTGTGCTTATGGTTGGGTGACAATGGTGTAGCATTGTTTATGATTAAACGAGTGCATCAACATTATTCTAACAGTTTATGGGCCCACACTACCTTCGAAACAGTATAATCGTTGGAAGGTAGATCGGGAGTTCCTTGTCAAGCTCATTGCAGTGCACGTTGCAACTGCAACTAGGGTTTCTGATTTTGCAGTTGCAACAAACATTAAACCTAAATTCTTGGGCACTTTCAGTGAAGCATTGGACCTAATTTTTGGGTATTCTAGTGTGCCCTATCCTAGCACACCCTTCGTTACCCTCAACCAACAAAAATGTAAAGATTGATTTTTTGGGTCAAAGTCAAAGTCAAAGGTTGACTGGTCAAAGTCAAAGGTTGAATTTTGGTCAAAATTGATTTTTGTGGCCAAAGTTGAAATTTTAGGTTTTTTAGCTTGTTCTAGTCATTAAACCTTTTTTATTCAGTTTCTAACCTTTTCTTTTCAAGATGGTATCAAGTTTCATATTAGAAGACAAGCTAAACGATACTACAAATTTCAAAGGTATGCACTAGTATATTCTTTTCAAGTTATATCATCCAACAAAGCATGAGTGCGTTTGCAAGGGATGTACAAGAGACCTTTTCCAAGCAGTGAATTCAGTGCATTCAAAGGAACAAGCGCACCCTCCCTAGCAGTGAAGACTTCAGGTTTGATTATTTTAAAAAAATGATATGTCTCTAGTTGTTATGGCATTATTATGATATTATGTTGCATCTTGATCTATTGAAGTTATGATCATTATAATAACCCCTTAATACTAGCGATACGCTTGTTGATCTCCTCTCTAGGAGATATTTGTGTTCTTATGTAAATGCTTATTGTTTATGAGATGAATTTGATATCATTTAGGAGATGTTCTTGGTTACTGACCTAGACTCCAGGAAGGATATCTTCCATGGAGGATACCATGGAGATTTTGTTGTTATTGTTTCTTGTTCTAGGCAGGTTATTAGAGATAAATCTGAGAGGGAGTCAGTGATCAAAAAGAAGCCAGCATAGTTTCATGACACTTTGCATAATGCAAAGGGGCATGCAGTAGATGAAAGCATGGTCCAAGGATTCTCTCAAATAAAGGGAATTTATTTCAGAGTTTGAGATGAAGGATCTTGACCGGATACATTGGGATTGGAGGTGTGGTTGGAACTAGTTGCGATATTCAATAAGGAGACTAGATAGGTTTATCATGATGGATAGAAAGTCCATGGCCACACCTATGATGACACATCTGAGGAAGTTGTGTGACGAGATAGACATTTTTTTTGTAGAGATCACCTTATGCTAGTATATGGTTGAGCCATGACCGTATTATTGGTTACAACACCACATGCACGTACCTATGTTGTACATATAGATATGATTGATCTCTGATGATGAAGTATGGTTGTTGGGATATACATTTTTTGGATTGGAAGTGCAAAATAAATATCTAGCACCTAAGGTGCTACTTCATATTGGGATCGAGCAGGATTTCCAGAAAAGTAGGGAAGAATATATCTATAGCACCCAGTCATATATCATATCCAGTGACGCAAGATATGAAGCATGGTGGATTTTCAAAGGATCTTGCATGACTTCATCAGAGACATGGTGTAGGAAGCTAAGTCACAGGGTTCGTTGAACCTAAAGCTTGGGGTTCTAAATTTGACAAACCTCAAGGTTCGTCGAACCTAATGCTGAACCTGAACGAACTCAAATGTGTGCCTGAAATCGAACCTTAGGATGAATTTGAAATATAAATTTATTGAGGTTTGGGATGAGATTTCATTAGGGTTCAATATATATAACTGAACCTCATCTGAACCTTATTGGAAAATTTGAACCTGAATCAAACCTAATCATTTCCAAACCTGCACTCAAACCCCAACCATGTGACTTAGATAGGAAGGAGCAGTGAGGCTCCATCACATATCCACAGATGAGAAGATAGTTGAAATTTCACTAAGCCTCTATCTGGGACAAGATTAGAAAGAATGAAAATGTTCCCCTAAGGGAGTGTTGATGATTGCAGCATCATGTCGATATTCCAAGATTGACCAGACATATCATGTGGGAATAGGCCCAAATGTAATCTTCGATGGACTGAAGATTCGAGTTGCTTCTAGATCTCCTATGTGTGAATTGCATCGAGCCTTTAAACTCTCATGAGTAGGCGAGTAGCCCGATAAGCATCGGGCCAACTCTATCTCCATAGGAACTGGGCTGTAGAGTAGAGGAGATAGAGAACATCTACAACTGAAGTAGATGTGCCCAGACATATTATTCGACAGACTGAAGACTCAAGGTGCTTGAGGTGAAATTCAATATGTCTGATAGCATCGAGTTGAATGCATTCACGAAGTGATCCTATGAGGATCACCATGAGGTGTTTGTGGCTCCAATGTGGTCATAATTCTTGTCATGGGGTAAGAACGACCCGAGGTGCTAGACACACGTGTCTGATAGCATCAAGCTAAATACATTCACGGAGTGATCCTATGAGAGGATCAACTATGAGGTGAATATGGCTCCAATTAGGTTATGATTCTTGTCATGGGACAAGAATGACCCGAGGTGATAGACACATGATGGTGGAGATGAATCATCAATATAGCTAAATGAGGCTCATGGATATTGAGATATTGTTTACGGAAGAAGAATACCAAGAACAAGTACGACGATATATTTTGATGATTGCTACTAGATGATGTTGATAGTAATGGTGATACTTATGATGATGCTACATGTAGAATGGTCTACAAGACTATGTAAGTATTTCATATACCATGTAAAGATGGATGGATATGTTTGAGAACATTAATACCTCCCTAGCTAAGAGGGAGTGTTTATATCATGGTAGTTGTGGGAGGTATTAAGCTCCATATGTAACCTTTAACTAGAATAGAATATTCCATAAGCAAGAGAAACCCTAAACAGATATGTGAAAACCCTAGAAGACATGTCGGCTCAGCATAATATATAATATTAAGGTATTATCCTCCAGGAAGACAAGTTGACCTCACAAGAAAAAGATAAACAGAAAATATAATTACCAGGAAGTCAGGTCGGCCGAGCCAGAAAAGTCACTGGATAGATTAATATAAATAGAGGAGGTCTTGGCTCATTTATTCACTCACTCTCACTCAGGAAACCAGAAACAATGCGCAAGTTTGGAGGAGGAGGAGTAGTTGTAGTTGTATAGTTTCATCTTGTTTGGTCTTTTTGGTACTTTCTCTTGTGATCTACCCTTGGATAAAGTGTGCTCTCTTGGTTATCTGTTGGTTCTGGTGTGGCTTCCCTGAATCATTATTTCTATCAAAGGTTAAGGTGCTCGGGGGTGGCTTTGTGCCTATGGTTGGGTGAAAATGGTGTAGCATTGTCTATGGTTAAATGAGCACATCAACATTATTCTAGCATATCCTTACCTCATCCTCAACTAAGAATAAATGGAATGGCCAAGGCTTTATTAACCATGATAGAAAAGAAAGAGAAAGTGGCAATTGACTAGCCACTTTAATCAACACTCATAAAAATAAAAATATCACAAGACCAATTGGAGGCACATCTATTTCAAACTACCATATTCCTTTGACATGTCCAATTTGATCATTATTTCCAATTTCTTCAATGTTTACTGAGAGAATTGTTTCTTGTGCCACTACGAATCCATCAAGACATTCTCTGCCACAAACAAAGAACTATCTTTAAAAAATTTGATCTAAATTAGTTCCCCCTATTAGCAATGACTTTTGATACAATTTTTTAGAAAGTGTTGCATAAATCATAGGGTTAAATATTATACGTAGTGATATCTTCTTGTTATTTTGGTATAAGACCAATGACATCAAAGGCCCACAACATATATAATTTCTCTCGCAATTTTTCCACTACTTTCCTAATGCCACTTCCCATTTGATCTCAACACCATTGGAAGAGATCAACTCTAAACCCATCTAAGCCTAGTACTTTCCCTTTAGCAAAGATCTGGTTCATCTTACTTTCCTTTCAAACATTCATTGTCAAGGAAGTATTCAACTCCTAAGTTATTAGCTTTAAAATAGAATAACAAATCCACTCCTCGGCCAAAAATCGAATAAAAAAGTCAAGGCCCTTACATTATCCTTGTTTATGCTATAAAAAGTAAGTCAAGTTTCAACTCATAGTTGTTCCAAGGCCAAAAAAGGTAAGAGTGAGAACCTTCACTTTATTGAAATGATTCCTACGAGCTTGGTGATCTATAATTTGCCATGGATATTCCACTAGAACACTTTGTCACAACAGATCTTACAATATTCTCAAATCTTTATCATGTAGTTTATTATCTTAGATCTCATATTTAATATTACTAGCATAATGCTCACAATTATGGAAATAACTAAAACCAAAATGAAAAAAACAAGCAAATGAACACATCATCCACACAAATGAACACAAAATTTAACCTAGGAAACACAATACAACAGAAAACCCATCTAGAAGGTGAAACATGTGCTTTACTCTATTTTTCTCAGTTATGAAATGCAAGTACAAAGAAAGGGGTACTCATTATGGAATTTCCATGGACATTGTTCCCTGAGAGGTTGCTACATAATATTCTACCTCCTTCATTATATTTCAATATCCTAATCATAGATGGTCTACTCAACTATGGAAAAATAACAATACCAAAAGAATAGACACCACTCTCTTCCTAACGACCCAATATTTAACATAGCCTGATAGTGATCTAGGGTTAGGATTAAATTTTTTGCATGCCTCAACCCTCAACTAGTGTTAGGATTTTGGACCCTCTAAAATATTCTTGAAAATACACACATTAATAACCCCACATATGTGAGTAACGATAACTAATGTGACATCCACTCAATACCGTGGTGGTCCACTGATCCAAGAGGATATTGGTGGCCACCCGCCTATTCCACTTGGACCCACACCATTGTTTCTTTTAGTTTTTCAGTTTCCTTAATTGTAGCACAATTTACTATTTTTAGGAGTTTTTCGGGTCTTGAACTTCCGGATCCGTTTTGAGGCCTTCAACGACGTTTTTTGGGCATGAATGTAGCCACACTTTGTCGCCCACCTGGAAGTTGTGTGGAACACGATGTTGATCATGTCGCTGCTTGTACATAGCATTGGCTATGTCCAAGATGTCATGAACATGTTGGCAAATGCACTTAATGAAGTTGTTTTCCTTGTCAGCCTCAGACTGGACATGGGTTGAATATGCCTGAGTAGCCACAAATGGCATGGCTACGTCAATGGGACACAGTGGCTGGAATCCCAAGACCACTTGAAAGGGGTTGTGGTTGGTTGAGCTATGGAGAGCCCGGTTTTAGCTATGTTGTACATAGGGTAGGCTCTCATCCCATGTGTGTGGATGCTTTGAGTTCTACATGCACAAAATGTGTACAATCATCTGGTTGATGACCTCTGTCTACCCATCAGTTTGCGGATGGAAAGTTGTGGACTTGGTGAGCTTGGTGTCCAGCATTGACCAGAGGCTAGACCAAATTGTACTGAGGAACTTGTTGTCCTGATCTGAGATGATAGACTGTGGGATCCCAAAGTGTACCCACACTCGTTCAAAGAAGAGTTTAGCAGTGGCTTCTATTGTGATATTCTTCTTGCAGGCCATCATAATGGAAATCTTCGAGAATCTATCGATGACCACAAAAACATAGTCATTTCCATGCTTAGTAGAAGGAAGGCCCGACATGTAATCCATGGAGATGGATTCCCAAGGTCGAATAGGGGTAGGCAGCGGAGTATAGAGGCCTTGCTTCTTGATGGTAGATTTGGCAATGGCGCAAGCAGTGCAGGACTTGATGTACTTCCCGACATCATGTCGAAGGTTCGGCCAATAGAAACAATTTTGTAGTACTGCCACGGTTTTCTCGACCCCGAAATGCCCAGCGACCCGACTGTAGTGCGCCTCCCAAATCATCTTAGCACACTCACTTGAAGGAACACAAATATGTCCTAGGTAACATAGCAGGGCATCCTGGAGGTGAAAATTAGGAACTTGCTTACCCTCCAAGAGCGTATTGTTTGTGTGGCCAAATTCTGGATCACTTTAGTAGAGAAGAAGCCAATCAGAAGTCTCGTGCCCACAAGAGTTGATCACCGTGGTTAGCGCCATGATAGGGGGTCGGCTAAGGTAGTATGCAACATTAATGGTGCTTCATTTCTTGCACTTAATGTTCAAATGAAACTGCTGCAGGTATGTGGACCACTTCTGATGGCGATCGTTCTGCAACTTCCCTTGTGTCTGTATGAACTACAAGGGTCGATGGTCTGTGTGGATGACCATTTCCTTTCCCAAATTGTAATGCTTCCATTTTCCACAAGCCTGCACAATGGAATACATCTATTTTTCATAAGTGGGATACTTTCGAACTGTCTCGGAAAGTGTCTCACTTTGATATGCCACTGGATGCCCCTGTTGAGTAAGCATTGCCCAAATAGCATAGTCGTAGGCATCTGTCTCGATCTCAAATGGTTGTTGCAAGTCTGGTAATGTGAGCACTGGTGCAGAGAAGAGGTGAGGCTTCAAATTGTCTAACACCTTCTGTTGAGATTCAGACCAAAATAATTTTTCTTTCGCTCCTCCCTTGGTGACTTGACTCAAGGGCCAAGTGATATGAGAGAATCCCAACACAAACCTGCGGTAGAAATTGGCAAGACCCAAAAAGTTGCAGAGCTCTGTTAGGGTGGTTGGGGCTGGCCAATCCCAGATGACTTGGATCTTGGTTGGATCCACATGCACCCCCCGCTCATCAATGATGTATCCCATATACTAAACCTCGGTCATGCAAAAAGTGCACTTATCCAAATTGGCACACAACTTGTGTTTCCGCGGTGTTTGGAGGACTTGTCAGATGTGGTGGAGGTGCTCTTCCCAAGTCTAGCTAAAGATCAGAATGTCATCCAAGTACACAACTATAAATGAGTTGGTGAATGGTTGCAAGATGTCATCCATTAGTCTCATGAAGGTTTTAGGGGCATTCGTCAACCCAAAAGTCATGGCCAACCATTCGAAAAAGCCCTCCTTGGATTTGAAGGCAGTCTTCCACACATCAGAGGGTTCGATTGGTACCTGGTGATACCCAGACTTCAAGTCGATCTTGCTAAAATATTTCATCCCCTTGAGTTGGTCCAGAAGGTCATCAATTCGTGGGATAGGGTACCTATTCCGGACAGTGATTTTGTTCAGTGCCCGATAGTCAATGCAGAGTATCCAAGTCCCATCCTTCTTCTGCACCAGCATGATCAGACTCCCACAGGGCAATGAACTCGGTCGGATGTGACCTTTCTGCAACAGCTCCTGAATATACCACTTGATTTCATCATTCTCCATAACATAGCATTGATAGATTGGTACATTGGGTAGCGGCGCACCTGGGGTCAGATCGATGGGTTGTTTGACCTAACAGTGTAGAGGCACCCCTGCGGGAGAGATGAATATGTCCTCGTACTCCTCCACGACCTTATCCATCTGTTGTTTTCATGCAGAGGGGCCCTGTCTGGAGGTCATGGCCACAGTCTTCTTCTTTACCTGAGGGTGGATCATCAGGAAAACAAATTTCATGGTTTTGGCTATGAGCTTACTTCATTGTTTTACAGTAACGAAAGAGATGGTTGTAGGCGGTGCTATTTCCGGTATCCTGTACATCTTATTGCCCAAAGTAATAATAATAGCACGAGGCCTGGACTCATACACAGCATGTCGCTTCCACAAGTATTGTTGGCCTAATAATACATCAGAAACATCAAGAGGAGAAATGTCATATAATACCTCATCCGTGAAGGGCTTGATGATGTAGGGAAGGCGACATTGTTGGCTTACGCGGAGGTCCCATCCTAGGTGCAGCCACCCGATGGTGTATGGTTGTGAGTGTGATATGGTCGGAAAGCCCAGTCGTTTCATGATCTCTACTGAGATGAGTTTATTCTGGCTCCCGCTATCGACAATGACCACATCTGGTAATGGAATAGGCGCTCCATCTCCTCTGGATCTTCTGGTTCCTTCTCTTGGATATTTGTTGTGGAAATGGTGGCGTTGGGATCCGCATCGATAATCTACTTCCCCCTATCATTCCCCTTGTTGGGTTTTGATTTAGAGTCAGAGACTGCATCGGATTCAGAAGCCTTCAACTCAGCTACCAGTGACTGCTTGGCCTGACACTCACTTGTGTTGTCAGTGGAGCTCTTATGGAACTCACACCACTTCCTCATGTCCTTTTTTGACTTCATGATGTTGTTCTTTGCTTGTGGCTTTGGCAAGTTGTACTAGGATTCCCCACCTTGGCTTGATCCTTTGTTCGGTGGTTTTGGGGTACCTTTCCCTCGCTTCTGATTTGGAGACCCAAAGTCTCGCTTCTTCTGTTAGAACTTCTGCTAAATCTTGAAAACATATTGTTATGTCGTACCAAGTGAGGAGATGTCGAGGAACTCCATTTCCTCCTGAATGTATCTATGAAGACAACTGCGATACTTTAACACCAAATGTTTCTATGAATCTTTGATACCCAACTTTGTGCGTAGGGTATGGAATACATTCGTCAACCCATAAAAATTTTGGTCCCTTTGTTGCCGCAGCGTAGTCCATTGTATGTATTTGTCCTCATAGCTCCCCATAGGATAATGTTGTTCCTTGATGGCATCTTAGAAATAATTCCAAGTGGGTGTGACCGAGAATAGAGAGGGTTCCCCCTCGCTCTGTTGCTCCCAATAGGTTTCCCACCAGTCCTTGACATGGGGGAGGGCTTTAAGGAGTGAAAAAATAATCCTTTCTCTGTCAGAAAATTCATGAACCGAGAAATATCCTTCTAACAGATTCAACCATCTATCAACGACATCTACATCTGTTTGGTCCTCAAATATGGGAATTTCAAAGTTTACTTTTACCTTAAAAGGAGTGGCGCCTCCAGAGTGGTTGTTGGGTGTAGATGTGCTGCCAGTGGGCAGTCGTTGAAGGATCTGGACAAAGTTGTCCATCATTGTGTTCCTTTGTTTCTCAAGGGCCTCCTCGAGCAATAATTTGATAGGATCTCTTGCTCCCTCATCTTTCTTTTCTTCCCCCATGGGTGGCCTTCGGGGTTTGTGAGGTTGATCTTGCAACGGTTCAACTAGATTGAGCCCTAACTCCTTATACCCTAACCTCGTTGGGGATATGCATAGAAGGATCAGGAAAGAGCAGACCACTCTAATACCACTGATCTGGATTTATGCAGGAACACAATGAAATACAGAAATACACATAAGCGCAGAGATGCAGCGGAAGTAAAACTTCATTTCATTAACAACAAATGACTGAAATATGCTTACAGACATCATGGAAATAAAATAGCTCGGGCGTTGGTAGCTTATCTTTGAGAAGAGATGTGGCGGCTACTGGCCTCTGAAATATGTTTTAAAATGAGGTGTGAAGGCCTATATATTATTGATAAACAATAGAAAACCCTAAACATCGAAAAACCTAAACCTAGGAGATTAAACACCAGAATATGGGCCCCGTTGGGGTAAATTGGTACATAAATTTCCCGGGGTCGTAACTTTGGCATACTATCTTCGTTTGATGCACATGATACATCATTAGAAAGATCTATCCGAGGACCACACTGCCGAAAATGATTATCAAGTCCAAAACGGACTCAAATTTGTTGGAGCATTCATGCCCAAAAAACGTCGTTTAGGGCCTCAAAATGGCTCCGAAAGTTCAGGACCCGAAAAACTGCTAAAAATAGTAAATTGTGCTACAATTAAGGAAACTGAATAACTGAAAGAAACAATGGTGTGGGTCCAACTTGAATAGGCGGGTGGCCACCAATATCCACTTGGATCATTCCTCCCCCCTTAAGAAGCAATGGTCCCCATTGCGTTGAGTTCCTCCATGAGATGAGGAAACTTCTGTTGAACTTGGTCCTTGCTTAGCAACTTGCCCTAGTGAAGGAGTTGGTCTGCTTTGACAACTCGATATAGTTGGATCCTCTCCTGGCAGGTGTTCTTGATCTGTGTGTCCATAATCCGATCATTTGTGGCTTGTTCCATGAAATCTGGGTTTAACTCTATTGGTGTGAGTTGTTATTCCATGTCAGATGTGTCCAGTAGAGGTGGAAAGTAGGGTCGAAGACAGTCCACATTGAACA
Organism: Picea engelmannii; assembly: GCA_009831015.1. Classification (NCBI taxonomy): domain Eukaryota; kingdom Viridiplantae; phylum Streptophyta; class Pinopsida; order Pinales; family Pinaceae; genus Picea; species Picea engelmannii. Next base: position 249,578 of record ML795338.1, read on the forward strand.
TTGGGTGCAGACCAAGGAATGGTGGAATACTAAGCTCAAAGGCATTGTCCCCTACAGCCTTGGTGATGGTGTATGGCCCATATCGGAGCGGGTGAATCTTGCGGTAGGGTCCAGCGAGGCACTCATTTTGAAAATGTAGCCACACTTTGTTGCCCACCTAAAAGTTGTGTGGAACCCGATGTTGATCATGTCGTTGCATGTACTTAGCATTGGCTCCATCCAAGATGTCATGAACCTGTTGGAGTATGTGATGAATGCACTCAATGAAGTTTTTTGCCTTGTCAGCCTCAAACTGGACATGGGTTGAATTTGCCTGAGTAGCCGCAAATGGCATGGCTACGTCAATGGGACACAGTGCATGGAATCCCAAGCCCACTTGAAAGGAGTTGTGGTTGGTTGAGCTATGGAGAACCCAGTTGTAGCTGTGTTGTACATAGGGTAGGCTCTCATCCCATGTGCGTGGATGCTTTGAGTTGTACATGTGTAGAATGTGTACAATCATCCAGTTGATGACCTCTGTCTGGCCATCAGCTTGTGGATGGAAAGTTGTGGACTTGGTGAGCTTGGTGTCCAGCATCGACCAGAGGCTGGACCAAAATGTACTGAGGAACCTGTTGTCCTAATATGAGATAATATACTATGGGATCCCAAAGTGTACCCACACTCGTTCAAAGAAGAGTTTAGCAGTGGCTTCTGTTGTGATATTCTTCTTGCAGTCCATCATAATGGACATCTTCGAGAATCTATCGACGACCACAAAAACACAGTCATTGCCATGCTTAGTAGAAGGAAGACTCGACATGTAATCCATGGAGATGGATTCCCAAGGTCGACTAGGGGTAAGCAGCGGAGTATAGATGCCTTGCTTCTTGATGGTCGGTTTTGCAATGGGGCAAGCAGTGTAGGACTTGATGTACTTCCTGAAATCCTATCGAAGGTTTGGCCAATAGAAATACTTTTGTAGTACTTCCATGGTTTGATTGACCTCGAAATTCCCAGCAAACCAACTGTAGTGCGCCTCCCAAATCATCTTGGCATGATCGATTGAAGGAATAAAAATATGTCCCAGGTGACATAGCAGGGCATCCTGGAGGTGATAATTAGGCACTTGCTTACCCTCCAAGAGCGTATTGTATGTGTGGCCTAATTCTGGATCACTTTTGTAGAGAAGCAGCCAATCAGAAGTCTCGTGCCCACAAGAGTTGAGCACCGTGGTTAGCGCCATGATAGGGGGTGGGCTAAGGCATTCAGCAACATTATTGGTGCTTCCTTTACTGTAATTAATGTTCAAATGAAATTTTTGCAGGTATGTGGACCACTTCAGATGATGATCGTTCTGCAACTTCCCTCGTATCTGTATGAACTGCAAGGGTCGATGGTCTGTGTGGATGACCGTTTCCTTTCCCAAAATTTAATGCTTCCATTGTCGGTAAGCCTGCACAATGGAATACATCTCTTTGTCATAAGTGGGATACTTTCAGACTGTGTCAGAAAGTGTCTCACTCTGATATGCCACTGGATGCCCCTGTTGAGTAAGGACTACCCCAATAGCATAGTCGAAGGCATCTATCTTGATCTCAAATGGTTGTTGCAAGTCTAATAATGTGAACACTGGTGCAGAGTAGAGGCGATGCTTCAAATCGTCAAATGCCTTCTATTGAGATTCAGACCAAAAGAATTTTCCTTTCGCTCCTCCCTTGGTGACTTGACTCAAGGGACAAGTGATATGAGCTAATCCCAACACAAACCTGTGGTAGAAATTGGCAAGACCCAAAATGTTACGGAGCTCTGTTAAGGTGGTTGGAGGTGGCCAATCCTAGATGACTTGGATCTTGGTTGGATCCACATGCACCCCCCACTCTTCAATGATGTATCCCAGATACTGAACCTGGGTCATGCCAAAAGTGCACTTCTCTAAATTGGCACACAACTTGTGATGTCGCAGTGTTTTGTACGACTTGTCGAATGTGGTGGAGGTTCTCTTCCCAAGTCTGGTTGAAGATCAGAATGTCATCCAAGTACACCACTACAAATGAGTTGGTGAATGGTCCCAAGATGTCATCCATTAGTCTCATGAAGGTTGCAGGGGAATTCATCAACCTGAAAGGCATGACCAGCCATTCGAAAAGGCCCTCCTTGGATTTGAAGGCAGTCTTCCACACATCAGAGGGTTCAATTGGTACCTAATGATACCCAGACTTCAAGTCGATCTTGCTGAAATATTTCACCCCCTTGAGTTGGTCCAGAAGTTCATCAATCTGTGGGATAGGGTACCTATTCCGAATAGTAATCTTGTTCAGTGTTCGATAGTCAATGCAGAGTCTCCAAGTCCCAAGTCTCGGGCTCCCACAAGGTTATGAACTCGTCTGGATGTGATCTTTCTACAACATCTCTTGAATCTGCCTCTTGATTTCATCATTCTCCATAACATAGCGCCGATATATTGGTCCATTGGGCAGCGACGCACCTGGATTCAGATCGATGGGGTGCTTGACCTGACAGTGTAGAGGCAACCCTGCGGGGCAGGTGAAGATGCCCTCATACTTCTCCATGACCTTATCCATCTATTGTTTCCATTCAGAGGGGCCTTGTCCGAAGGTCATGGCCACAGTCTTCTTATTTCCCTAAGGGCGGATCATCAGGAAAACAAATTTCCTGGTTTTAGCAAAGAGATTACTTCATTGTTTTGCAGTAACCAAAGAGATGGTTGTAGGCGGTGCTATTTCTGGTATCCTGTACATATTATTGCCCAAATTAATAATAACAGCACGAGGCTTGGACTCATACACAGCATGTCGCTTCCACAAGTATGGTTGGCCTAATAATACATCAGAAACATCAAGAGGAGCATTGTCACATAATACCTCATTCGTGAAGGGGTTGATCTTGTAGGGAAGGCGAGATTGTTGGCTTATGCGGAGGTCCCGTCCTTGGTGCAGCCACCTGATGGTGTATGGTTGTGGGTGTGTTGTGGTCAGAAAGCCTAGTCGTTTCATGACCTCTACTGAGATGAGGTTCTTCTGGCTCCCGCTGTCGACAATGAACTTCTTTACCCACATCTGGGAATGGAAGAGGCATTCTGCCTCCTCTGGATCTTCTGGTTCCTTCTTCTGTATCTTCATTCTGGCAATGGTGGTGTTGGGATCCACATCAATAATCTGGTTCCCCCTATCATTCCCCTTGTCGGGTTATGATTCAGAGTCGGTGCCTGCATCTAATTCAGAAGCTTTGAACGCGGCTACCAATGATTTCTTGGCCCGACACTGACTTATGTTGTTAGTGGAGCTCTTATGCAACTCACACCACCTCCCCGTGTCCTTTTTTGGCTTCGTGATGTTTTTCTTTGCTTGTGGATTTGGCAGGTTGTCCTAGGTCGCCCCGCCTTGGCTTGTTCCTTTGTTCGGCGGTTTGGGGGTACCTTTCCCTTGCTTCTGATTCGCAGACCCAAAGTCTCGCTTCATCTGTTTGAACTTCTTCTCAATCTTGGCAGCATACCGGTATGTCGCACCAAGCGAGGAGATGTCGAGGAACTCCATTTCCTCCTGAATGTATCTATGAAGACAACTACAATACTTTAACACCAAATGTTTCTCTAAATCTTTGATACCCAACTTTGTGTGTATGGTATGGAACAGATTTGTCACCTCATGCACATCTTGGTCCCTTTGTTGCCGCATCGTAGTCCATTGTATGTATTTGTTCTCATTACTCGCCATGGGATAATATTGTTCCTTGATGGCGTCTCCAAAAGAATTCCATGTGGTTGTGACCGAGAACAGAGAGGGTTCCCCCTCTCTTTGTTGCTCCCAGTAGGTTTCCCACCAGTCCTTGACATGGGGGGCGGCTTTAAGGAGTGCAAAAATAATCCTTTCTCGGTCGAAAAATTCGTGAACCGAGAAATATCCTTCTAATAGATTCAACCATCTATCAACGACATCTACATCTATTTGGCCCTCAAATATGGGAATTTCAAAGTTTACTTGAACCTTAAAAGGAGTGGAGCCTCCAAAGTGGCTGTTGGATGTAGATGCACTGCTAGTGGGCATTCGTTGAAGGATCTGGGAAATGTTGTCCATCATCGCGTTCCTTTTTTTCTCAAGGGCCTCCTCAAGCAATAATTTCATAGGATCTCCTGCTCCCTCATCTTTATTTTCTTCCCCCATGGGAGGAATTCTGGGTTTACGAGGTTTATCTTGCAACGGTTCAACCAGATCAATCCCTAACTCCTTATACCCTGACCTTGTTGGGTACATGAAAAGAAGGATCGATAAAGAGCAGACCACTCTGAAACCATTGATCCATATTTATGCAGGAACACAATGAAATACAGAAATACACATAAGCATAGAGATGTAGCGGAAGTAAAACTTCTTTTCATTAACAACAAATGACTGAAATATCCTTACAGACATAATGGAAATAAAATAGCTCAGGCACTGGTAGATTATCTCAGAGAAGATATGTGGTAGCTATTGGCCTTTGAAATCTGTGTTACAATGAGGCGTGAAGGCCTATATATTATTGAGAAACAATGGAAAACCCTAAACATTTGAAAACCTAACCCTAGGAGATTAAACGCCAGAATATGGGCCTCGTTGGGGTAAATTGGTACATCAATTTCCCGAGGTCATAACTTTGGAATACTATCTTCGTTTGACACACATGATACATCATTAGAAAGATCTATCCGAGGAATACACTGCCGACAACGAATATCGAGTCCAGAACAAACTCATATTTTTGGGAGCATTCATGCCCAAAAAACGTCATTTAGGGCCTCAAAACGGCTCCGGAAGTTCAGGACCCAAAAAATTGCTAAAAATAGTAAATTATGCTACAATTAAGGAAACTGAAAAACTGAAAGAAAAAAGGGTGTGGGTCCAAGTGGAATAGGCAGGTGGACACCAATATCCACTTGGATCATTCCTCCCCCCTTAGGAAGCAATGGTCCCCATTGCGTTGAGTTCCTCCATGAGATGAGGAAACCTCTGCTGAACTTGGTCCCTGCTGAGCCACTTCCCTGGTGAAGGAGTTGGCCCTCTTTGACAACTCAATATAGATGGATCCTCTACTGGTGGGTGTTCTTGATCTGTGTTTCCATAATCTGATCAGTTGTGGCTTGTTCCATGCAATTTGGGTTTAACTATGTTGGTGTGAGTATTTCTTCCATGTCGGATGTGTCCAGTAGAGGTGGAAAGTAGGGTTGAACGCGGTCCACATTGAACACTAGGTGCAGATCAAGGAATCGTGGAATACTGAGCTCAAAGGTAATGTCCCCTATATCCTTGCAGATGGTGTATGGCCCATATTGGAGCAGACGAATCTTGAGGTAGGTTTCAGCGAGGCACTCCTTTTACAAATGTAGCCACACTTTGTCGCCCACCTGGAAGTTGTGTGGAACCCGATGTTGATCATCTCACTGCTTGTACTTAGCATTGGCTCTATCCAAGATGTCATAAAACTATTGTAGGATGTGTTGAATGCGCTCAATGAAGATGTTTTCCTTGTCAGCCTCAGACTGGACATGGGCTAAATCTTCCTGAGTAGCCGCAAATGACATGGCTATGTCAATGGGACACAGTGGTTGGAATCCCAAGCCCACTTGAAAGGGGTTGTGGCTAGTTGAGCTATGGAGAGCCCGATTGTAGTTGTGTTGTACATAGGGTAGGCTCTCATCCCATGTGCAGGGATGCTTTGAGTTGTACATGCGCAGAATGTGTACAATCATTAGGTTGAAGACCTCTGTCTGGCCATCAGTTTGTTGAAGACCTATGTCTGGCCGTGATAGGGGGTCGGCTGAGGTAGTCTGCAACATTATTGGTGCTTCCTTTCTTGTACTTAATGTTCAAATGAAACTGTTGCATGTATGTGGACCACTTCTGATGGCGATCGTTCTGCAACTTCCCTTGTGTCTGTATGAACTGCAAGGGTCAGTGGTCTGTGTGGATGATCGTTTCCTTTCCCAAAATGTAATACTTCCATTGTCGGCAATCCTGCACAATGGAATACATCTCTTTGTCATAAGTGGTATACTTCCGGACTGTGTCGGAAAGTGTCTCACTGTGATATGCCACTAGATGCCCCTACTGAGTAACGAATGCCCCAATAGCAAAGTTGGAGGCATCTGTCTTGATCTCAAATGGTTGTTGCAAGTCTGGTAATGTGAGCACTAGTGTAGAGCAGAGGTGATGCTTCAAATCGTTGAACGCCTTTTGTTGAGATTCAGACCAAAAGAATTTTTATTTCACTCCTCCCTTGGTGACTTGACTCAAAGCCCAAGTGATATGATAGAATCCCAACACAAACCTACGGTAGAAATTGGCAAGAACCAAAAAGATGCAAAGCTCTGTTAGGGTGGTTGGGGCTGGCCAATCCCGGATGACTTAGATATTGGTTCAATCTGCATGCACCCCCCACTCATCAATGATGTATCCCATATACTGAACCTGGGTCATGCCAAAAGTGCACTTCTCCAAATTGGCACACAACTTGTGTTGTCGTAGTGTTTGGAGGACTTGTCGAATGTGGTGGAGGTGCTCTTCCCAAGTTTGTCTAAAGATCAGAATGTCATCCAAGTACACCACTACAAATGAGTTGGTGAATGGTCACAATATGTCGTCCATTAGTCTCATGAAGGTTGCAGGGGCATTCATCAACCCGAAAGGCATGACTAGCCATTCAAAAAGGCCCTCCTTGGATTTGAAGGCAGTCTTCTACACATCAGAGGGTTCGATTGGTACCTGGTGATACCTAGACTTCAAGTCGATCTTGCTGAAATATTTCACCCCCTTGAGTTGGTCTAGAAGGTCATCAATATGTGGGATAGGGTACCTATTCCAGACAATGATCTTGTTTGGTGCCCGATAGTCAATGCAGAGTCTCCAAGTCCCATCCTTCTTCTTCACGAGCACGATCGGGCTCCCAGGCGATGAGCTCGGATGGATGTGACCTTTCTGCAACATCTCATGAATCTGCCTCTTGATTTTGTCATTCTCCAGAATAGAGCGCTAATAGATTGGCCCATTGGGCAGCGACGCACCTGGGGTCAGATCGATGGGGTGCTTGACCTGACAGTGTAGAGGCATCCCTATAGGGGAGGTGAAGATATCCTCGTACTCCTCCACGACCTTATCCATATGTTGTTTCTGTGCAGAGGGGCCCTGTCTGGAGGTCGTGGCCACAGTCTTCTTCTTTTCCTAAGGGCGGATCATTAGGAAAACAAATTTCTTGGTTTCGGAAATGAGCTTACTTCATTGTTTTGTTGTAACCAAAGAGATGGTTATAGGCGGTGTTATTTCCGGTATCTTGTACATCTTATTTCCCAAAGTAATAATAACATCACGAAGCCTGGACTCATACAAATCATGTCGCTTCCACAAGTATGGTTGGCCGAATAATACATAAGAAACATCAAGAGAAGCAATTTCACATAATAACTCATCCGTGAAGGGCTTGATGTTGTAGGGAAGGCGACATTGTTGTCTTACGCTGAGGTCCCATCCTTGGTGCAGCCACCAGATGGTGTATGGTTGTGGGTGTGTTGTGGTTGGCAAGCCCAGTTGTTTCACGACCTCTACTGAGATAAGGTTCTTTTGTCTCCCGCTGTCAACAATGAACTGCAACAGGGAAACCTTTACCCACATCTGGGAATGGAAGAGGCGCTCTGCCTCCTCTGGATCTTCTGGTTCCTTCTTCTGGATATTTGTTGTGGCAACGGTGGAATTGGGCTCCGCATTGATAATCTGCTTCCCCCTGTCATTCCCCTTGTCAGGTTCTGATTCAGAGTCGGAGCCTGCATCTGATTCAGAAGCCTTAAACTCAGCTACCAGTGACTGCTTGGCCCAACACTCACTTGTGTTGTGAGTGGAGCTCTTATGGAACTCACACCACTTCCTCGTGTCCTTTTTTGGCTCCGTGATGTTGTTCTTTGCTTGTGGCTTTGGCGGGTTGTCCTAGGCTGCCCCACCTTGTCTTGATCCTTTGTTCGGCGGTTTGGGGTTACCTTTCCCTTTCTTTTGATTCAAAGTCCCAAAGTCTCGCCTCTTCTGTTTGAACTTCTGCTCAATCTTGGCAGCATACCGGTATCCCGCACCAAGCGAGGAGATGTCAAGGAACTCCATTTCCCCTTGAATGTATCTATGAAGACAACTGTAGTACTTTAACACCAAATGCTTCTCCGAATCTTTGATACCCAACTTTGTGCGTAGGGTATGGAACAGATTCGTCAGCTCATGCACATCTTGGTCCCTTTGCTGCCTTAGCATAGTCCATTGTATGTATTTGTCCTCATAGCTCCCCACGGGATAATATTGTTCCTTGATGGTGTCTCGGAAAAAATTCCAAGTGGGTGCAACCGAGAATAGAGAAGGTTCCCCCTCGATCTGTTGCTCTCAGTAGGTTTCCCACCAGTCCTTGACATGGGGGCTTGCTTTAAGGAGTGCAAAAATAATCCTTTCTCGGTCGAAAAATTCATGAACCGAGAAATATCCTTCTAACAGATTCAACCATCTATCAACGACATCTTCATCTATTTGTCCCTCAAATATGGGAATGTCAAAGTTTACTTGTACCTTAAAAGGAGTGGCGCCTCCAGAGTGGTTGTTGGATGTAGATGCGCTACCAGTGGGCAGTCGTTGAAGGGTCTGGGCAAAGTTGTCCATCATCATGTTCCTTTGTTTCTCGAGGGCCTCCTCGAGCAATAATTTGATAGGATCTTTTGCTCCCTCATATTTCTTTTCTTCCCCCATGGGCGGCCTTCAAGGTTTGCGAGGTTGATCTTGCAACGGTTCAACTAGATCGAGCCCTAACTCCTTAAACCCGACCTCGTTAGGGACACGTAAAGAAGGATCGAGAAAGAGCAGACCACTCTGATACCACTTATCTGAATTTATGCAGGAACATAATGAAATACAGAAATACACATAAGCACAGAGATGCATCGGAAGTAAAACATCATTTCATTAACAACAAATGATTGAAATATGCTTACAGACATAATGGAAATAAAATAGCTCGGGTCCCGGTAGCTTATCTCTGAGAAGACATGTGGCAGTTATTGACCTCTAAACTCTGCATTACAATGAGGTGTGAAGGCCTATATATTATTGAGAAATAATGGAAAACCATAAACATCCAAAATCCTAACCCTAGGAAATGAAACGCCAGAATATGGGCCCCATTGTGGTAAATTCGTACATCAATTTCTCAAGGTCGCAACTTTGGCATACTATCTCTGTTTGACGCAAATGATACATCATTAGAAAGATCTATTAGAGGAATACACTTCCAACAATGAATATCAATTTTGGAACGGACTCAAGTTTGTCAGAGGATTCATGCCCAAAAAATGTCGTTTAGGGCATCAAACCGGCTCCGAAAGTTCAGGACCCGAAATGCTGCTAAAAATAGTAAATTGTGCTACAATTAAGGAAAATGAAAAACTAAAAGAAACAATGGTGTGGGTCCAAGTGGAATAGGCGGGTTACCACCAATATCCACCTGGATCATTCCTCCCCCCTTAGGAAGCAATGGTCCCCATTGCATTGAGTTCCTCCATGAGATGAGGAAACTTCTGTTGAACTTGGTCCCTGCTGAGCCACTTGCCCTGGTGAAGGAGTTGGCCTTCTTTGACAACTCGATATAGTTGGATCCTCTGCTGGCAGGTTTTCTTGATCTGTGTGTCAATAATCCGATTATTTGTGGCTTGTTCCATGCAATATGGGTTTAACTCTGTTGGTGTGAGTTGTTCTGCCATGTTAGATGTGCCCAGTAGAGGTTGAAAGTAGGGTTAAAGGCGATCCAGATTGAACATTGGGTGCAGACCAAGGAATGGTGGTGTTATCACTCCAGGAAACTACTTAGGGTTGTAAGCTAAGTATGCCTGGTAACTTAAGAATTGAATATTTTTCAGTAGGTGGATCAATGGGATACTAAGATAGCACAATGGAGAGATGACTTATCCAAATAGCTTAATGAACCAGTGCTTTTAGAAACTGTAAATCAAATGCCAATAACAGAAAAGGTGTGAAGAATATTGCTTAAACAACCAAATACATTGGAATGCAGGGTTTAAATAACCAAATACATAAATAATGCAGGGTCACACTAAGCAAATGAGAAATTCCTCCATTCAAATCATGAGCATAA
>ML795338.1:273644-301426 GCA_009831015.1 Picea engelmannii
TAAAATTTCAAGCTAAAAATAAGTTAAAAAATCTAGAAAACAGAAGAAATCTTTTAATGAAAAAGAAGGCTATTGTTGTGATCAAACCCAAGTTATTGACCGCTATGACAGAGGCCCAAAAACCTGAGAGGTATAACTCTTGACAAAGGAAAGGATGACTGCCTTACCCTAAAAAAAAAATTCTCTACTGGCACGTGACTGACAGTTCAACAGCAAGCGTGTGCACGCGAGCTGTGTAAATTTAGGGCGCGTGTACACGCGTACAGACCTTATACAGGTCACGTGTACTTATGAAACTCTAAAAAATAAAAGGACAAGCAATCAAGCCCAGGCAGAGATTACTGGTACTGAGAACCAGAATCTCTTGAAGACTCAGATACTTACTTTGACAAAAAAAAAGAAAACAATTGAAGGAAAATTTCATAGAACAAAACCAATCTGAGGTGAAACCTAAGCTACAAAACTGCAAAAACAGATACTAGAATGAGTTCCAGAAAACCCCTGAGAAGGATTATTTCTGACAGGGGAGAGGATGACTGCATCTCTAAAAGGAATTTTCTGGAATCATACACGTGACTGACACTTCCTCAGCTAGCGTGTACATGCGGGTTGTGGGAAGGTAGGGCTCGGGTACATGCATGCAGACCTTATACAGGCCGCGTGTACCTCTGTGGGTCTTGAAAAAAAAATGCAGTCAAGCAAAGGAACAAAGATAACTAGTATGGAAGACCAGAATCTCTATTAGCTCAGACTTTTGCAAAAACTCTAAAAACAAGGAATGAAACCAGTTTTTAAAAATACCCAATAAAAAAAACATTCCTAGAAGCCCTAGAGATTCCCAATATGGTCACCAATTCTGTTGTGAGTGGGAAATCCCTCTATAGACTATCACTTAGGGTTTAATTATGCACACAGAAAAGACCTAAAGATTTCTACTTTCTACCGTTGTACCAGACCTAATCCCCATTATTCTTAAGAAAATACATAGTTGAGAAGATCAAGTGAGCATACCTTATTTCGGGCGTTTGATGTAGATCCTTCCTCAAGCTTGATCAATTTTTTATTGTATCTCTCCTCCCAAGGCTGACCTGCTTTCACACAAAACAAACAACAAACTCCACATACATTTGATATATATATTAATGGGTTAGAGATTCAATAAACAAGTATGCAATAAACCATGAAAACCTCATATGGTGGGATGGGAAAAGTATTTATTTATCATTAACTTCAACAAATCAACTTACAACGATGAAGTCGGCCGCTGCTCCATGAACTTCGTCCTGGGCTCCTCTTCAACTGCCCTCCAACTTCTTTGCTCTATCTTTCTCTTTGCACAAGGATGGCTAAAGGGTTGGGACAAAGGGAATGCGCAATCAAGTATAGTTTCTTTACTATGATTCTCCTCCTCCAAATGGGACCCTTAACCCTTCTTTTATAGGCTAGAAGAAGCTAGGTATTTGGTCGAACCCTTGGCCATGCATGGCCTGAAGGTTTAGTTAACTCACCCAAAGTTGTGTGTTCCGTCAGCAACTTTCCTTTTTTCATGCTTTTGTAGGTACACACGGGTTGTTTTGGGTCAGCTAGCGTGTACACGCATGCAGTAATAGAGCAAGGCATGTGGGCCTTTATAAAAAGTGTTTTTAAGAAGAGTTGTTTAGCAGTGCTTTGGCAAAGAAGGAATCTGAGATGGCTTGATGCCAGGTAAGCATGTCTAGAGAAAATTAGGGTTATAACACTGCCTGCGGGGTTTGTGAGGTTGATCTTGCAACGGTTCAACCAGATTGAGCCCTAACTCCTTATACCCCGACCTCATTGGGGACATGCAAAGAAGGATCGAGAAAGAGCAGACCACTCTAATTCCACTGATCTGGATTTATGCAAGAACACAATGAAATACAAAAATAAACATAAGCGCAGAGATGCAGCGAAAGTAAAACTTCATTTCATTAACAACAAATGACTGAAATATGCTTACAGACATAATGGAAATAAAATAGCTCGGGTGCTGGTAGCTTATCCCTGAGAAGACATGTGGCCGCTATTGGCCTCTAAAATCTGTGTTACAATGAGGCTAGAAGGCCTATATTTTATTGAGAAACAATGGAAAACCCTAAACATCCAAAAACCTAACCCTAGGAGATGAAAATCCAGAATATGGGCCCCGTTGGGGTAAATTGGTACATCAATTTCCCAGGGTTGTAACTTTGGCATACTATCTCCATTTGATGCACATGATACATCATTAGAAAGATCTATCTGAGGAATACACTGCCAAAAACGAATATCAATTCCAGAATGGACTTATATTAGTTGGGGTATTCATGCCCAAAAAAACGTCGTTTAGGGCCTCAAAACAGCTAGGGAAGTTCAGGACCCGAAAAACTGCTAAAAATAGTAAATTGTGCTGCAATTAAGGAAATTGAAAAACTGAAAGAAACAATGGTGTGGGTCCAAGTGGAATAGGCGAGTGGCCACCAATATCCACCTATATCATTCCTCCCCCCCTTAGGAAGCAATGGTCCCCATTGCGTTGAATTCCTCCATGAGATGAGGAAACTTTTGTTGAACTTGGTCCCTGTTGAGCCACTTGCCCTGGTGAAGGAGTTGGCCTGCATTGACAACTCGATATAGTTGGATCCTCTGTTGGAGGGTTTTCTTGATCTGTGTGTCCATAATCTGATCAGATGTGTCTTGTTCCATGCAATCTGGGTTTAACTCTATTGGTGTGAGTTGTTCTTCCATGTCGGATGTGTCCAGTACAGGTAGAAAGTAGGGTCGAAGGCAGTCCATATTGAACACTGGGTGCAGACCAAGGAATGGTGGAATACTGAGCTCAAAGGCATTGTCTTCTACAGCCTTGGTGATGGTGTATGGCCCATATCGGAGTGGGTGAATTTTGCGGTAGGGTCCAACAAGGCACTCCTTTTGCAAATACAACCACACTTTGTCGCCCACCTGGAAGTTGTGTGGAACCTGATGTTGATCATGTCGCTGCTTGTACTTAGCATTGGCTCTGTCCAAGATGTCATGAACCTGTTGGAGGATGTGCGAAATGCTCTCAACGAAGTTGTTTGCCTTGTCAACCTCAAACTGGACATGGGTTGAATTTGCCTGAGTAGTCAAAAATGGCATGGCTAGGTCAATGGGACACAGTGGTTGGAATGCCAAGCCCACTTGAAAGGGGTTCTAGTTGGTTGATCTATGGAGAGTCTGGTTGTAGTTGTGTTGTACATATGGTAAGCTCTCATCCCATGTGTGTGGATTCTTTGAGTTGTACATGCGCAGAATGTGTACAATCATCTGGTTGACGATCTTTGTCTGGCCATCAGTTTGCAAATGGAAAGTTGTGGACTTGGTGAGCTTGGTGTCCAGCATCGACCAGACGCTGGACCAAAATGTACTGAGGAACCTACTGTCTCGATTTGATATGATAGACTGTGGGATCCCAAATTGTACCCACACTCATTCAAAAAAGAGTTTACCAGTAACTTCTCTTGTGATATTCTTCTTCTAGGCCATCATAATGGACATCTTCGAGAATCTGTCGATGACCACAAAAACATAGTCATTTCCATGCTTAGTAGAAGGAAGGCCCGACATGTAATCCATGGAGATGGATTCCCAAGGTCGACCAGGGGTAGGCAACGGAGTATAGAGGCCTTGCTTCTTGATGGTTGGTTCGGCAATGGCGCAAGCAGTGCAGGACAAGATGTATTTCCCGGCATCCTGTCGAAGGTTCAGCCAATAGAAATACTTTTGTAGTATTGCCACTGTTTTCTCGACCCAGAAATGCCCAGCGACCCAATTGTAGTGAGCCTCCCAAATCATCTTAACACGTTCACTTGAAGGAACACAAATATATCCCAGGTAACATAGCAGGGCATCCTAGAAGTGAAAATTAGGAACTTGCTTACCCTCCAAGAGCGTATTGTATGAGTGGTCGAATTCTAGATCACTTTTGTAGAGAAGCGGCCAATCAAAAGTCTCATGCCCACAAGAGTTGAGCACCGTGGTTAGCGCCGTGATAGGGGGTCGACTGAGGCAGTATGCAACATTATTGGTGCTTCCTTTCTTGTACTTAATGTTCAAATGAAACTACTGCATGTATGTGGACCACTTCTGATGTCGTTCGTTCTGCAACTTCCCTTGTGTCTGTATGAACTGCAAGGGTCGGTGGTCTATGTGGATGACCATTTCTTTTCCCAAAATGTAATGCTTCCATTGTCGGAAAGCCTTCACAGTGGAATACATCTCTTTTCATAAGTGGGATACTTCCGAACTGTGTCGGAAAGTGTCTCACTGTGATATGCCACTGGATGCCCCTGTTGAGTAAGGATTGCCCCAATAGCATAGTTGGAGGCATCTGTCTCGATCGCAAATGGTTGTTGCAAGTTTGGTAATGTGAGCATTGGTGTAGAGTAGAGGCGATGCTTCAAATCGTCGAACGCCTTCTGTTGATATTCAGACCAAAATAATTTTGCTTTCGCTCCTCCCTTGGTGACTTGACTCAAGGGCCAAGTGATATGAGAGAATCCCAACACAAACCTGCGGTAGAAATTGGCAAGACCCAAAAATTTATGGAGCTTTGTTAGGGTGGATGGGGTTGGCAAGTCTCGGATTACTTGGATATTGGTTGGATCCACATGCACACCCCGCTCATCAATGATGTATCCTAGATACTGAATCTGGGTCATTCCAAAAGTGCACTTCTCCAAATTGGCACACAACTTGTGTTGCCGCAGTGTTTGGAGGACTTGTCGGATGTGGTGGAGGTGCTCTTCCCAAGTCTGGCTAAAGATCAGAATGTCATCCAAGTACACCACTACAAATGAGTTGGAAATGGTGGTTTTGGTCCCTGCATCGATAATTTGCTTCCCCCTGTCATTTCCCTTGTCGGTTTCTGATTCAGATTCAGAGCCTGCATCCGATTCAAAAGCCTTCAAATTGGATACCAGTGACTGCTTGGCCCGACACTCACTTGTGTTGTGAGTGGAGCTCTTATGGAAATCACACCACTTCCCTGTGTCTTTTTTTGGCTTCGTGATGCTTTTCTTTGCTTGCGGCATTGGTGGGTTGTCCTGGGCCGCCCCTCCTTGGCTTGATCCTTTCTTCAGAGGTTTGGGGGTACCTTTCCCTTGCTTCTGATTCGTAGACCCAAAGTCTCGCTTCTTCTGTTTGAACTTCTGCTCAATCTTGGCAGCATACTGGTATGTTTCACCAAGCGAGGAGATGTCGAGGAACTCCATTTCCTCCTGAATTTATCTATGAAGACAACTGCGGTACTTTAACACCAAATGTTTATCCGAATCTTTGATACACAACTTTGTGCGTAGGGTATGGTACATATTCGTCAGCTCATGCACATCTTGGTCCCTTTGTTGTCGCAGGGTAGTCCATTGTATGTATTTGTCCTCATAGCTCCCCACGATATAATATTGTTCCTTCATGGCATCTCAAAAAGAATTCCAAGTGGGTGCGACTGAGAACAGAGAGGGTTCCCCCTCGCTCTGTTTCTCCCAGTAGGTTTCCCACCAATCCTTGACATGGGGGGCGGCTTTAAGAAGTGCAAAAATAATCCTTTCTCGGTCGAAAAATTCATGAACCGAGAAATATCCTTCTAACAGATTCAACCATCTATCAACGGCATCTGCATCTATTTGGCCCTCAAATATGGGAATGTCAAAGTTCACTTGTACCTTAAAAGGAGTGGTGCCTCCAGAGTGGCTGTTGGATGTAGATGTGATGCCAGTGGGCAGTGGTTGAAGGATCTGGGCAAAATTTTCCATCATCGCATTCCTTTGTTTCTCGAGGACCTCCTCGAGCAATAATTTGATAGGATCTCCTACTCCCTCATATTTATTTTCTTCCCCCATGGGTGGTCATCGGGGTTTGCGAGGTTGATCTTGCAACAGTTCAACCATATCAAGCCCTAACTCCTTACACCCCGACCTCATTGGGGACATGCAAAGAAGGATCGAGAAAGAACAAACTGCTCTGATACCAATGATCCGGATTTATGCAGGAACACATTGAAATACAGAAATACACATAAGCACGGAGATGTAGTGGAAGTAAAACTTCATTTCATTAACAACAAATGACTGAAATATGCTTACAGACATGATGGAAATAAAATAGCTCGGGTGCTGGTAGCTTATCTCTGAGAAGAGATGTGGCGGCTACTGGCCTCTGAACTCTATGTTACAATGAGGCTTGAAGGCCTATATATTATTGAGAAGCAATGGAAAACCCTAAACATCTAAAAACATAACCCTAGTAGATGAAACGCCAAAATATGGGCCCTGTTCGGGTAAACTGGTACATCAATTTCCCGGGGTCGTAACTTTGGAATACTATCTTTGTTTGACGCACATGATACATCATTAGAAAGATCTATCCAAGGACTACACTGCCAGCAAATATCAATTCTAAAACGAGCTCTTATTCACTGAGGCATTCATGCCCAAAAACATTGTTTAGGGCCTCAAAACGACTCTGGAAGTTCAAGACCCGAAAAACTGCTAAAAATAGTAAATTGTGCTACAATTAAGGAAACTGAAAGAAACAATGGTTTGGATCCAAGTGGAATAGGTGGGTGGCCACCAATATCCACCTGAATCATTCCTCCCCCCTTAGGAAGAAATGGTCCCCATTGCGTTGAGTTCCTCCATGAGACGAGGAAACTTTTGCTGAACTTGGTCCCTGCTGAGCCACTTGCCCTGTTGAAGGAGTTGGCCTGCTTTGAAAACTCAATATTGTTGGATCCTTTGCTGGTGGGTGTTCTTGATCTATGTGTCCATAATTCGATCAGTTGTGGCTTGTTCCATGCAATCTGGGTTTAACTCTGTTGGTGTGATTTGTTCTGCCATGTCGGATGTGTCCAGTAAAGGTGGAAAGTAGGGTCGAAGGCGGTCCACATTGAACATTGGGTGTAGAACAAGGAATGTTGGAATACTGAGCTCAAAGGAATTGTCCCCTATAGCCTTGGTGATGGTGTATGGCCCATATCAGAGCGGGTGAATCTTGCGGTAGGGTCTAGTGAGGCGCTCCTTTTGCAAATGTAGCCACACTTTTTTGCCCACCTGGAAGTTGTGTGGAACCTGAGGTTGATCATGTCACTGCTTGTACTTATCATTCGCTATGTCCAATATGTCATGAACCTATTGGTGGATGTGATGAATGTGCTCAATGAAGTTGTTTGTCTTTTCAACCTCAGACTAGACATGGGCTGAATCTGCCTGAGTAGCTGCAAATGGCATGGCTACGTCAATGGGACACAGTGGCTGGAATCCCAAACCCACTTGAAAGGGGTCTTGATTGGTTGAGTTATTGAGAGCCCGGTTGTAGCTGTGTTGTACATAGGGGAGGCTCTCATCCCATGTGTGTGGATGCTTTGAGTTGTACATGCGCAGAATGTGTACAATCATCTGGTTGACGACCTCTATCTGGCCATCAATTTGCGGATGGAAAGTTGTGGACTTGGTGAGCTTGGTGTTCACCATTGACCAGAGGTTGGACCAAAATGTACTGAGGAACCTATCGTCACGATCTGATATGATAGACTGTGGGATCCCAAAGTTTACCCACACTCGTTCAAAAAAGAGTTTACCGGTAACTTCTATTGTGATATTCTTCTTCCAGGCCATCATAATGGACATCTTCGAGAATATGTCGGCGACCAAAAAAACACAATCATTGCCATGCTTAGTATAAGGAAGGCCCGACATGTAATCCATGGAGATGGATTCCCAAGGTCGACAAGGGGTAGGCAATGGAGTATAGAGGACTTGCTTCTTGATGGTAAGTTTAGTAATGGCCCAAGAAGTGCAGGACTTGGGATGTGGTGGAGGTGCTCTTCCCTAGTCTGGCTAAAGATTAGAATGTCATCCAAGTAAACCACTACAAATGATTTGGTGAATGGTCCCAAGATGTCATCCATTAGTCTCATGAAGGTTGCAAGGGAATTTGTCAACCCGAAAGGCATGACCAACCATTCAAAAAGGCCCTCCTTGGATTTGAAGGCAGTCTTTCACACATCAGAGGGTTCGATTGGTACCTGGTGATACCCAGACTTTAAGTCAATCTTGTTGAAATATTTCACCCCCTTGAGTTGGTTCCAAAGATCATCAATCCGTGGGATAGGGTACCTATTCCAGACAGTGATCTTTTCCAGTGCCCGATAATCAATGTAGAGTCTCCAAGTCCCATCCTTCTTCTACACAAGCACGATCGAGCTCCCACAGGGCGATGAACTCGATCGGATGTGACCTTTCTGCAACAGCTCATGAATTTGCCTCTTGATTTCGTCATTCTCCATAATAGAGTGTCGATAGATTGATCCATTGGGCAACGGCGCACCTGGGGTCAGATCAATGGGGTGCTTGACATGACAGTGTAGAGGCACCCCTGCGAGGGAGGTGAAGATGTCCTTGTACTCCTCCATGCGCTTATCTATATGTTGTTGTCATGCAAAGGAGCCCTGTCTGGAGGTCGTGGCCACAATATTCTTCTTTCCCTGAGGGTGGATCATCAGGAAAACAAATTTCCTGGTTTTGTAAATGAGCTTACTTCATTGTTTTGTTGTAACCAAAGAGATGGTTGTAGGCGGTGTTATTTCTGGTATCTTGTACAACTTATTGCCCAAAGTAATAATAACAACAGGACGCATGGACTCATACACAGCATGTCGCTTACACAAGTATGGTTGGCCTAATAATACATCAGAAACATCAAGAGGAGCAATGTCACATAATACCTCATCTGTGAAGGGCTTGATGTTGTAGGGAAGGCGACATTGTTGGCTTACGTGGAGGTCCCTTCCTTGGTGCAGCCACCCGATGGTGTATGGTTGTTGGTGTGTTGTGGTCAGAAATCCTAGTCATTTCATGACCTTTCCTGAGATGAGGTTATTTTTACTCTCGTTGTCGACAATGAACTGCAACAGGGAACCCTTTACCCACATCTGGGAATGGAATAGGTTCTCTGCCTCCTCTGAATCTTCCGGTTCCTTCTTCTGGATCTTCATTGTGGAAACGGTGGCATTGGGCTCTGCATCGATAATATGCTTCCCCCTGTCATTCCCCTTATCGGGTTCTGATTCAGAGTTGGAGCCTACATCCAATTCAGAAGCCTTCAACTCGGCTACCACTGACTGCTTGGCCCGACACCCACTTGTGTTGTAAGTGGAGCTCTTATGGAACTCACACCATTTCCCCGTTTCCTTTTTTGGCTTCGTGATGTTGTTCTTTTCTTGCGGCTTTGGAAGGTTGTCCTGGGCTGCCCCGGCTTGTCTTGATCCTTTGTTCGGCAGTTTGGGGTTACCTTTCCCTTGATTCTAATTCACAGACCCAAAGTCTCGCTTCATTTGTTTGAACTTCTGCTCAATCTTGGCAGGATACCGGTATGCCGCACCAAGCAAGGAGATGTCGACAAAATCCATTTCCTCTTGAATGTATCTATGAAGACAACTGCGGTACTTTAACACCAAATTTTTCTCCAAATATTTGATGCCCAAATTTGTGCGTAGGGTATGGAACAGATTCGTCAGCTCATGCACATCTTGGTCCCTTTGTTTCCGCAGTGTAGTCTATTGTATGTATTTTTCCTCATAGCTCCCATGGGATAATATTGTTCCTTGATGGCATCTCGGAAAGAATTCCAAGTGGGTGCAACCAAGAACAGAGAGGGTTCCCCCTCGCTCTGTTGCTCCCAGTAGGTTTCCCACCAGTCCTTGACATGGGGGGCGGATTTAAGGAGTGCAAAAATAATCCATTCTTGGTCGAAATATTCATGAACTGAGAAATATCCTTCTAACAAATTCAACCTTCTATCAACGACATCTGCATCTATTTGGCCCTCAAATATGGGAATTTCAAAGTTTACTTGTAACTTAAAAGGAGTGGCGCCTCCAAAGTGGTTGTTGGATGTAGATGTGCTGTCAGTGGGCAACAGTTGAAGGATCTGGGCAAAGTTGTTCATCATCGCGTTCCTTTGTTTCTTGAGGGCCTCCTCGAGCAATAATTTGATAGGATCTCCTACTCTCTCATCTTTATTTTCTTCCCCCATGGGCGGTCATCAGGGTTTGCGAGGTTGATCTTACAACGGTTCAACCAGATTGAGCCCTAACTCCTTATACCTCGACCTCGTTGGGGACATGCAAAGAAGGATCGAGAAAGAGCAGACCATTCTGATAATCTGGATTTATGTAGGAACACAATGAAATACAGAAATACACATAAACGCAGAGATGTAGCAGAAGTAAAACTTCATTTCATTAACAACAAATGACTGAAATATGCTTACAGACAGAATGGAAATAAAATAGCTCGGGCGTTGGTAGCTTATCTCTGAGAAGAAGTGTGGTGGCTACTAGCCTGTGAACTCTGTTTTACAATGATTCTATAAGGCCTATATATTATTGAGAAACAATGGAAAACCCTAAACATCCAAAAACCTAACCCTAGGAGATGAAACGCCAGAATATGGGCCCCATTGGGGTAAATTGGTACTTCAATTTCCCGAGGTCGTAACTTTGGAATACTATCTCCATTTGGCACACATGATATATCATTAGAAAGATCTATCTAAGGACTACACTGCCGATAGTGAATATCGAGTCTGAAATGGACTCATATTCACCTCATGTTGTGTATGAGTATTATTAGGCCAACAATACTTATGGAAGCGACATGTTGTGTATGAGTCCAGACCTCGTGCTATTATTATTACTTTGGGAAATAAGTTTTACAGGATACTGGAAATAACACCACCTACAGCCATCTCTTTGGTTACTGAAAAACAATGAAGTAATCTCATTGCCAAAACCAGGAAATTTGTTTTCCTGATGATCCGCCCTCAGGGAAAGAAGAAGGTTGTGGCCAAAACCTCCAGACAAGGCCCCTCTGCATGACAACAATAGATGGATAAGGTCGTGGAGGAGTACAAGGACATCTTCACCTCCCCCGCAGTGGTGCCTCTACACTGTCAGGTCAAGCACCCCATCGATATGACCCCGGGTGCATTGCTGCCCAATGGACCAATCTATCGGTGCTATGTTCTTGAGAATGACGAAATCAAGAGGCAGATTCAAGAGCTGTTGCAGAAAGCTCACATCCGGCCGAGTTCATCGCCCTGTGGGAGCCCAATCGTGCTGGTGCAGAAGAAGGATGGGACTTGGAGACTCTTCATTGACTATCGGGCACTGAACAAGATCATTTTCTGGAATAGGTACCCTATCCCATGGATCGATGACCTTCTGGACCAACTCAAAGGGGTGAAATATTTCAGCAAGATCGACTTGAAGTATGAGTATCACTAGGTACCAATCGAACCCTCTGATGTGTGGAAGACTTCCTTCAAATCCAAGGAGGGCCTTTTAGAATGGTTGGTCATGCCTTTCGAGTTGACGAATGCCCTTGCAACCTTCATGAGATTAATGGATGATATATTGTGACCATTCACCAACTCATTTGTAGTGGTGTACTTGGATGACATTATGATCTTCAGCCAGACTTGGGAAGAGCACCTCCACCACATCCGATAAGTCCTCCAAACACTGCGGCAACACAATTTCTGTGTCAATTTGGAGAAGTGCATTTTTGGCATGACCTAGGTTCAGTATCTGGGATACATCATTGATGAGCGGGGGTTGCATGTGGATCCAACCAAGATCTAAGTCATCCGAGATTGGCCAGCCCTAACCACCCTAACAGAGCTCCGTAGCTTTTTGGGTCTTTCCAATTTCTACCACAGGTTTGTGTTGGGATTCTCTCATATCACTTGGCCCTTGAGTCAAGTTACCAAGAGAGGAGAGAAAGAAAAATTCTTTTGGTCTGAATCTCAACAGAAGGCGTTCGACGATTTGAAGCATCGCCTCTACTCTGCACCAGTGCTCACATTACTAGACTTGCAACAACCATTTGAGATCGAGACAAATGCCTCTGACTATGCTATTGGGGCAGTCCTTACTCAACAGGGGCATCCAGTGGCATATCACAGTGAGACACTTTCTGACATAGTCCGAAAGTGTCTTACTTATGACAAAGAGATGTATTCCATCATGCAATCTTGCCGACAATGGAAGCATTACATTTTGGGAAAGGAAACGGTCATCTACACATACCATCGACCCTTGTAGTTCATACAGACACAAGGGAAGTTGCAGAACGATCGTCGTCAGAAGTGGTCCACATACTTGCAGCAGTTTCATTTGAACATTAAGTACAAGAAAGGAAGCACCAATAATGTTGCAGACTGCCTCAGCCGACCCCCTATCATGGTGCTAACCACGGTGCTCAACTCTTGTGGGCACGAGACTTCTGATTGGTCACTTCTCTACAAAACCGATCCAGAATTCGGACACACATACAATACGCTCTTGGAGGGTAATCAAGTTCCTAATTTTCTCCTCCTGGATGCCCTGCTATGTCACCTGGGACATCTTTGTGTTCCTTCAAGCGAGCGTGCCAAGATGATTTGGGAGGCCCACTACAGTCAGGTCGTTGGGCATTTAGGGGTCGAGAAAACTGTGGAAGTACTGCAAAATTATTTCTATTGGCTGAACCTTCGAAAGGATGTTGGTAAGTACATCAAGTCCTGCACTGCTTGCACCATTTCCAAACCGACCATCAAGAAGCAAGGCCTCTATACTTTTTTGCCTACCCCTAGTCGACCTTGGGAATCCATCTCCATGGATTACATGTCGGGCCTTCCTTCTACTAAGAATGGAAATGAACGAGTGTGGGTACACTATTAAACTCTTCTTTGAACGAGTGTGGGTACACTTTTGGATCCCATAGTCTATCATCTCAGATCAGGACAGCAGGTTCCTCAGTACATTTTGGTCCAGCCTCTGGTCGATGTTAGACACCAAGCTCACCAAGTCCACATCTTTCCATCCGCAAACTGATGGCCAAACAGAGGTAGTCAACTGGATGATTGTACACATTTTGTGCATGTACAACTCAAATCATCCATGCACATGGGATGAGATCCTCCTCTATGTACAACAAAACTACAACCAGGCTCTCCATAGCTCAACCAGCCACAGCCCCTTTCAAGTGGGCTTGGGATTGTAGCCATTGTGTCCCATTGACATAGCCATGCCATTTGCGGCTACTCAGGTAGATTCATCCCATGTCCAGTCTGAGGCTGACAAGGAAAATAGCTTCATTGAGGGCATTCAGCACATCCTCCAACAGTTTCATGACATATTGGACAGAGCCAATGCTAAGTACAAGCAGTGACATGATCAACATCGGGTTCCACACAACTTCCAAGTGGGAAACAAAGTGTGGCTACATTTGCAAAAGGAGCACCTCACTAAACCCTACTGCAAGATTCACTCGCTCTGATATGGGACAAACACCATCACTAAAGCTGTAGGGGACAATGCCTTTGAGCTCAGTATTCCAACATTCCTTGGTCTGCACCCAGTGTTCAATGTGGACCGCCTTCGACCCTACTTTCCACCTCTACTGGACACATCCGACATGGCAGAACAACTCACACAAACAGAGTTAAACCCAAATTGCGTGGAAGAGGCCACAACTGATCAGATTATGGACACATAGATCAAGAACACCCGCCAGTAGAGGATCCAGCTATATCCAGTTGTCAAAGCAGGCCAAATCCTTCACTAGGGCAAGTGGTTCAACAGGGACCAAGTTTAGCAGAAGTTTCCTCATCTCATGGAGGAACTCAACGCAATGGGGACCATTTCTTCCTAAGGGGGGAGGGGGGATGATCCAGGTGGATATTAGTGGCCACCCGCCTATTCCACTTGGATCCACACCATTGTTTCTTTCAGTTTTTCAGTTTTCTTAATTGTAGCACAATTTATTATTTTTAGCAGTTTTTTAGGTCCTGACTCTATTCCAGGATCGATATTCGTTGTTGGTAGTATATTCCTTGGATAGATCTTTCTAGTGATGTATCATGTGTGTCAAACGGAGATAGTATGCCAAAGTTACGACCTCGAGAAATTGATGTACCAATTTACCCCAACGGGGCCCATATTTCGGCGTTTCATATCCTAGGGTTAGGTTTTTGGATGTTTAGGGTTTTCCATTATTTCTCAATAACATATAGGCCTTCAAGCCTCATTATAACATACAGTTCAGAGGCCATTAGCCGCCACATCTCTTCTCAGAGATAAGCTACCAACGCTCGAGCTATTTTATTTCCATTCTTTCTGTAAGCATATTTCAGTCATTTGTTGTTAATGAAATGAAGTTTTACTTCCGTTGCATCTTTGCGCTTATGTGTATTTCTGTATTTCATTGTGTTGTTGCATAAATCCGGATCATCCACAGGGTATGTCAACTTGTAAGACACATAACCTATGTATACAAACTTTGATTGAGGTGATTTTTACAGTGTTTGAAATCTTACATTTTATAGAACAACGTCGAGGGGGTGGAAACTAAGATTGTAAAATTAGGCCCCAAAAATGTGTCATTTTTTTCCTCAAGTGGGCTATGGATGTTTTTGGATCCCAAATCGCCAAATTGGGCCCTTCAAGTGAATTTTTCCAATTTTTCCTCCCAGAAAATACCAAGATAGATGAAAAATTATATAATGATCCATTCTAGATCATACCTTTTCTATTTTGGATCTACCTTCTCCCTAGACTACCATTTGGCCTTACCTAGAAGTTCTCCTTTCAACCCTATATGTCAAATTTCATGTTGCCCTTGTCTAGCAGTTTTGAACTTCTAATACAAAAATATATCTTCTCCCAACTCTGCCTGAGCCTCTAGTGCTAAGTCCTCTATAGTACGTAGGTCCTACTCCTTAGTTCCCTAATTCAACATGGAAGCCTCATAAAGTTTCATATTTCCCACATTTACGACTGAGCGGATATATGGGGGTAGACTAAGTATCTACATATTATCACCCACCTTCTCCAATACGATGGGAGGATGTTGGGGCAAGGCATGTTGACGATGAGAGAGCGGCTAGGAGACGTCGTTTTGACGACCCTGGTGCAGGTCCATCACATGCTCCTCCAGCCGAGGTCGGGGGAGAGTTTGAGGATATTCGTCGTCGCTTGGAGGCGGTGCTACAAGGAGTGCTCGAGTGCATGTGGTCGTGGATCCAGGATGAAGGCATCCTAGAGCAGTGTGTGGGGGTTCCGTTGGTATGGCGGACCGTGGTTCAAAGAGTAGCAGTAGCGGGTGTTTCCATGACTGGGCGGCTACCTCCAGGTCCGAAGGGACTGATAGTGCGTGGGGCACCACCTCCTGAGGGAGGGCCAGGTGGTGGTGCTCTAGAGGAACCATGAGTGTCTCTGTATGTATTTATATGTTTTTTGGTATTTATATAGGCCTACGAGCCTACTGGGTGTAGTGGCACCAATTTTGTATTTATAGGGGCGAGGTGGTTCACCGGCCTACGGATGTTTGTATATGTACGATATATATTTTTTTGTAAACATGTGAATAGCACATTTGACCAATATATATATGGATATACATTTTGGGATCTTGGTTATGTTTAAATGTGTTTTGTGTTCTGGTTGATGATTTCTATATGTTGTGACAGATTATTGATGTTTGATGTATGCGTACTGGTAACCTGATGTGATAAATGCCAATCTAATACTAGGTTAGACATGTTATCTTCCATTTGATTAAATTGTCTTGGAATATGTGTGAATGTAATGGAATCAAAATGTCAAGATAAAAGTCTAACTTGTAGGTATTTGCGGAAGAGGCAAGGATCGCGAATGCGGTACACATTATTGAGCTGGAGGATGGCCAGTTGGGAATCAAGTAAAACGCTAAGGTGATGGACATGGAGATGGTTGGCCTCAACGAGGAGATCAATGACGGTGGTGTATTCTGCTTGATTGTTGGTGGTTGAGCCTAAACATATGTCGTTGGAGTGGAGAAGTTCATGTGAGGGTGAATAGAGGGCCCAAGCAGCCAAAGTGAGATTCTGTGTCCAACAACTAGCTCCGTCGGCGTAACCGATGTGGTAGGCCGATGGGGGTGGCATCTGTCAATAACATGAGTGATATATTAGACATGAGGTATGGATGAAAGAAAATTAAAAACTCTAAAAAAAACGTACAAAAAGAAAAATCCTAGTGTAGAATGGCTACGCTCAGGCGTAAAATTTCTTTAGTTACAACCCGTTGACGGGTTCTTTTAGAGTGTGGCCTTCGGGGGAGGCTAGAACGTACGCACCTTTAGTAAGGAAATGTTGGATGATAAAAGGTCCATGCCATAGTGACTCGAATTTTCCATGGCCGAGGATATCGTGAGCGACATCGTAAGCGAGGATGAGGTCACCTTCGTTGAATGAGCGAAGGTTGACATGGCGATCAAAGGTGGCCTTTGATCATTTTTTGGCTGCTTCATTGTTCTGTAATGAAGATTGGCGATCTTCATCCAGGGACTCTAATATCAGAAAACGCTGCTCCATTGAAGAAGTGTCAGGTAATAGTTCAATAGCGGTGTGTAAGGTGGGAAGTTCGCACTCGATGGGGGTGTGAAACCGGTGGAAGTTTTGACTGTTGTGTGATAGGCCCATAGCGCAGAGAATAACCTATGATGCCAATTGGTATTATGTTTGTCAACCGTACGTTGTAACATGGTTTTGAGGACCTTGTTGACTGCTTCGACCTGGCCATTTGACTGAGGGTAATATGGGGAGGCAAACTCATGGGAGAAGCCTGACCTAGATGAGAGTTCGACGAAAATCTCATTCTCGAATTGTTTCCCGTGATCAGAGACTAGTTGTAGTGGTACTCCAAAGTGGGAAATGATGTGGTTAAAGAAAAAATGGGTCGCGGACTCAGCAGTATTGTTGAAGGTAGGCATGGCTTCAGCCCACTTGGTGAAGTAGTTGACTGCCACGACGATGTATTTGTGTCCATTGTTGGATGGAGGGTTGCAAGTCATGAAGTCTATGCCCCATTTGCAAAAGGGGCCGGCAGTGATGACTGGGTGCAGAAGAGTAGGTGGTGCTCATGCTTTGTTGGCGTAAAGCTGACATTTGTCACATCGCTTCACAGCATGAATACAATCATGAAACAAGGTAGGCCAAAAGTAACCAACGCGAATGATTTTCTAGGCGGTGGACATCCCTGAGAGGTGGCCCCCACAAGCGCCATTGTGGTAGTCGTTCAAGACTCGATCGACCTCATTGATAGTTAAACATCGACGGAGTATAGTGTTGAATCCTCTCCGATATAAAACATCCCCGATGAGTAGGTAATGTGGGGCTTGGTGACGAATCCGTCGACAATCGTCTCTGGAGAGGTGGTTTCTGAATTTTTGTGTTCGGAGGTAGACGAGGAGATCGTCGTACCAAGGGTCATCCAAGGAGATGTAAAAGAGATGTTCGTCGGGGAAGTTGGTATTGATGGGGGAACTGGTAGTATCTGAGGGAAACGTCGTGATGAGTTCGGCAAGGATAAGGGCTTTCTTGCTCTTGGGTTTTGAGAATTCGAGGTCGTACTCTTGAAGGATGACGATCCATCGGGAAAATTTACCGTTAATTTGCTTACGAATGAGAAAGTATTGCATGGGGTTGGAATATGCTATGACTTGGGTAGTTTGAAGCAGAATGTAATGGCGCAGCTTCTGGACTGCGAGAACAACTGCAAGGGCTAACTTCTCTTCGTGATTGTATTTCAAGGGTGTCCCTGAAAGGTTTTTACTAATGTAGTAAATGACATGCTCACGATCGTCATCCCCTATTTGGATGAGAACTCCTGCTACTGAGATGGTTGAGGCCGATATGTAGAGGATATATTCGTGGTTATAGTCAGGTGGACTAATCAACGAGGCGTTGGAGAGAGCTCCTTTGAGATCATTAAAAGCGGTTTGGGCATGTTCATCCCATTGGAATGGGATGTCGTGACGGAGTAAGCGAAGGAAGCCGTGTGCACGAGAAGTGTAATCTAGGACAAAGCGCCATAAAAAGTTAGCCTTGCCTTGTAGGCTCTGTAGTTGGCATAAATTCTGAAGGGGTGTAATTTTTGTGATGGCTTGGACTTTGAGGGGGTCTACGGTAATGCCACATTGGGACATGATGAACCCCAGGAGGCGCCCAGCAGTGACGCAGAATACGCATTTGAGGGGATTCAAGCGGATGTTGCATTGACGACACCTTTGGAAGACGATTCATAAATCATTGAGATGTTGAGTGCGTTTATTAGATCGAGCTGTGAGTTCATCCATGTATGCAAGAATAATATGAGCCAGATCATGAAAGATGTATGTCATGGCTCATTGGAAAGTGGCGCCAGCATTCTTGAGGCCAAATGGCATGACACGATATGCAAAGGTGCCCCAAGGGGTAGTGAATGTGGTTTTGTACTGATCGACTGGGTGAATTTGGATTTGGTTGTAGCCAGAGAAACCGTCCATGAAGGACAAAGCCTCGTGACCCGTGCAATCATCGATAATTTGGTCGATGAAGGGCATTGAAAATTTGTCTTTCGAACAAGCGTGATTGAGGTCGCAAAAGTCCGTACAGACACGATGATGCAGGAGCATCATACAAAGCCAAAGCACGCGCCTAGCCAAAGGAACAGTTGAACGCACGGATGAAAAAGGGCACGTTTTTATGAAAACGTTTTGAATATTGAAATCTAAAGAATTAATGTAATAGCAAGGAGAAGCGTACTTACATTTATGTCTTGGAGATATGAACAAATCTGGAGAAATTATTATCATCTGTCGGATGTAATAGGCATTTCAGTTTGTTAATGTAAAGTAGGTAGATATGAATGTTAGATTAGACAGTTTAGAAACGTAGGAGGGAAAACGGATATAGACACCCTCACCCTTGTATCATAGTAACAATAGATGATTATTCAGAATTCATAAGCTAGGGAGATGTAGCAGAGAGTTGTAGAGAAGAACCTATGTATAGGAACACTTGAGTTAATATATGAAGCTTTGATTCAATTTTCATGGTGTTATGATGCTTACTGTTTACATTTGTTAAATGGTATGTTTACAGTTGTTTTGTTTCTCTGTTATGCATTTATTTCAATGTTGTATTGTGTGTATGATTTCATCTTGAATGTATGAAGTCTGAGAGAGAAGAATAATGAGTTTCAATTGATTCTCTTCCTGAGAATTTCCTGCAAGGAGTGCAGTGAACGTCCGCAAGGTGTGCGTTGACGAGGATCTGAGTTTTATCTCAAAAAGCTCAGGAGAGATATCATTGTTCTCATACCAGCAGAAGTGCAGGTGAAGCACAGAGTCGTGCAAGGTGTGCACAGGCTGGTGGAAGCCTTAGAATTTATCAACTAAGGTGAAGGTCGAGGGACTACTGTTGCAAAGAGTGCACAGGGTCGAAGACTCAAATAACCAAAGGTTATTTGAAAGTTTGCCGCAAGGAGTGCGAGCAGGAACCTTTTGGAAGGCTTGAGTTTGCAAGTGAAAGGTCAGGAGAGATAACACCTTTGAAGTGTTCAAAGGGAGATGGAGATCGAAGCCATCGCATAGAAATTAAGTTCAGGAGGGAGAACACCCAGTTGTTGGGCAGAAGTCATTCAGGAGTAAATCGGGTGGTCAGAATTCTCCGTGGAAAACTCGCGAAATTACGAGGACCGTAGGATCCAGTGGAGCTGTAAGGTGGTTAGGAGTTGGACAAACTCACCACCCTAATAACAAGAATCGGTGTGCACCGTTGATCATGGTCAATATGAATCATTGATCTTGTTTCAACCCACGTCGTTGGATCATTTCGCGAACTCATGGTTTGTAAGTTTGGAGGGCAGACCAAAATTCTTGGTTTTGCAAAGTTGCGAGTTGCGAGGATTAGAGAAGGAGATCCACATCGTTGGATCCAAGCCACGGGAGAACCGTTGGATCAGAACCTCCACGTGGTATCGCATATCAGGGGTTCGGGGGTTGAAAGGATTTATTTTCATCTACAGGAGTCATGAAGTGTTGAGCGCCGAGGGATCGTACAGACATGTAGCACATTTTTTAGGTGGGGCCACGTGCTTAACAGGTGGCGTAACATCAAGCGCCCAGGGAAGAGTGGAAGCGGTGACAGGTGGCGGACACATGTCGCCTGGGAAGGAGTCAACCCATTGTTGACTTCTCGCGTCTCGGGGATTCATAAGGTGGGAGCACGAGGGCTCAACACTTCAACTCGTGAAGTTGCGAGTTGCGAGGGGTGCTAGAGTTAGGCCCTAGACAGTGGTCATTGGTAGAGGCGTTAGCAAGGAAGGGGCCATACCTGTATCTCACTCTCGGGTATCGGAGGTTTGGAGTCGAGGGTCTTCAATTCACAAACTCATGAGATCGCGAGTCACGAAAGGTGCTTGCGCTAAGGCCTGGGTTGTGGTCGTGTGGAGGCGAAGACTCACACCTGGTGCACATAGTGCAGGTGGAGTTTTCATGAAGGACCTGTGGATCGGATTCATTGAAGGTTTCAGCAAGGAACCAAAGGAGCCGCTTCGGCCCGAGGAGAATTTAGAACGATCCTGTGCGGATCTCGGACAGAGGGTCGGGGGTATGCATCACACGGATAGTGCCATGTTTTTTGTTGACAGGGTTGGAGACCCATGACGTATATGCAATGGGGTATATGAACCCTGCAGCGCATAATTTGTCAATCTCGGCTTTGATGGTCATTGCTTTGGATGGGTGTAGCGGTCGTTGTTTTTTACGGACAGGTGTGATATCAGGCCAAGTGTCTATGCAATGTTCGAAAATAGAGGGATCAAGGGCGGGCATCTCTATGTATGACCAAGCAAAAATGTCCCAGTATTCCTAGAAGAGGAATTTGTAGGCGGCGATTTCTTCAGGAGAGCACGCAGCGTCAATGGTGATTTCCTCTATAATTCCAGATTTGATGGAAATATCTATTTTGATGGTTGGGAAAATATTGGCCATATTGCCTTCCTCGAAAGCATCGGGGACAGGGATAGGGTTATAGAACCAATCTATATGCCCTGATGGGAGAAAATCTTTGTTTTTGACTGTGTATATGGGTTGTTGGTTAGGAGGCGTGAAGACTTCCTATGAAAGAAAGAGCGCTCTGTGGTGGAGTGCATCCCATGGGCAATCGGGGGTAGTTAACTCCTCAAGTATATATTCATCGCAGTGAAACTGTCATGAATATAGGGGATCGAGAGGAGTGACATTAGTGATTGTCACTGTGTCATTGTCTCCTACTGATAAAGAATTAGGGGGATTGATGCACATGGATTGCAATGGTTCGCTCGACATAAACCAAATATCAAGATATTGTGGGTTAAAAATGATAGTCCGGCATAAAATTTCCGTAGGAAAATGAACTGGAGAATTGGGGGGATTTGGGGGTAAATCTTTGTATAAATCATCTAAGAACCATGAAGGAGTAGGGAGTGCTCCAAGCTCAGGAGAAGTAATATGAAGAACCTCTGGTGATGGAGTAGCTTTAATCATCGATTCTGCAGGGGGGTAGGATTTTGAATCAGGGCCATTTGGCATTGTCTGTATTCAATGATCATAGGACATTGGTACGTGAAATGATCTAATGATTCGCAGAGAGAGAAAGGGAATCTCATACATTCGTTGACTGAAGTCATGACATAATGGATGTCTGTGACATTGGTTGAGGATGATACAGATGGACTGGGTTCTTGTTGAAAGCTCTGGCGTATTGCTGCTAGCGTCTGTCGGAATTGGGGTAGTGCTAGGCAATGGTGTGTATAATGGCCATATTCTGAACAGATGGCGCATGCGAATTTGGTTCGCAGTACTTTGCTACTGGTGTTCTGGGAGATAGCAGCAGTATTGGAGGAAGCGACGAGTGGTGGAGGTGCTCGAGGGAGTTGAATGAGATTATGTAACTCGGGGAGAGATGGTCACTTGTTTGTGGGGTGTCCATCTTTCTTGCATAGCGCGCAAGGAGGTTGGACACGTGGGGGAAGTGGAGCAGTGGGCTCCTTCTTTTTATGTCTTCCCCCAGCTATAATAGAGGTGCTAATGAGTGGCGGTGTGGGTGAGATGGTGGGGGTAAGTATGGGAATCTGCATCGGGATTCCTTTGGTTTAGGGAGGGAGGGATGGTTGAGGGACCATCTCAGGTGGATGGAGATACCATACTAGAATTTCTAACACCATGTTAGGAAGGGTGAGCATTGTGGCTACCTGGAAAGCTTGTACGCCTGGTGGGGGGTAAAAGAAAGGGATTTGGGTAATGGCTTGGGGGACTGTTTCCCAAACTAGGATATGGCCCTGGGGGAGGGGAAGATCAGGAATGGGTAGAGTTGAACAAGTTCCAAGATATTCCTGAGGGAGGTATTCTGCGACTAATGGGACGTTAGGGGAAAAAGAGGTCTCGATGGGAGGGAGAATATCTTCAATTTCATTGGATGAGACAACACATACTTGATTGGAAGGATGAATGAGTGGTGTTGTGCCATGGTACGTCCCAAGCAAGGATAGGTCTTTGAAAATTCTGGGGGCCATCTCGATGAGTGGGTATGTATCGCGATTAGTGTGGACGAATGGGAGGATATTATCAATGTTGGCAGAAGGGTTAGGCTCATAATGTGAAACATGATCGATGGTAATGATCTTCTCATTATGGGGGAACATCATGGTTCGAAATACAGAAGAAGCAACTGCCTTCATAGAATACATGTAGCTACGACCGAACAAGATATTGTAGTCGAGTGGGGCATCGATAACCTCAATATCAATGAGAATGGTTTTGCCCCCGAGTTCTATAGGGACATTTTGGAAGAGCCCTTCGGGAGAAGATGGTCGTCCATCATAAGATCTTAAGGTAATGGCAGATGGTATGAGTTCGGGGGAACCAAGTTTCTGCCATACAGATTTGGACGTGATACATGTGGATGCACCTTCATCAATGATGCACCGATGAATGGTAATGTTCTGTATTTTCATGGGGATTTGAAAAGCGATAAGAGAAGGGAGGCGAGGTTCTCCGCTGTCGAGATCAAATGTGATGAGTCGGGTATCAGCAGGGTCGACTGCCCCTAGGGCGGAAAGTAATGACTTCCGCTGAGTGGGAAAAGTTTGAAGGACTTCTAAGACTAACATGGAAGCAGGAGATTGTGCCAAGTCATCTACCAAACTATAATTATGAGTCGCCCTAGCCTGAGGATTGTGGACATTCCTGTGCAATGGGATGCGAGGAATACGAAAGGGTATTTCAGTATTAGGGCAAGGAATCATTAAGGGGGGTCCAATTGTAACTGGGGTTGCTTCTGAGGTGGTGGGAGCAGACTCAGGGGGTGTGCTATATTGACGATTGCGCGTTTGCAGAAGGACTTCTTCCTCGCTAGTGAGGAGGATAGTGCGATCGGCATGATTGATCGTATTGGGATATTGTCCCAACTGTGGTAAGGTAGGCTACATGTCTTGTTGGGTATTTATCACCCCTTGGTGTGGAATGGGGTTTTGTAGCAAGGTTGGGGGTGGTTGCTGCACATATTGTTGTGGGGCCTGCGGAGGGGCAGGCGGTGCTGAGGGACGTGGTCCATTCAGTGAGTCTTTCATCTGTTTAAAGTCGGGGATTTGGGGGCAATGGTAAGTATAGTGACCAAACTCACCGCAAATGGAACAAGGGAAGTTTGTATGAATATTGTTGTTGTTCTTTCCTTGGCATTTGTTGTTATTTCCCCCTTGAGGGTTCTGATTCCCTGGATTCTGGTTGCCCCCAGCCGGTTGGTTTTGTTGGGGATGGTTTCCTCCTTGCCCTAGATTATTATTGTTCCAGTTTTTTCCTTTCTTTTTGGCATTATTCGATTGATGGGTCGGGTTGGCCGTATTCAGTTGCTCAAAATTTTGGTATTGTTGAATGGGAAAGGGTTGAACAAAATTAACCCCAGCGTGTGGGTGTCCTTGTGGTGGAGCCATGGGTTGTGGGGGACCAAGAAATGGAAAGTACATATTATGTTGTGATTATTCGTAGGGTACATAGGAAGGTGTGGTGTTTTCACTAGTGCTTAGGGTATAAGTTGTGGTAGAGGGGGTACCAGAACTTGGTTGGATAGGTGGGCGTACTGTGGGTGCCGGCGGGGGTCCATTTATGGGTGGAGGTAGGGTAACAGGGTATGGTTGTTGATAAGAGGGAGGAGGATAATAAGGCATTCCTCCATATGTCAGTGGATACTGAGGGGTTCCATACATTGGTGGTTGTTGGTGATGTGAATTGTGGTGTGTAGTGGTACCAATCAATCCATCCGTTGAGTGAGACATCCCAGGTTTGTCCTGGCCGAATGGCATGGGTCTCGGGGCGTCAAGGAGTACTGTATATAAGTATCCTGACTGGGAATAGATGAGTTCGAACTGTTGGGCCTTGATAATGGCTTCTTCTTCAGACTGGGGGAAGGTGGCAGCCACATCTTTGGCAAGGAGGGAAACAAGTGATTTGAGGAACCAATTGAAACATTGTTTTGGAGTAGCTTCAGCTTTGCAGAGACTACGCCGCCGACGTCATTCGTGAATGTGGTCAGCGATGTGCATGGAAAACGTTTGTTTAAATTCTGAGAGTAGTTCGAGGCCATTGTCATGACGAATTGGTAGTTGAAAGAAGGTTAATAATGCTTTGGCCAAGGATTCAAAAGTCACATGGGACCCAGATTTTTCTTCTATATACCACTTAGCTGATGGGCCAGTGAGTGTACGTTGAAATAACCTCAATCGGACGGAATCGTTCGTGATGTTGTTTGAAGAGAACCATAAGTGAAAGGTCATGATATGGTTGGAGAGATCGTCTCCCGATTTTCCTTCAAACTTGGGGAGGTCTGAAGGGAGTTTGGTAGGCATTGCAGGCCATGTGGGGTTATGCAATATAGGGTCATTGGTAAGTTTAGTTAGATCCAGTATGTTGAGGGAATCCAAGTAAGGCATCTAAGGTGGTGGTGGAGGATTAGCTCCAGCCATAGTGTGAGTGTTTTGCGTACCTGACCCTTGAGGGGGACTAGGTGGATTTGTGCTTCCCCCTTGAGAAGAAGTTGGTCCCCTACTTCCGTGGAAAGGAGAGTGTGGGGATGTTTGACCTTGGGAAGTGGACCCAAGTAAGGTGGAACCAAGCAAAGTTGATCCTAAGACAGGGGTGTGAGAAGGTGGAGTCGATGAGTTGGCAAGACTAGGAACTCCCCCTGGAATAAGAGGGAGATTTAGTAGGCATCTGAAACGACGGGGGTTCTTTGGGTCCCCTATGATGTCCGACTAGCTGAGTGGATGTGTGCGAATGGTGGTGAGAGAAATAAATAAACAAGAGCCTTTGCCGCAATTTTTGAACCTTTACAATATATTTCCCTATCAGATGTAATCAGAAGGTCATCATACATAAAGTAATTTGATAAAGAAGCATATATGTGGATAGGTGGATTTTGTCTGCGTAGGAGAACAAAGAAAACAAGTGCTCGTGTCCTAAAAGACGTAATGTCCTTCCTCTCAAATAGCACTGGACCTTCCAAGAGCACTTGACAGTGGGGTCTAAAGCCACCGGAAGAGAAACTAGTGAAGGATGAAGTAATCAGTTATAATGAGGGGTAGAGGGGGCATATCCCGAAAGAGCTGGCGATATTTCTCAATAGCTGCACAAAATCTGATCAAGGTGCAATTGCAGCCCACAATTGCCACCTGGGTGGATGTCCTAAATTTTGGTCACTAGGTACCTCGGTCAAAGTGCGGCATTTAGATTTTCGGCCTAAGAAATGGGTCACGGGCTAGATCTCGTCCAAGAGGTGGGTGCCTCAAGGGGGGACACACAGAACAACCGGACCTCAGCCTTCAACCCTTCATGGGTATCTCCCTGCCTTATGGTGTAGGAACACTTGACTTGGAGGATTTAAAAGTTCATTATTTGTCAACTTCTACTGTTTTGACGATGTGAGAACCAGATAATGGGGAGTTATTTGGATGCCTATCCCCGAGATCCTACCTAGACTAAAAAAATTCTTTTGGCACCTCCTGTGGAGGAAAACTTAGTGAGTTTTTAGAAATATTTTAGGTGTGGTTGTTTGAGAGATTGGGGGTGTAAACCAACTTCATTGAAATTAAGTGGGAGTGGATAGTCTCGTCAAAAAAAAGGGGTGGGGTATTTCAGAATCCCAATGTAGGAAACTTACTTCAACCTCCACAATTTCTAGATAAGACTATGTGAGTGATTTGTGAACTTTGTGTGTGAATAAGTGAAAGTGTGCCAATTTTTTAATAATTTAGGTGTCACCTTGCTGCATGTGGACTTCGCTTGATCCTTACAAGTTTTGATTACCTAAGTTACTATGTGTCATTGGTACAACCTTGCAGAATTTTAAAGTCCCTAGGAAAATAGCATGTGGACATGTGGGTCCTTACTATTCATTTAACTTCCCTTGTGATTTAATCTAAGAAAGCTTTGAAACTATTCTAGATTGTGGACATGTGGACATGTATGGGCCCGTTACAAAAACTTTAAACTTCCCTAGTGATTTAATCTAAGAAAGTAAATTTCAACACTATCCTATCTTTGTAGCATATGGGCATGTATGGGCCCTTACAATTTTAAGATGTGTTTGAAAAATAAACTAAGAGGAGTCCCGAGGGGGGTTGTTGTCCTCTCCTAAAGATTTTGTCTTTTTAATAGAGATGAAATTGTCCATCAACCTCTTTATAATTCTCAAGATCGCTTTGGAGCGTGAGAGAAGAGCATACTCAACGATTGATATCAAATTTCTGGTCCCAATGCAAGTATTAAATGTGATGTAGAATGATTCCCACTTAACCTTTAATCAAAGAAAGCCATCGATGTGGCAACATGAAAAAAAAAAAAAGGAAAAAATTATGATTTTAACCCCCTAAGTGCCTATGTTTTGATTAATCCCTTTATATGGAGAGGGAATGTAAGTGTGGTGCAGATTACAATATGCATGGAATCAATTTTAAGAAGGCTATGGGCCCTCCACAAATCACAAAAAGATTACAATGTGTATTTTTCTGCACAGATGTGCGGGTCTTGGAATAGACAGAGGCGCTTTGAGCTCCAATGCGCGAACTAAAAGAGACTTATGGGCGCAGGTGTGCAGAAAGCGCTGAGTAATACAGTGGTTTTGGCGCACGTGCGCACGATGCGCAACTATGGGCCAATAAACTCGCGCACACCTGTCACACGGCCGTGAAGAAAATTCCGGATGGAATTCTCTTAACTTAGCTTTGAATTTTATATTTTGCAGGTCGGCTTGGGCTGGTTATGGTACCTGCAGGTTAAATAAACAGAAAGAAGAGTTAAAATAACCCAAATGGGATAGGAAATTGATACCTTTCCCCAGCGGAGTCGCCAATCTTTTGCACCTCTTTTGTCACCTAAATGAGCAAAATAATGGTGCTTACAAGCCTAGTTGGGTCAGCTAGGCAAGACAACAAAAAAGAAAAAGGTTAGAAAGATAAAGCATAATAGATAAGCAAAGAATTAAACTAAGAATGATAAAAACAATTAAATTATAGTGCATAAGAACATAAAGACAAGGAACAAACAAAATTCATGCCACCAATGGAAAGGATTGTATTAGTGGAAAGAAAACACCGAGAAGAAATAGAGACTTTGGGTCCCCTCTTCCTCCAAGGGAGGGTTCTTGAACCCCCAAATATTGAGCTCTTATTACAAATGAGAAACTAGGATGAAATGGTGAAGAGAATCCAAAGCACATTCATTCTAGAGGTGATATGAATGGCTAAGTGTAATGGTGCTATCATACTCTTGATGAGGAAAGAGGATCCTCCAAGAGAATACCAGCAGCATAACAATATAAATGAATTCCTTGAAAATGTAGTGCACCCATGGCTTCATTTTATAGCATAA
>ML795338.1:317491-330970 GCA_009831015.1 Picea engelmannii
CTAAACTAAATTGACAAGGAATCTCTACTCCTCTATTTCCACTAATATTTCAATCAAGACAAAGGAGGCTTCCTCTTCTAATGAGGATGAGTAGCCCTTTTCATGTTGCATATGCTTATGCCTTTGCCCATTTCTCTTTTTTTCAGTAGTTTAGTTTAATTTGACTTATATTTCAACTTTTGGGAGTTGCTTCCACACTCCCACAATGTGACACTATTGGATTGTACTTTTCAGACTCCTTGACCTACTTTTGTGATAAATAGTGGACAATAATAAAATTATTGGATTGCATCTCATGTTATCTACATAGCACCAACATCTCAAACTTGCTCAAATGTATGTTTCCTACTGCAAACACTGGATTCTGAGTACACGAAACATAAAAATCATCACGAACTTCACTCAAAAATATATGTTCCCCACGGCAAAGACTAGAATTGGCCAAAACAATATCCTTGTCAAAGTCTTCAGACTCCTATAGATTCCTTAAATGAAAAGCATAATGAAAAATGAATGTCCTTCAAGCTCATGACCATCTACAGAGAGTTGCTTCTAATGGATTCCTAAATGATAAACACAATGAGAAATGAAAGTTACAAACTAGCAAAAGCAAATAGTTGAAACAGTTGAATCAGAAGATGACATGTAAAGATGACAAACTCCAATTCTTATCATAATGAACCATCTTTAAAAAACTAGAATTTTAAACATAAATAAAGTCGCAAGGTGCGTGGAAAAGAGAAAAATAGTCAAGTATATCTTCAGGAATACATTGGGGCTAAGACCACTAGGAAGAGAATGTATCCACTCTTTAGTAGACTAATCAGTTGTTAATCTGATCTACTATGAGACAAAAGTGGAAATGTTTCCCCATTGTTTGGAAACTTTTAGGGATGATCATTATTGTGCATCTTTTAGAATCAGGATGTAAGTCGGTCATAGCAGGTTCACATACTTCCTTTTACATATACACACCTAAGCTTGTCACTAATCTGATCTATTATGAGACAAAAGTGTAACTTTTTTGCACTATATTTGGCAACTTTTGGAGATGGTCATTATTATGCACCTTTTAAAATCAATATGTAAGTTTGTCATAACATGTACACACACCTCCTTTTACATACATATGCCTAAGCCTCTTTTAGACTTCCTTACATCTAGAAATTTTTCTTTGG
Source organism: Picea engelmannii (assembly GCA_009831015.1). Taxonomy (NCBI): domain Eukaryota; kingdom Viridiplantae; phylum Streptophyta; class Pinopsida; order Pinales; family Pinaceae; genus Picea; species Picea engelmannii. The sequence goes on from ML795338.1 coordinate 318,670, forward strand.
TTTTGAGTTGTGGAGGCCCAAGACTCAAACATCACTCCATGTTTATTAGGCACCCATGTTCTCACTATGCTTTGGGAGGACCATGCCAACCACTTATGAGAATTCAATCATTATGGTTGTAAGTTTGTAACGACCCAAGCATGTTCCAAGTCACTCCCTTAAAAACTTGGAAGGGTGAATAATAAAAGCCTATTAGCTCACTTCCACTTGCCCTGAAGTGAGAACCAGCCCTAGACATGTTTGATATGTATGGCTCCACTGCCGGCCAGCTACTTTTTTTGTGTGCCTGTAAAAATTGCTGCATGGTTCTCATATTAGTGTGATTTTATTTAGTGGTGATTTGCATTTATAGTTCATTATGTATTTCGTTTTATTAACTTAATCATATTACATTAAGTTATTATCAAGTACTTCAGTAATAATTGAAAAGTACAACCAAGAAGTTATGTAACCTCTGTCTCTCATCTCCCGTGTACTTTGGATATAAAGAAAACTTTTTGTATAGAATGAACATGACGAAACGCTTTTCTCTCCCCTACCTTTTATCTACATTTCTGCATGTGTAAATCTGATATGGTATCAGAACAGTGATATTCAAGCCAAGGAGGCATGTGAAGGGCCTATACACTGCTACAAGTCAAAAAAGGATCAAGGAACTGCATATGCACAAGTAAAACAAAAGATTCAAGCTGCCTAAGACAATGGCGATTTGTAGGCCAACTTGGGCAAATTAGGTACAGACAAACTACATAATTTTTTTGTTTTTAAACACAGAATTAATATTTGAACCTTTGGAGAGTGTAGAGGGGATTGTTTCAGAATGTAGCAGGCCAAGTTCAGAGGTAGTTGAGGGAGTTGTTTCAGTGTAACAAGCCGCATTTATATGCAGTTGCGGGTATGTGCTAGGGTTACAGAGGCCAAGTTTACAGATTGTTCAAGGCGTTGTTTCAGTGTAACAAGCCATATTTACAGGGAATTGCAAGTATGTGCTAGGGTTACAGAGCCAAGTTTAGTGAGACAAAGTTTACAGGTCTGTCCCAGAGCTGGTTTACAAGCAGCAAGTTTTGTTACTCAAGTTTGCAGATGCCAAGTATACAAGTCCCTGCCACGGTCCCACAAATTTAGGAGTATAAGCAAGCAGTGGGTTACAGAAGAAGGCATCGACCTGTAGTGTATGACACAGAGAGGAGATGACCAGTAGAATATTCAAGTTAACAATGTCTGTAAGAAGGCAGTCAAAGGCATCACAAGTCATTCTCCAAGTTTTTCAGTTTTCAGAGTTGGAGGAAGATTATCCTTTACTTTTTAAAATAGCTACAAATTCAAGGTTTGAATTTCTGAGTTTGAGACTGGTAGACAGTTTTCTTTATTGTGTTTCCGAGTAGCAGTAGATCTGTTATTTGAATCAGTTCAAGCAGTAGGGTGGTATCTTATTACGTAGATTGTGGGACAGTAGTAGGGCTGTCAGACACCAAGTTCTAACAGTGATAAAGAAGTAACCAAAAATGTAATGGAAAGAATTTTAATACCTGAAAATAAGGATGCTTGCAATTTTTTAATGCAGGTGCTTGGACAAAATTTGTATTGGGAAAGGAAATGCAGAGTGTGCCCTATGAGGATGCTCAAGCAAAATATGATGTGAAAATTCAGAAGGCTGTGATGCTAATCAAGCTCTAGTAACTGACAAAATATTTCCCAAAGATCAAAATGGCAATGATACATTCAAAATCTGGATGCATCTAAGGAACATGAATGAAACCACTGATAAAGTTAGAGCTTTTTTTCTAAATAATATATTGTTTTCACTAAAGATGGAGGAACATGACTCCTTTCAAGATCATTTATTGAAAAATCAAAAGTATTCAAGAGTCTGAGACCAATAGAAGGCAATCAATAGAAAGATGGAAGAAGATCGGGTAATCATAACATTGAAAAAGCCAACCTTCCTCTGAAACTTTTGTTGTAACATTGAACATTACATCTGATAATATAAATACGACATTTGTGCATATGAACAATAAACTTTTGCAGAAAGACAGGTGGAAAACCAATTTGGAAGCAGCAGTGGTAATGAAACATCAAAGGTGGCTTTGGCAGCGAAGTTTGAAAGCAAAGGGAAGCCAAGCAAGTATAAAGAGGGCAGCAAGCCATCAGATTCGGGTAACTAGAAACCCACCAAGATTATTAATTTTTTTATTGTGGAAAGATAGGCCACAAAATCAAATTCTGTAGGAAAAGATTATGGAATTAAAAAATCAATCAAGGGCCCTACTCACAAAATCAAACTAGAAAGACACAGGCTAATGTAGTTGAGCTTAAAGAGGAGTTTTATGTATTTGTGGCTAGGAATAAAGAGGCAAATGTGAACACAGCTTATCGGTATATTGATACCGGTGCATCCTAACATTTCATTAAAAGAGTGGAACAGTGTCTTGATTTTGTAGCAGATAACTCAAGTTCTAACTCTGATTTTTGGTGGTGTAGAAGAATACAGGATTGTGAGTAAAAGAAATGTAGAGATACAAGTGCAAGGGAAATGGATTCCCTTTCTCGACGTGTTCTTTGTTTCCTGATTGGAGGAGAACCAGTCTCTGTAAGTGAAATTATGAAACATAACCCTCATTTAACTGTGATTTTTAGCAACAGGAGGTGTTATATTGATAAAATACCAAAAACACAGTTGGCGTGGGTTTTGAACAACATGGACTGTTTAGATTCGTCAGTGATGATGAGACCAAGGATCATGCCTTGGTGACCAAAAGTGGACAAGACATCAGCAGTCTTTGGCATTTAAATCTGTGATATCTTTCATTTTTTACGAATAAAAAATTGGTGGACGGTCTCCTAGATATTCCAAATCAGGAAGACAATGTGTGCAAAGCATGTCTTGCGAGGAAACAACATAGAATGTCATTTGACAAAGGAGAGGGTTGGAGAACAAAGATGGAGAACCAAGGGGGTTCTCAAGTTAATTCATGCAGACATTTGTGGACCAATGAAGGCACTATCAATCTCCAACACCAGGTATTGTTTGTCACTTGTAAAAGAATTTTCCAGAAAGATGTGGATGTATTTCCTCAAACAAAAGTCTGATGTATATCGTGAATTCTAAAATGTAAAGCTATGGTTGAAAAGAAATCAGATAGAATCAACAGATTTCTTAGGATTGATAATGATCAAGAGTTTTTCTCTCATAGTTTTACTGATTTTTCATTTTTGTAATCAAGATGGCATAATGGCATACAAAGACAATACACCAAATCCTATACTCTGCAGCAAAATGGCATTGTAGAAAGATAGAATAGCACCATTATGGAGATGGCAAGGTGTGTTAGCAAACAAATCTGTTCCTAACAAATATCGGGCAGAATGAGTACACAAAATTGTCTATCTACTCAATAGGTCTCCTTTGAAGGCAGTCAAACTATGACTCCAGAAAAGGCTTGGTCGGAAAAAAGGCCTCACGTAAATCATCTCAATTTTTTTGGGTCAGTTGCTTATGCATGGGTTCCTGATGACAAGTGCAGCAAATTGGATTCAGAATGCAAAACACTGATATTTCCAGGGTATAGTGATTATCATAAGACTTGTATACTGGTTGATATCAACACTGACAAACATTTTTTAAGCCAAGATGTAGTCGTTGATAAAAATGCATGTTTATTCAGTCTAAATCAGACCACAAATCGGGCCTGATAATCACAAAGATGGTTGTGATATAGCTAAAAATCAGTTATTATGAATGGGTCAGCTAAGTATGAGATAGAGCCAAAAAACTTGGGAGCGAATTCTGAGAAGATTTTGGTCATGTTCCTGCTGAAATCAATCCAAATCAGAAAGGGATCGACATTGATTTGAAGAATCGGGAAGAGGTAAGAAGTGTCCAAAATGGTTCTATAAGACATTTGATGATGTCCAATTAAATGAGATTCCTCGGCCTGGAGAGGAAAGAAGATGAATCAGAAAAGGACATAACTTCATAAGCAATCTGAATTATTGAACCTCGGGGTTTTGAGGAAGCTAAGGGCGATGGAATGGGATAGGTCCATGCAAGTAGAACATGATGCCCTGACGAAAAATCAAACTTGGATGTTGGAGGAATTGTCAGCTGATAAAAATCCCACTGGTTGTAAATGGATGTATAAGGTCAAGTATAAGGAGGATAGAACACTTCACCATCATAAAGCAAGGTTGGCCATGAAGGGCTTTGCTCAGCAAAAAAAAGATGATTATGAAAGGACCTACACCCTAACTGTCAAGATAGTCACATGTTACATCATATATTTATAGGGTGTCCGAGGACCGGTTCATGACACTTTGCAGGATGATACCCATGGACTTTCTATGTACCAGTTGCAGATATTGGGGCACTTTATTATAGCACATTTTGTTTTGTGCTACCTTCATTGCTTACCTGACCCTTGGCCAACCAAGGGGGAAGGTAACATTGTCACAGGATGACTTGGCAATATCATTTTCATGCTCCTTTGCTCACTTTATCTTATCAAATTTAGTGGTCATATATTGTAGCATTGGTGGAGGTTGTTTCAGTGGCATATACACTTACTCATCTTGTTGTAGGTGCTACTCCGCGATTGAACATTGGTGAAGAAATATCCTATCACCTTACCTTGTGCTCATGATATTCTCGTAATTATTTCTTCTTGGTCATTTCACGGTGGGTTCATGCCTTTCCTGGTTGTGGTGTCCTCTAGCTTGGTGATGTATTTCCTAGTTGTGTGTTTAGATGCATGTCCCCTTTCTGTAAATTCTTCAAGCCTTGGTGACTTCTGTGCTAATGTTCTTTTATTAAATAACTCAAAACAGATTTATTTAACAGAAAAAAATTAATTTTCTGAACATTGCTTCAATCACACAACTACTGGAAAAATGAAATGCGGAAGAAATAAAATACATACACAGAGATTTCTCCTTCAAATAAGTTTTTCATTCCTTTGATCAAAGCTTACAAGGTGAACTCTGCAGCCTGGTTGAACCAGCAGCTGTACAGTCATCAAAATCACCTCAAACAGCAGTGTATGACTTGTGAAAAGAGGGTATAGCACCCGCAGTACAGCCTGCTCTATTTCTGTCTTTCCTGGACAGCAAATCGCTCTTTCTCCCTCTCAATCACTGAAGCACATTCTAGCAATACACTGTATGGCCAGATCTAAAGGTGTATGGCCATATCTGAAGATGTATGGTCTGTGCAGGAAGAAAAGACAGCTACGGCGGTGGTACAGACTGTACAGACTACTGTACTTGTTGTTCTCTTTAGCAGATCTGTTCTTCTTCTCTTCTGGATGCACTCTTCCTTCCTCCAGCTCCCTTTCTCTCTTCTCATGTGTATGAGATCTATCCTATCTTGTTCTATTTATGCTTTGAGAAAGGATAACTAATCTCCTCAATCCTAGCTGCCACCCATCTCAATCATGAGATGTACGGCTAAGATTAAATCCTAATCTAAGTCACTAATGTTCTAGAATTTCTAAAACATTTCATTTGGATTCCTAATACTAGTTAAAAATTACAAGATAGAATTAGTAATCACCTTTCCAAAGTGGTCACCAAAGAAATGTCTCAAACCACTTCCTACACATCCACACTAACATTGTGCAAAAAGTTCCTGCTTGAGCTACATTTCTCAACACTCCCTCTTAGAAAGGAAGGAATTCTGCACCAATCCAAGTCTGTCTCTAAATGCTTCAAACTTTCCTTTCGCTAGCTGCTTAGTCAGAAAAATCAGAAAATCAGCTAGCTGCTAATCTGTGGGAATATACTAGAGCTTCATTGTGCCCTACTGAATCTTGTCTCATATGAAGTGATATTTGATCTCTATGTGCTTGGACCTGTCGTGAAACACTGGATTCTCAACGAGTTTGATACAACTCTGATTAACGTAGAAAATGATTGTGGGTCCAACTCCTAATCAAACAATCCTGCAAGTAACTTGCAAAGCAAGATGGCCTCACAACTAGCGGTACTAGCTGCCATGTATTCTACCTCTGCTGAGCTAAGTGCCACAGAAGTCTGCTTCCTGCTGAATCGGGATATTGTCATTGATCCCAAGCCAAAGCAACACCCTGAGGTGCTCTTCTTGTCTGTTGCACTGCCTACCCAATATAAGTTTGAATACCCTTGCAACTTGACTTCACCATATCCAAGATATTTCAGACATACTCCATTGTGCCCCTCAAATATTTGAGCACATGTTTTGCTACTACCCAATGCTCCTGCCTTGCCTCCACCATGAACTAACTCAATGTGTTCACTACAATACATAAATATGGTCTGGTGTTGACCAAATACATCAAGGAACCTATCAATTACATGTACAACAGGGGATCTGCCAACTTTGAATCCAAAGTTGTCACCTTCTTCAGATTAATGATCATGGGTGTGGCCATAGGTTCACAGTCCTCCATTGGAAACCTCTTCAAAATCTCAACTGCATACTTACCCTGCCCAAGGAAAATCTCCCCTGGTCTCTTCCAAACCTCCAAACCCAAAAAGCAATGCATTACACTGATATCCTTCGTCTCGAATTCAGTTTTTGTCTCTGCTTTCCACCCTGAAATGACCTTCTCTGCATCTATAAGAAACAAATCATCTACATAGTACATACAACACCAAAATGAGCAGATCAGTCCAAACAAATATATAATGTAAGTTACGATCTGCTTCACTTTTGGTGAAGCCCATACTCTCAATGTCTGCTTGTGTCCATAAAAAGTTTTCTTAAGCATGCCAACATGGGACTCCTTCACATTTACCTCAAATCCCTAAGGCTACTCTACGTACACTTCTTCCTCAATGATCCCATTAAGGAAAGTTGTCTTCACATCCATTTGAAGTATCCTCCATCCCATAAATGAAATTAAAAACATAACTGCTCTAAGGGAAGTGTACATGGCAACCAGACCAAATGTCTCCTCATAGTCCACTCTCTCTAAGGGAAGCGTACATTTGGTCCCTAGAAGAGAAGTCGGCCCAGAAGAATAAAGTATAATGAAAAGACACCTTCCCAGAAGAGAAGTCGGCCCAGCTAGAAGGATAAGAAGACTATAAATAAGGAGGTGTCTTAGCTCATTTGTTCACTCACTCACACTCTCCCAGCTACACAGAAGCAAGGTGCAAGTTTGGAGGAGGTGACGCAGTAGCTACAGTTGCACAGTTTATTATTGCTCAGACTTTTGGTATCTCTCTCTTATGCACTACTCCTTGAGGAGGTGCACTACCTTTGTATGGTGTTGTTGCTGCAGCTGGGGTGGTATTTCTGGTTAAGCTAGCACTTGTGCTAGGGTTTATCTAATTGGACTTGCTTTGTGAACGAAATCTATCTAAGAAAAGTTGTTGGGTTTTTCCCCCATTTGGGGTTTTCCAAAGATAAATCTCATGTTCTTTTATGTCTCTTGTTTATGTTGCTACTGCTCAGTGCATGATATATATGTTAATGGTAATGAAGTAAAAGAACACTAGTAACATTAATGCTCTGTAAATAAGGAAAATCCAACAGAAAGGACACACGTGTGAGAGGAAGGAAAACAACAGGCTGCATGTGTGAGAGAAGGTACAGGCCGCACGTATGGAAGAAGATAATTCGCACATGTGAACAGATTTGTACAATCACATGTGTGATAGGATGTACAATCCATATAACCACACGTGTGAGGGAGCATGTACAGTCCAAACAAGTGAATTTTTTGGGCAGGTGATAGGTTGTACAAGCCGACGTCAGCAGTCAGTAGGGATGACGTTAGGAGGCCGTACAAGTGACGTCGACAGATTTGTAAGTTGGGAATTTGTCCCGAGATTTTGCTAAACTTGGTTTTGCCTAAATTTGTTGATTTTATATTTTGTCAAGAGGATTGGTTTTGTCCTCAGATCAACTAAATTTGTGGTTGGCTGAGAAGGCTGATTTTTCCCTCCGAAAATTCTAAATTTGACAGCCTAAATGTGCATGGATAAATTCTCTTTGATTTTAGTATTTCCGCTCCTATAATTTTCTGTCCTAATTGCAGTGTAAAATTATTCTAAGTTTGGGTAACTTGGAAGTAATTTTCAGATCTAAAATTAGTTGCATAAAAGTTGACAAACTTGCACAAGTTATCGTTGTTACGAATTAGGGCTCGAACACGTTCGCCCTAGAACATATAAAGATTACCTTCTTTAACCCCTATTACCTGAGTTGTATCTAGGTTAGATTCCTTCAATCTAATCAATATTTGTTGTTTCTTAAACTCGACTTCAAAGCCCTTATCCTCCATAATCGAAACTAAAAGCAAGTTATTTTTGAAACCTAGAACAAACAAGACATCGTCAAAATCTAAAGAGTCACCTAACTCAACCTGGAAGAGAATAGCACCAACCTTGCCACTTGGTACCTAGCATCATCACAAAGCGCAACCTGTACTCTTGAGTCATACCTCTTTAGACTAGAAAATCACGATAGGGCCAATGTCATATGACGAGATGCCCCACTATACACATACCACACATTACTCAAAACCACGCTAGTAGAAAGGAAATATACCATCGAGAAATCCTCCTTGAACTTGGAAGCAAACTCATTCATCTAAGTTTCTGCAAAGGCTCTGCTTCTATTGTTGCTTCCCTTTACCCTTCTTATCTCAACATTATGATGCATAATGACCATGCTTATGATAAATGAAGCACTTGATTTTACTCAAGTCTTTTTTCCTTGATTATAAAGCTAACTCCTCACTCTTTCCCTTACCCTTCTTGAGTCCTTTACCACTACCCTTATTTGTCTAACCAAATAGGGATAGGTTCTCATCGCCACCCTTCTTGCTAGTCTTTGACTTCATCCGAGTCTCCTCCTAGATACATACATCCCACAACCTTTCAAAGTTAGGAAGGTTCTCACAAGCACAAATACCTTTGACAAATGGTTCCTATGAGGCTGAGAATCCATTTAGTGCCATGTTCACCAACTCTACATCTGCAACCTTCTCCCCAACTAGTACAAGTTGATCACGAAACGACATTACCTTCATTAGGTAACCAGTGATTGAATCTAAACTAGTCATCTCTATGGATCTGAGTTTTTTTCGCAATATCATCTTTCTATTTATGTTCTCACTCTAGTAAAGGATAACCAGGGTATCAAACATTTCCTTTGTTGTCTTCTTCTAGGATATATGAGGGATCAAACGATCCTTGATGGCATCCATGATCATCCGCTTGACCCTCACTTCCTTCTTGTGAATTTCCAACTACTACAGATTTGTAGGCAAAGTCACAACATCCTTGACAATATCCCAAAGATCATTCTCCTCCAATAAAAGTGTAACCCTCACTATCAATAACAAGAAATTTGCGGCGCCATCCGGTCTGTCCTTGAATCTGAGGCTAGCTAAGGCCATCTTTAAGATCTAATGCACAAACTCCCACATCTAAAAACTAGTCTTTAAAAGAAATATTCAAAGTTCAAACCCACTAACTATTGGTCCTTGTTTTCGACAATTGATTTACCACTATAAATCCTTGAGAATTCCAATCAAAGAAATATCTCTAATACCATGTAAATTTTTCAAGCCTAGGTGACTATTGTCCTAATGTTCCCTTATTAAATAACTCAAAACAGATTTATTTAACGGCAGAAAATCAATTTTCTGAACATTGCATTAATCTCACAGCTGCTGGAAAAATGAACAGCAGAAAAAATAGAACACATACACAGATATTTCTCCTTCAAATCAGTTTTTCATTCATTTGATCAAAGATTGCAAGGTGACCTCTGCAGCCTGCTTGAACTAGCAGTTATATGGTCATTAAAATCACCACAAACAGCAGTGTATGACCTGTGAAAATACGATATAGCTACAGCAATACAGCCTGCTATATTTCTGCCTTTCCTGGACAGCAATCGCTCTTTCTCCCTCTCAATCACTGAAGCACACTCTAACAATACACTGTATGGCTAGATCTGAAGGTGTGTGGCCACATCTGAAGATGTATGGCTTGTGCATAAAGAAAAGACAGCTACATCAGTGGTACAGACTATACGACCTACTGTGCTTGCTGGTCTCTTTAGTAGATCTGCTCTTCTTCTCTTCCGGATGCACTCTTCCATCCTCTGGCTCTCTTGCTCTCTTCTCATGCGTATGAGATCTCCTATCTTGTCCTATTTATGCCTTGAGGGAGGGTAATTAATCTCTTCAATCCTCGCTGCCAACTATCTCAATCATGACATGTATGGCTACAATTAAATCCTAAGCTAAGTTAACTTCTAGAACATTTCATTTGGATTCCTATGACTAGTTAACTTCAAAACATAAGCCTTTCACTTTTATTTTTTATTTCTCAAGTGAAATCACAAGATAGAATTAGTGAACATCAATTTCGTTTGGCTCGTGTGGTTGTGACGAATGATTGTTATCCTCCTTGCCTAGTTTCAATTCCTGCAAGTGACATGTTGAGCTTTTAATGAGTATATTATTGTAATGGCTTTGAGCCCTGTTTTTGATCGACCTTGTGCACTAAAGATTCTAGGGTTTACCCTGTGTACCATCCTCGAAATGAAGGGAAGTACTTAGGGGTTTTCCTCCGGCGATGTAACCTGGAAAAAAAAAATAGAATTAGAGATCACCTTTCCAAGGGGGTCACCAAAGAAATGTCATGAACCACTTCCTACACATTCACACTGTACTTGTGCAAGTTGTGTTAAATTTATAAGCAGCTGCGAGAGCCATTATCTCCGGGAGGATGGCTAAGACCCTAGACGAGATCTAGGGCCCCCCAGTGCACTCCTGGGGTACTTGGTCTAGGACCAAACAGTCAGTACCATGACAAAAGACCCTTGTTAGAGCCCCCAGTATACGACTGGGGTTCTTGGTCTGGGACCAAGCAGTAAAGACCCCTGAGAGGGCCCCCAGTATACGACTGGGGTTCTTGGTTTGGGACCAAGCAAATAAAAGCCCCTAGATATGTCTAGGGCCCCTGGACATGGTCCAGGGTACCCATGCCTGGGGCATGGGTTTCTTGGTCAGGGACCAAGCAGCTAAAGCCCCTAGATATGTCTAGGGCCCCTAGAAATGTCCAGGGTACCCATGCCTGGGGCATGGGTTAATCCTTGGTCTTGTACCTTGGTGGTTAAGACCCCTGAGAGGTCCCCCCAGTAGATGACTGGGGTTCTTGGTCTGGGACCAAGCAGTTAAAGTCCCTAGATAAGCCTAGGGCCCATGGAAAAGTCCACGGTACCCATGCATACGGCATGGGTTGATCCTTGGTCTCTGACCTTGGTGGATAAGACCCCAGGAAAAGCCCTGGGGCTACTTGATTCTCTATCAAGTACTTGATGGTACATGACCTTCCTTGAAGAAGGACATAACCACAAGAGGGATAAGTCCCATATCCAGTGATGATAAAGTAATAGGTTCACCATGTGATATGAAGAAATGAGTAATGCCACCTTGCAAACCCTCCTTTACCCTTGTTTGATTGGTTTGGGGTTTGTTGTTGTATTAAGGGGTAAATTTAAAGTTAAATTTTAAATGTTTATTGTCACATGTTTAAATTTAAATTTAAACATGTGACTTTTATTTTAACTTAAACTAGCCCTAACCCTAACCTAAACACTATATAATAAACCCCCCTTCTCTCCTTTTCACTCACCTTTTGTATCACTTGAGTTCAATTCCTCCCCTAGCTGCGGCTCCTTTCTGTTGAAGTTGCGGCCCCTTTTAGTGTGAGTGGAAGCTCCTGCCTCCTCTATGCTCTGTTGCAGATTGTTATGGTAAGGTTGCAGCTTCCTTTGTGGCTGAGTTCTAGGGTGAAACCCTCTCCATTATTCTGCTGTAAATGAATACTAGGGTGCGGCCCTCTTCTGCTGTGCTGTGTGGAGTGCCTACTAGCCGCAGCCTTCCTTTTGACTTGCTGGATCTGCCCTCTTGCTGTCGTCTCCTTCTGCTGTGGATGTCTTGGTTGTCGTGGGTGATCTCAGGTTGCCGCTGTCTTGGTGTAAACTCCAGCTCCATCCTCCTTACCTTGTTTGTTGTAGGTGCGGCCCTTCTTGTGTGTGTTGCAGGTGAAAGAGGAGTCGCCTTTGTGTTTGATGATTGGGGCTTTGACCTGTTTGTGTGTGAGTTGTGTACCTTTGAGGTCACGGCCCTGTTTAGTGAACAAATCTAAAGGGCTTTTGTAACCCTCTTCTCTTTCTGCTGTGTAAAGAGTTTACCTAGTGTGCAGCCCTCTTGCTAGGGTATTTTGGTGGTTGCAGAAACTACCTAACAGTCCAATCTGTTCACTGCCAAGATAAGGGTTTACACACAGTCCAGTT
>ML795338.1:336480-356358 GCA_009831015.1 Picea engelmannii
ACTCATATTCTATCATTTACCCACTCATAAAGAGCGCATGACCCATATTCACCCATTTCCATATAGTTTTCTTTCATAAATTGACTCTCATTTGGCATATTTCAATAAAACTCATGTTTTCATGTGTGAACGGGTGCCAAAGTGGTTCGGGATATTTTGCTACTAATTAATTAGACCCAAACCTAAATTTGAAGCACTACATTATTGGCCTATTTTATTGTTGGGTTCTAAACCCTAATCAAGGTCTTATTCCCTAAGTTCCAATAAAATAAATAAATAAAAAGAAAAATGAGAAATGACTTAGGCACAAGGAACAACTTGAGGGTAGTGCTCCCATTTGGCACACATGTTGAGGCAATATACCAAAAAAAATTATTGCCCTCGTGTTAAATCTATTTGGTTATTTTAGCCTTGTTCACACCCACAAGTGCCACTTGGTTGAGCAATTTTAATTCATTTGGCATGCATATTGAGAAGTTTGTTGAGTCCACACGTCCTTTGAGGGTTAGGTATGCATGTGCCCTCCCTTTCATGACCACGTCCACCTCATTAAATTAATTTTTTTATTTTCGTATCTTCTAGATATGCAATTTTGGGTGGTGCACTCCACTAGATGTTCAACTCTCAGCTTTGAATTGGTTTTGTTCAAATGTTCACAGTTTGTTTAGGCCTTGAAGAGGATATTTGACTTAGCACTTGAGCACACTTACTATTTTGAGGAGATTCTTCACATGTTCCTAGATTTGGATGGAGTAGTCATCACTTTCTATTTTGAGACATTTCATTGTGGATAGAATTTGACTTCTCTTGGAAGGCACACTTGTTGAGGACCATTATTTCTATTCTAGGAGTAGTCACAACTATTTGGCACATATTCCAAGGGCACATCTCTCTAGGATGATTTCATCACTAGTTGGAGATTCTCTTCTTCTTGGAGCAAATATTTTGGAGATTACTTCTTTCATGTGTATGAAGCTATAGTGTGAGAATTTTGTTGTGGATTGGAGCTTTGTTATGCAATTAAAGGGATTGAACCAAGGCCATCTAAGGAAGAAATCAACTTCAATTGGTGGAATAATTAAGGTGTGTATTTCTCCCTTGTCATTTACCTTGTTTGCATTAGATATTTCTCATCTAGTTTTTTCAAATAGAAGTGACGAGATTTAGTAATATTTGAGCAAGCAAATACCTGGCTTCAATCTTAAAATCGATACCTTTTAGGATTATTTTCTTGCATTGCTTCCAACTCTAGTTTTCAACCATATAGGATCTTTGTAGCTTGTTTATGGCAGCCCCTAGATATTGATATTACTAAGTTAGGCACCTCCTTATGATAGAAGAAACTCCATTAAACCAAGGATAAGTAGGCACTAGTTTCTCCCTCTCTCATCCACTTAAATTTTAATCTTTCAACTTGTTTCCTTGCTGGAAATTTTATGAATTCACTTTCATACATACATCTAGTTCATATTTGTTGTGTATCTTAGAGAATTTGTTGAATCCAGCCATAGTTTAGCCTAAAAGAGTTTGCATTTGACTATAATTATAGCTTACCAAAATTTTCCATTTTGATTTTTTGTTTTAAGTTTTGTGCATTCCAGCACTTAACTTAGCTCAGAAGTTTTGACTTCCAGCTAGCTTATTTGACCTAGGACCCAATATTAGACCTTAAACTAAGTTACTTTAATACCTTTGTGTGCTGGAAATTTCAACTTTAAATTTATGATTGCATTCTCAATAGTTTTAGTTGTTTTTTTCACATTCATAAATTGTATTTCAGCACCTATATTTTGCCTGAAAAGTCATACTCTCACATCATAGTTAGGCAAATTTCTGAATTAAGCATTCTGGAAACTCAATTTATTTTCTGTTTTAGTTTAATTGTTGTTTCCCGCAATTAAATCATTTCAGAAAACTAAGTTTCCAAAACTGTTAAGGTCTGAAAATTTTGCACCTTATAAGCATTTTTCAGCCTAAAGCATTAAAGAGTTAATTCTGAAATTTCTGTTTCAAGTTTAGCATTGAGAAATTCTGTATTTGGCATCATTTCTCAATGCTGTAATTTATTTTCCAGAATCTGATTTTGCACAATTACTTCATGTTTATATCATTATAAGCTTAACTCCTCAGACTTCACACATAAATCTGAAACATTCTCTCTAAAGACACCTCCAAGATTCAGATTTAGCATCATTTCTCAATGCTGTAATTTATTTTCCAGAATCTGACTTTGCACATTTACTTCATGTTTATATCATTATAAGCTTAACTCCTCAAACTTCACACATAAATCCAAAACATTCTCTCATAAAGACACCTCCAAGATTCAGACTTAAAACGCAACCTAAATTCACACATCATAACAAGACTTGAGACCAAATTTGGAATCTGAAATCATCACTTGCGAATTAAACTGGAGTATTACTTCAACGATATTCCAAACAAGTCAGTTAGTCCAATTAAACCTCACCGATCAACATCAAAACTTTTGGACTTCGTCATCTACCTTAGGGGATACCCCCCTTGAGTTGGAGAGGCCAACCGAAAGAATGAGGAAGTGCCACTGTGGTGACAATGGGTAGCCTTCCATAGTTACACTAACTGGCCCCTTGTGCTTTGGACTTTCGCACATTAGGGGTGCTAGATTTTTTTGTAATGGGTCACAATTGAGATAGCTCTAGGTCTTGCTGCACATTTTCACTAGAATATTTATCAAATGGATGCTAAAACTGTCCTCGATGGTGATTTGGAGAAATAAGTTTATATGTGCCTGTAGAAATTTCAGACCCCACCCCGGTTTCAAGTCTCACTGAGACACATAGTTTAATGCCCAACCCACATTGCAAATTCTTGCTGCAAATTGGTAAGCAGAAAATTAAATGCTCGTGAACAGAAAACACATTAAGTCTGCTACAGCAATAACTCAGAAATAAACACACCCAGAAAATTAATACTCAGAGATTTTTGGTCTAACTTTGACCCTGGAAAAACCCACAAGGAGAAAACCAGTGAGAGAGGGGCTTTTATTATTATTTGAGCTCAGAGAGAATGTCATTTACAGCAGTCATTTTCTTCAGAAATAAATATCAGACTTATATCGAAACCTGTGCCAAGTTTCATCCTCAAAATCTGAGCTAGAGACTCCTCGAAATTCGTGCCAGAATTTCATGTACAAAATGCACAGGTCTGCTCCTCGATTTCTGTGCCCTTGGCTGTATGGTTTCCCTCAAAAATTGTGCCAGAACAGTAAAGTCATGTTCTGTCCCTGAAAGTACAATACGGCAGCCTTGGAAAGCATGCCGACTCTCCAAAAATTAACGCTGCAACCTCTCCTTGATTTCTGTGCCAGAAATACAGCAGTACGACCCAGAACAGTGTTGTACCTTACTCGTCGATTTTTGTGCTGTATCTTTGTCTTGAAATCCGTGCCACCTTCAGAAAAATGTCCTCTCTGCTTCAGCTCGACTTCTCTCTCTCTCTTACTCTCTCCAAATCACATGAAGAATACCAAGAATAGGTGCGCCCTTTTCCTAATTCGACCTCATGAGGGAAGGTGAAGGGTTTCGAATCTGATGGTGGAGGATAAATTAGATGGATGGCTGAGATGAGATGTCTCTTCATTCAGCCACTTCACTTAACTTCATAAAGTCACTTTTAATTTCACCTCAAATGAAATTAATGCACTAGGAACCACATTGGACACTTTCTCACCCCTAGGCGCCTAGTTGATGAGAAACACTTGTCCTAGGTACTTTATTAATTTTAATTCAACACTCCTTACCGAGGAAAGTGTTCCTCACCACCCCAAGCTTATCTCTAAAAGGCTCAAACTTCCCTCTCCCCAAAGATTTTGTGAGGATGTCCGTCGTCCGCCACCTGCTCATATGTAGATATATATTGTAGCTCAACTACTCCTCTCTGAACATAATCCCAGATGAAGTGATATCTAATCTCGATGTGCGTAGACCTGTCATGAAAAACTAGATTCTCAAAGAGTTTGATACAACTTTGATTGTCACAGTAGATCACCGTGGGCCTCATCGGCACACCAAATATCCCAACCAACAACTTGAGAAGCCAAATGGCCTCACAACTGACCTGACTAGTTGCCATATACTCAGCCTCTGCAAAACTCAAAGCCACTGACTTTTACTTCCGACTGAACCAAGACACCACTACTGAGCCCAATCCAAAGCAACAACCTGAGGTACTCTTCTGATCACTAACACATCCTGCCCAAACTGAATCAATGTAGCCAATCAATCTAACTCCATCCCCTAGTTCATGCCATAATCCATTGTACCCATAAGGTACCTAAGCACATGTTTCACTGCCACCCAGTGTACTCTTCGAGGCTCCACCATGAACTGACTAAGAGTTGACAGCAAAACAAAGATCTGGAATGGTGTTGACCAGATACATCAGCGAACCAATCAATTGACGATACAATGTGGGATCAACCAACTGTGACTCAAAAAAATGAAGCTTCTTCCAGTTGGTTTTCATAGGAGTGGACATGGGCCTACAGTCCTCCATCCAAAATCTCCTCAGACTATCCACAACATATTTGCCCTGTCCCAGAAAGATGTGTCCAGGCTCCTACCAAACCTCCAATCCAGAGAAGTAGTACTGCATCAAATCAATGCCTTTCATCTCGAACTCTGAAGCAAGGCTCTCCTTGCAACCAGCTATGAGTCTCTCAGCCCCTGTAATGAAGAGATCATCCACATATAGCACAAGAATGAGAGGATCCTCTCCAACCACAATGTAATACAGGTTGGAATCCGCCTCACTCTTCTCGAAACCCATCTGCAGCAAGTATGTATCTATCCTGAAATACCAAGCTCTGGGAGCTTGCTTCAACCTATACAATGCCTTCTTCAATCTGCGAGAATCTCTCCCTCACAGCTTGCCTGGGATTCCCCACTGAACCCTATGCTTCCTTCAAAGTGTCTTGAAGCCACTTGGGCTTCCTCTTCTCTAAAGTAGCACCATGTGGGGGGGACTCCTCCTCCTCAATCCCACCACCTAAAGACTGTGTACCTGAAGATGATCCTAAGATCGTTTGTGAACCAATAGACTGAGAAACCAGTAATCTGAGGACCAGTAACTTGTGACCCTATCACCTGTGGACCAGTAGTCCTGGAAACAGGTGGTCCTGAACTCTGAGTCATTATGCTCTGTGAAGGACTCACTAGTGTCTGAGGAGCTGACTACTCCCCCCTGCTCCATATCTCGTGACCTCCGGAAGGAGGCTCTATCCTCCTCAAATCCCACATCCCATCGCACAACTGTCTTCCTCAAAGAGTGGATGTATATGTGGAAATCCTTCGAGGTCTCGCTATACCCAACAAAGATGCCCTTCTCTGTCGTGGGATCCAACTTTGTCCTCTTCTCAGAAGGGACGTGTGAATAAGTAAGGCACCCAAAGATCCTAAAGTGCCCCACCTCAGGCTTCTTCCCAGAGAAAGCCTCCTCGAGAATCTTGTCCCACAAGACTCTGTGTGGACTCCAATTCTGCATATAAACTGCAGTGTTGCAAGCCTCAACCCAAAGAAACAGTGGTAGCCCCTAATCATGTAACATGGCTCTCGCAGCCCAACAATAGCCATGTTCTTCCTCTCAACAACCCCATTCTGTTGTGGGTTGTAAGGAACTGTCTCTTCTCTCTTAATGCCCTCTCTAGCACAAAAGTCATTGAACTCATTAGAGGTATACTCACCCCCATTATCAGATCTCAACACTTTGATCTTCTTCCCAGTTTGGTTCTCCACAAGAGCTTTGAACTCTTGGAACTGTTGGAAGGCCTATCCTTTGGTCTTTCATGAAGAAATCCAAGACTTCCAAGAGAAGTCATCAATGAAAGTGACATATACAAAAAACCATTCAAAGTAGAAAACATCGGACCACATACATCAGTATGAATCAGATCGAGAATACATGCTATTCTATTGTCACTGCTTGCAAAAGCAGTCTTGGCGTACTTCACAAGAGCACACCCCTTGCACACCTCTTGGTGCTCTATACTGAACTCTGGCACTCCAGTCACAATCTCTCTCAAGATCCTAAGAGCCCCATGGCTCAAATGGGCCATCCTCTTATGCCATAAGTCACAAAGGTCATTGTTGTTGGTACTATGCATCAATGCTCTAGCAAGCTGAAACATGAGCTTGTACAGCTTCTCATGCTAGATCCCAATCACTTTGGCCAAAGTGATATTGGATCCCTTAGGATACAAGAGCACATGCCCATCACGGAACAATACCTCATATCCCCCATCTTCAATAGTGGAAACTGACACCAAGTTCTTCTTCAAGCTTGGAACATATAGGACATCCCTCAACAACATTGGAGGTAGAGACTCCCTCTGAAATGATACTATCCCACTACCAATTGCCTTGACCACTGAATCATCTCCAAGCACCACCTCAAGATATCCAATCTCTGTAAGATCAATGAAGTACTCATGAACACTTTTCATATGGCGAGAGGCACTGCTATCAGTGAACCAAATATTGGTAGATAATACTCTAGAGGAAAGACACAACAACAATGAATACTCCTTCTCGAACCTATCGGTAAACTCCTCCACATCAGCTGAAGCCGCAACCTGCTTCTTCTTGTTATGACACTGTCCAGCATAATGCCCAAACTTATGACAAGCAAAGCACTTGACTTTGCTCATGTCTTTCTTCCCTTCACCTTTTTGCTTGTTCCTTCCCTTGGAATCTTTCTTGGACTTGTTCTTGCCTTTAGCTTCAAGTGCCACATTTTCCTCTTCATTACATGTAGATGAACTCCCCCGCACATAGCCTCTTCGAGTTTCCTCCTTAATGAAGTCATCCCAAAGACTGTCCCACTTGGGAAGATTTTCACTTTGCCACAATGCCCTCCACAAAGACAACCCATTGCTTGGTTACCCCATTCAAAGCAGACCACACAAGTTCATTGTCAGCAACAACCTTCTCAACAACACCAAGTCCACCCCCCGTCTGAGTAAGCTTGGTAAGTAAGATAGGTGGCAACATTTTCAGTCTTGGTCATTTTAATGCTCTTCAGTTTCTCCCTTAATACCATTTTTCGATTTTCATTGGAACTCTGGTATAGTTTGGTTAAGGATTCCCAAATCTCATAAGCATTGGTCTTCCCGGTCACATGTGGAATCACATGGTCCTTAATGGCATCAAGGATAACTCTTTTGGCCTTTATGTTCTTTTTGGTGTAGGCTTCCAAAAGAGTAGCATCCATAGGCACCATCACAGGATTCACTTGTGAGTTCTCCACAATATCCTGCAACTCACACTCCTACAAAAGCAACACAATCCTCATTCCATAAGCTGAAATTCGCATCCAACCTGTCCTCAACCCTCAAACTGGTGACCATTGACCCTCTCAACTGAAACACAAGCTCACAATTTTCTGCCTGGTGAAGTACCTCCTCTTCTCAACAAAATCCCTGCAATTTGTGGTTGATATATTTCTGCTCTTTTCACACCTTAAGCTCTGATATCATGTAGAAATTTCAAACCCCAACCCGGTTTGAAGTCTCGCTGAGACTCATAGTTTAATGCCCAACCCACATTGCAAATTCTGGTTGCAAATTAGTAAGCAAAAAATTAAATGCTCATGAACAGAAAACACATGAAGTCTGCTACAACAATAACTCGGAAATAAACACACCCAGAAAATTAATACTCAGATATTTTTGGTCTAACTTTGACCCTGGAAAAACCCACAAGGGGAAAACTAGTGAGGGGAAAAACAATGTCTTCTGGTTGATGTTCTTTCTTATGGGAAAGTCGATCAGAATAGCCCACCAGATTGACTTGATCTCCCTGTAGGTATTAAAGGCCAAATTATGTTGTGCTATTCAGATACCTCAAGATGTCTTTTGTTGCAACCCAATGTATTTTCCTTGGATCTACCATATATTGACTGAGAGTGTTGACAGCGAAACATATATTAGGCCTAGTATTAGTCAAATACATTAAGCATCCAATCAATTGTTTGTAGATGGTAGGATTCATCTTGTCTGACTCGGATGAATTTAATTTATTGAGATTAGTAATCATGGGGGTGGTCATGGGTTTGCAATCCTCCATCCCAAATCTTTTGAGGATCTCAATTGCATACTTTTCGTGGCCTAGGAAAGTCTCACCCTCTTGCTGCTAGATCTCAAGCCCAAGAAAGTGGTGCATTAATCCTAGGTCCTTCATTTCAAACTCTTTAGCCAAATCTTGCATGCAAGCTACTATTAAAGTTTCTTCCCCTGTGAGAAAGAGATCGTCCACATATAGTACAAGAATGAGGATGTCCTCTCCTTTTATAAGGAGTTATAGATTTGGGTCGACATCACTCTTGATAAATCCAATACTTCGCAAAAAACTATCAATCCTGGAGTACCACACTCTAGGTGCATGTTTGAGTCCATACAGGGCCTTCTTTAGACAACAAACATGGCTTACTCTGTTGTGAACCTCAAAACCCCTTGGTTGTTCCAGATAGACCTCCTCTTCAATGTTCCCATTGAGAAATGCAGTCTTAACATCCATTTGATGTATTCTCCACCCCATCTGAGTGGCAATAGAGATGATTGTACGAATGGAACTGTATCAGGCTACTGGGGCGAAAGTCTCTTCATAATCCACTCCTTTTTTAGAGAAGCCTCGAGCAACAAATCTGGCCTTGTGCTTGTCAATGCTTCCATCCACTACATGTTTTATTTTGTATATCCACTTGGAGCTGACCACAGATTTGTTCAGGGGTCTTGATACAATTTCCCACACATTATGCTTTATTATGGAGACATATTCTTCCACCATGGAATCCCTCGAGGGCTTCCTTCCAATAGCTTCTTCAAAGCAGGTTGGTTCTGATTCAATCATACTACTCATGAGGACAGCATACCCTGAATACCTCTGGGGAGGTACGCTTGTTCTGACTGAAGTTTTTGGCGACTCTACTTGTTCATTTGCTTCCTTCAGCAGTTGCTCGGCCCATTTTGGTTTCCTTTTCCTGGAGGTGGCCAATTCTTCTTCCTCTTGGTGTTCCACTGTGGGAAGATCTGCCCCTTCTGATGAGGTCTTCTCCTCTTGACTGGGGGCTTCAGTTTCCAAGATGTCCTTGTCTTTATATGAATTTCGGAGGGCTCTTTCTTCTTCAAACTTTACGTCTCTGCGTAGGACAGTTTTCCTGGTGGTGGGAATGTATATTATGTAGGCTTTGGAGGTTTCACTGTACCCAACCAAAATCCCCTTCTCAGATGTAGGATCGAGCTTCGTCCTTTTCTCAACAGGGATATGGTAGTAGGCAATACACCCAAAGATCCTGAGATGACTAATATCTGGTTTCCTTTCGGTAAACGCCTCTTCCGAAGTCACATTTCCCAGTACTTTGTGAGGACTTACGTTTTGAAGATAAATCGCAGTGTTGCAAGCCTCTGCACAGAGAAACTTAGGAAGACTCTGATCATGCAGCATTGCTTTTGCTGCACCAACAATAGATTTATTCTTCCTCTCTGAGACCCCATTATGTTGAGGGGTATAAGGGACTGTTAGTTCTCTTTTGATTCCAGCCTCAGCACAAAACCTCTTGAAGGCATACGAGGTGTATTCTCCCCCATTATCAGACCCGAGGGATCTTATCCTCTTTCTTGTCTGAGTTTCAACAAGGGCTTTGAATTCTTGAAATTTCTTGAGTACCTCTTCTGAGGTTTTTCTTGTCAAGAAGTAAATCCAGGTCTTTCTGGAGAAGTCATCTATGAATGTGATGTAGTATCTGAACTTCCCTCCTATGGATAATGAGGACATGGGACCACAAATATCAGTGTGAATTAGGTCCAGAATGCCCTTGGACCTCGAATCACTCTTGGGGAAAGGTGCTCTTACATACTTGCCTAGAACACACCCTTTACATACTTCATGGTGTTTTGTAGTGAATGAAGGCATCCTTGTCACAATCTTACCCAGAATTCTGAGAGCACCATGTCCGAGGTGAGCTACACGCCTGTGCCATAGCTCACAGTCTCTGGTGTTGTTGTTGCTTGGTAGAGCATAGTGGGAGTCATTGTAATTTATACAGCTTGTCCTTTCTTACTCTAATGACTTGTTTAGATCCCTTGCTCAACCCTCTGGGCTTGATGTAGGCCCTTCAATCCTTGAAGAAGACCCCATAACCCGTGTCTTCTAGGGCTAATACTGAGACCAGATTCTTCTTCCGCCCAGGAACATAAAGGACACCTGATAGGTAGAGAGGCTTGCCAGACTCCCTCTCAAACCTTACAGTTTCGACTCCCTTTGGATGATAGGCATAGCCATCACCAAGTAGGATTTCAAACCCAAATTCCTTTTCACTCAGGCTGTTGAAGCAGTGCTTGTGGCCAGTCATGTGACTGGACGCTCCACTGTCTATATAGACCTCACTGGTTTGGGTGGAAGACAGGAAGGCCGTACACACTTCCTCTGCCATTTCGTTTGAGGAGAGTTGTTCCATTTAACCTGTGCTCTGATACCATGTAAATACTAACTAAAAGGATATACACATTCTTCATAGAACATAAAGGTTGCTCAAAACAAAACAGAAATGAGAGAGGTAATAAACATTTTATTTGTCTCAGCAGAAAAATTACAAAAGAACAATCGCAGACTTCTTACAGCCCTGTCATTACAATGGAATCCCGTACACCTGTAGCTCATACGCACTCATATGGATCGAGCTCTTCTTTCTCCACCCGATATAGCTCTTACTTTCCCTTTGTCTGCAGTCTTGGAGTGACACTAAGTATCTATGACCCTGCTCGATCTGTGTACCTGTGTTGAACCGTATGCAAAGGCAACCACTAATTTCTTATGCCAGATGCAGGTTGCCCAGGGCCGCACAGGCTAGTCTGCCCACTATGTTGTGTGTGCCCCTGCGCACCTCCTCTCATGTTCGAATGACAAAAACTGCTGGGCAACTTACCTTTTTCCTTTTCACTCAGCTTAGGGTTTGTGTGTGTGCCCTCAACTTCGTGGAAGATCCCAGCCATTGGATCTTTTACAAGATTAATGATTGGGACTTATTCTTTCATTGACCCAACTTAAAGTCTCACTTTGACCTTTCCTTACTAATTTTCTTAACAAAAACCCGTGCCAAGTTTCCTCCTTAAAATCTGAGCTAGAGACTCCTCGAAATTTGTGCCAGAATTTCCTGTACAAAATGCACAGGTCTGCTCCTCAATTCTTGTGCCCTTGGCCGTACAGTTTCCCTCAAAAATCGTGCCAGAACAGTAAACTCGTGTTCTGTCCCTGAAAGTACAGTACGGCAGCCTTGGAAAGCCTACCAACTCTCCATAAACTAATACTGCAACCTCTCCTCAATTTTGGTGCCAGAAATACAGCAATATGGCTTCCACAAATCCGTACAGTACATCCCAGAACAGTGTTGTACCTTACTCCTCAATTTATGTGTTGTAGCTTTGTCTTGAAATCCATGCCACCTTCAGAAAAATGTCCTCTCTGCTTCAGCTCGACTTCTCTCTCTCTTACTCTCTCCAAATCACATGAAAAATACCAAGAATAGGTGTGCCCTTTCCCTAACTCGACCTCATGAGGGAAGGTGAAGGGTTTTCTAATCTGACGGTGGAGGATAGATTAGATGGATGGCTGAGATGAGATGTCTCTTCATTCACCCACTTCACTTAACTTCATAAAGTCACTTTTAATTTCACCTCACATGAAATTAATGCACTAGGGACATTGGGCATTTTCTCACCCCTAGGTGCCTAAGTGATGAGAAACACTTGTCCTAGGTACTTTATTAATTTTAATTCAACAGTGCCACCCTCAGGGATTTCAGGTTTCAGGACAGGAACACCATATCTGCACACTGCTCAAGGCTCTCAACAGTAAGAAGCAGGCTCCTAGAGATTGGCACGGCAAAATTGACAAACATTTGAGAGAATGGATTCGTAGGAATCACTTTTGACCCTAATCTCTATGTCAACAGTGAGGATAGTGATTTGATGATTTTGGCGATATATTTAGATGATATCATCATCAAGTATTAAGGTTGGAGCAATTACAAAAGTAAAATCTTAATTCTGTTCCTCTTTTAACATGACAGACTTAGGCCGCCTACATTATTGTTTAGGTATAGAAGTTTGGCAGACTGACAGATGTGTTTTTGTTTCATAAACTAAGTATGCAAAAGCTCTGTTCGACAGGTTCAGAATTGCTGATTATAAAATTTCATCTACATGTATCGAGAATGGGCTGAAACATTCAACCCAAACAAACTCAAAATCACAAATGAGTCAGTATACAGACTGCTAGTGGGGAGTTAGATTTACCATACAGTCACTAGGCCTGATCTCAGTTTTGCAGTCAGCTACATATCCAAGTTCATGACAAATCCCTAAGCAGAATGTTGCAAAGCAATAAAATTGATTTTGTGATATGCAAAAGGTACAATAGATTTTGGAATATTGTATAGCAGAAATGGAACTTTCAGTTGGATGGCTATTCAGATTCTGATTGAGCAGGATCTATCGTCGGTCTTGGAACATGTGGATTAGCAAGAAACATGTTTTACTTTCTTCTACCGAGGCAGAGTACAGGGCAGCAACTATAACGGGGGCATGTGAAGAAGCTTGTCTTAGGGAAATAATTGCAGATATACAGACTGATCATTAATCAAACTAGGCCAACATTTCCTTCTAACAATCAAGGTGTTTTAAAATGTGCAAGAAACACAATCTTTCATGAGCACGCCAAACATGTAGAGGTACATTGACATTACATCCTGTAGCTTGCAGAAAATGGAGAAGTTGATCTTGATTTTTACCTATAACTCAGTTACTGAAATAATTGCCAATGATTCACTAAAAAGCAGAAATTATGTTTGCTGATATAAAATCTGAAAGCATGCAAATTACCTACAGCTGAGTTATAAATCAGAATTTAACAGCAGAAGCATACACAGAAATCACACACATAAATTGGAGAACACAGGAAGTACCCTGGAAACCCCCGTGTGGGGAAAACCAGCAAAGGAGGGGCTTTATTGGCTCTTGAGAAATGAGTTACAGCAACAAAAAATACACCAGAAAAATTTCTGAAATTTCTTACAGAAATTTTTGTCCTCTAGTAGCTGTACGGCCCAAGCTAAAATGCCCAGCAGGTTCAGCCCTTGCTCAACCCAAGAAAGGACCTGTACGAACTGCACAAAACACGCTGAATCAGCCCTAGAATCAGCCTGTTTGGCCTGGGACAGTTCTGTCCTTCTGCTGGTGCGCCATACAGCCTGTACAGCCTTCTTCCTCAGCTGTTTATGGCCTGCCTCCTGCTGCTCTGTTTGCTGCTGTTGAGCTTGCTGCTAGACCTGCTCTTTGTCTGCAGAAAATGCCTCAGCCAAAGCTCCAACTCTGCCCTCTTTCTCTGCCAACAATGCCCTCAGCCAAGCACCCTCCTTCAGCTCCTCACTTGCTCAACTCACAAATGAGGAATGTGTGTTGTCATCTCACCCTCAGCCTCCTTTTATCTCCCTAGCAGCCCCCCATTCTCATTGAGATGTGTTCCCGGCCTTGGGCCTCAATGGCTGAGATTGGGGCTGCTGGACCGCACTCTCCACTAGGTGGTGCGCCTCCCTTTGAACAGGGTCCCACGCTCCACTAGCAGCCACCTTCAAAGGTGTGCCCTATCTCCTTGGGCCCCACATTCCACTCAAAAATGAATTTTTGCTGCAAGCCTAAGTCTAACTTAGGCTGAGATACTAAAGCTGATCAGGGCTGTTTAAGGTGTCCATCAGCTGGCCTAAGACATATAGGCACAGCTGAGACACCAACCGATCTAAAAACTAACAGTTGAGTTGCAATATTGTACCACACGGGAGCAGACTGCAGACATTCTCACCATGCCACTTGGTCGAGATAAATTTGTCAAATTTTGAGATAAGCTTGGTGCATTTTCCAGAATGACCATTTAAAAGGGAATGTCAGTGTGATTATTTATTTTATGCATTTAGGTCAATAGTAACTTGATGATAATAATAATAATAATAATCCAGTTAAGGTCCCAGCCTAGCAAGACTCCAAACAGAATTATTTACAGGTACTTTAGTAATAATTGAAAAGTCCAAACCCCTCTCTCTCATCTCCCATGTAATTTGGATGTAAAGAAAAGTTTGTGTTGAATGAATACGAAGTACTTTTATCGCTCCTACCTCTATCTACATTTCTGCATATGTAAATCTGATATCTCCACTATGTTCTACCTGTGGGCTTCACTGCAGATGGCATATCTTGGTTCATCAGTTCAGCTTTTGCAGTTAACAGATGACGTTCTAGCAGAGGGTGTGGCTATCATCATGGCAAGAAAACTATTGTTTATCACATAAATCAGGCCAGATGGCATACCATATGAACTATTTTATAAGGTGAAATAATAGCAACATTTCAAAAAACAAAAAGGATTTGCAACTCATACAGAAGTATTTTAATCCAATATAGTAACACAAAAATATTAACAAAAACAAACCAATGTAAAAACATAAACATCCAGACACCAGAGAAGTTTATGTATGCATTCTTGATCCATGTATTGAGTAGGGCTTTGAAGGGGTGTACAAGATTGAACCCTTGTCTTAGAACAAGACAGATGAAATAAGTCGAAGAAAAAGATAAACTTCTAAAAGCTATAGGGAACTAAAACATTAAATCAAAGAAAATGCAAAGAGAAACCAATAACCACTCACCATGCAAATGATAAATGCATCATAAGTACAATGAAATATTATACTTCATTTATCTGAAACTAAATCGCAGGTACATTATGCATAGCAAGCATCATCATATTTCCACTTCAACATGCATATGATGCAAATCAGAAGGATACAAGCTTTGGAAAGGGCCAGACTCCAGAGCAAAGGCTTTGCACAGACTCTTATCAAGATATGGCCACAATACGTGTAGACATAAGCTCAAAAAAACATCCTGTCAACATTCACTAGACCTTTGGAACCATTTTCAGAATAATAGAATTGTTTGCATCCCAAGATATGGCCACAATACTTGTAGACATAAGCTCAAAAAATCACCATGTCAACATTCACCAGAACTTTGGAACCACTTTCAGAATAATAGAATTGTTTGCATCCTTATTTGTTAAATGCTAGTCAATAATAAAATTCAGTTATGCGTGTCACTACAATGCACCTAGAATGACCTTGTAGTACCTTCATTAAGCACAATGACATTCAATTATGTGTGTGTAGATTGATAGAAAGATAAACTGCAAACAAGGGGCCAAACACTAATGCATAATATGCTCAAAAATCAAACTAAACAAAAAATCAAGAGAAATCGCAACTTTTTAGCTTCCTCAACAGCACTAACAGGGTATGGTGTACAAAGTAGAAAATCAAATTATACTAACTACCTTGAAAGAATTTGTTGTTCAATATCCATCTTCAAGGGAAAAGCAGACCCATATGTTTTTGCTAGAATATTACGCTTCATTTCTCTTTGCTGCTTCTGAGCCTAAATTTGGGATATAGCAAAACCAATGTTAGCACAAGCATATATCCATACAAACTACTATCATAAAAGATCCAGACATAACAATTTTCGCTGCAGAATCAAACGAAGAAAGTTGTCAATATCATCTGTTTCTTGCATTTCCTAGTAAAATCAAATCCAAGTGATATAATTATATACAGCAGACAGTAAAGTAAGATATATTTTGAAATAATATGAAACAAGCTCAACATACAGTTTGACTGGTTTTAATTTTAAAAAATTACATAAAAAGGACAAAAAAAGTTATAACCGTATTCGACTTCCTCGGGAATAGATTTCTACCATCGGTGTAATGTGTAAATCAATGAATGATTAAAGTAGCAGGTGCGGTTCTTTGACAGATGCAGAGTAAAAACTTATGCCATGCTTACAAAGGCTCACTTGTCCAGAGCACGGGTGTGAAATTTTAAAAATATGACCTATTCAAATAACAGTTTTCCATAGTTCTTCCTTTCCTTTCTTTGAACTTCGAATTGCAAAAATTCATCTATAGCATTAAAAATTTCCACTAAAGAAGTATCCAAACATTCTTTCAGGCCAAGTGACTGGCTTCCTTTTTCTCTAAAACAATGTTTTAAAACTCGGACTCAGACTTGGATTGACTCGGACCGATCTGATTTCAATGACTCGGTTTACAAAAAAAAAAAACATAAAATAATTAAATTATAATGAAAAAAAAATATTTTAAAGATTCCAAACCATTAGAGACAAAATATGCAAAGTTTGCACATCTATATACCATATAAGAGTGAATATATCAAAATTGCACCGAGTGCTATACATATCAGCAACAAAATACACGATCAATGAGACTCAAAATGGCCTCTAGAGTCCAGAAAACATGCTAATTGAGTAAGAAATGCAGATCTAATGTTGTTTGGCGATCTCCCTATTTTTTTGCTATAAATTTTGGAGACAGCATTCTATATATGGCAATGTCTTTTAGTGTGCAAAAATGATGCCGTACAAATGTGCCCTTGTCGTTCATAAGTTTTCTGTTTTCAGAATTGTGCAAACACTTGTGTTAATAATTCGTGGGTCTCATACAAAACTACTCTTTTAAAAAAATCCTCTTGAAGACTACCTAGGAATCAGGATTCATCCAATCCGCTTGAATTTTTTGAACTTGAACACAAATGAATCAATCTTGATTCTTCACCAATTATCTTCTTCAAATCAATTGAGATAACCTTACAACCTTCTTCTGATGCAAGTGTCTCTCTCCAAATAGTGAATACTGAATAGCTGAAACTCTTTGTAACCAAAATCTGTCTAGTAAAGATAAATATGTAGGAGCCCTCGAGTAAATTTTGACTTGAGTCAGCGCACGCCCAGGAGAGCGGGGGGGTGGGGGGTGGTCCTGCATCTAGTCAGCCAAGTAGGACCGGTTTGGTACCGAATCACCCGAGTAGGGCCAGTTTGGTACCGAACCAACTGAGTCATGCTCTGACTCAGCTGGTTCAGTACCAAACCATCCCACTGAGCCAAGTCACTGGCCGAGTCAACCCAGTCACCTATCAACTCAGACCGAGTTTTAAAACACTGCTCTAGAAAACATACAGTACAGTGGCAGGCCTGAAGTTTTTAATACCGATGATATTTTTCTAGACAAATATGATTATTTTTCTATAACTGGAGCTTTTCAAAGAAAATTGAAAAACAAGAAAAAGAATTTAATCTTTATTTTCCATGGACTGTTAATTTTTCCAGTGAAAAAGTGCAATCGCAATTGCTACAACAGCATCAAAAAAAGTTTGGGTGTTATTTGGCTATGCCAACATTAGATCTAAATTTTCCCAAAAAAAACATGGTGTTATTATGGAGAATTTTTCTTTTTAATGGAAGAAATCTTATGAATGCTTTACCCCGGCTCAGTTTCAAAGTTTACCAACAATACTAACATGCTTCTAAAAGTTTATCCTGGCATCTTCTAATATTTTGCCATGACTCCTGAAAATTTCTTTAAAATTGACAATGACAGCAGTAATCAAAGTAAAACATTTTTTATGATAATTTGGAATAATCTAACCTCGATTTTTTATGTAAATGTTGCAAACGAAGAATTTAAGTCTCCTTTCATCACTGTAACCTTTCAGTTGAAACTAGAAAGTTTTCTTAGATTCCAACCCCACCTTGCTTTCTTACTTAAGTTCTTTTCCATGCTGTCTCACTATCTTCTTCCTTTGATGTGCACTGCAATATTTTTTGCTGCCTACTTCCTTCCATGTTTTTGGATCTACTGTTTTCACTGTCGGCTGCTCCATGATTTGCTGTTCCGTTCTTACACTCCTCAATTTGAAAAAAAATTGAGCGAGTTTTGTTCTATTTTACCAGTAACAGTGTTTAGGTCTATTAACGTTTTTACTCTTTTTGTGAACTGCAGTTTAGGGAGCTTAAGTTCTTTGTCGGGCACCTGGATTTTCCAAAGGAGCTTGAAGACCATCATTGACCCAAGAATGCAACTCATTGTCATCCCTGTTTTCCTGCACCTGTCTGGCAACCAACAAAGTGGCTGCGAGAATCCACTTTTCATCTCTTAAGAACTTAGGACGTATCTTCCTATGTCATAAGTTAATCTTATTTACAATTTGACAATTTGATAGGATTGAACTAAGGACAACTGCAAGCGAAGTAGATTCTCATCTATTGGACGATAACTGCCTCTTCTATTATATATTAAGCACATACATTAGTCTTTAAACAACTTATTGGATAAAAACACTGTTTAGGTCATGAGAAAGCTGTAATATACTGCTACATTAAATTGATATATGTGTGTGTGTGTGTGTGTGTGTGTCAATTGGGTTTAGCCCGAGTGGTTTTAGCTGAGGGGTGTTTTCCCTCCCACCTAGGTTCAATTCCCACAAAACATGTCGAGCTCTTAAATGAGCAAGCTATCGAAAACAAAGTTACAAAAATCGTATCGGTCAAAAAAATGTCGGGGGTCCAAAAAACATCGTTTCGTATTTATCGCAAAAACATCGGCAAAATATCGGCAAACTTAAAAAAATACAAAAATACTCCTCTTTTTTTTAATTTTTGAAACATTTAAAGCAACAATAGCATCAAATAGACAGATTGCCACATGAATATGTAAAGAAAACTGATATAGAAGATATATAAGATGTGCAGTGATACATCACACATAAAAAATGAATCATGTCCTGAATCCTGATTCCCTAGTCATCAAAAAATATAATAAGTGTATCTCATGATCGTCACGACACATGAGTCATCTACCAATGAAATCAAATAAACTATCAATTCCCTCTGACTCTACCCCTTTTACGGGCAAAGGTAATCGCTGCAGAAAGTGATTTTCCTCTAGCACTAGGAGTACATGCCCTTGAGGCATGTGCACCTTGTACTGGAGTCGAACGTCCTCTAGAAGAACTAGAAGACCCTCGAGACTGATGTCCCCTAGAAGAAGGTAGAGGAGGTAGACTGCTAGTGCTACCACTGGGTCTATCTCCCTCTGACTGTGATTGTGGCTCTGTTGGTGGCACACTCACAGACTCGGCGTGAAACTGAATAACCTCTAGAGCATTATGATCCAGCTCCTCGGAGATACCATGATCATCATCACTATCCTCTAGCCAATCAAGGGCGGTCTCAATAACAGGTTCCTCGACCTCCACCCTCCATGCAACAGTGGTGTCAATCCCATCCAATGAAATGGCCTTCACATCAAGTTTTTTCTCAAGCTGCTTCACCCACAGCCTGAGATTGTAGTAGACGTAGACCAAATCATTAAGCCGTGGGGTATCCAACCTGTAGGAGGATCATAAAGTTAATTTATTTGAATGTAAAGGGCAGTCTCAATAACAGGTTCCTCGACCTCCACCCTCCATGCAGCAGTGGTGTCAATCCCATCCAATGAAATGGCCTTCGCATCAGGTTTTTTCTCAAGCTGCTTCACCCACAACCTGAGATTGTAGTAAACGTAGACCAAATCATTAAGGCATGGGGTATCCAACCTATAGGAGGATCATAAATTAACTTATTAGAATGTAAAGGAGCATAAAATTTAAATGACAATTTAATAATTTATAATTTTATAATGAATTTAAAATTTAATTTGAAATTCTCTAACCTGTTGCGCTTTTCGATGTGTATTTTTTCAAATACACTCCAGTTGCGCTCACAACAAGAAGAGCTACATGTTTGGATAAGCACCTGAATTTCCATCTTCTGTAGAATAGGTTGTTGAATTTTAATGAAGATTTGTACCTTGGACAAGTGGTTCCTATGGGTTTTTAAACTTTTACCTAGGAATGTGGTCCACAACTTAAAAGTGGGTCTTTTTCATAAAGTCACTTTATAAG
>ML795338.1:362002-374627 GCA_009831015.1 Picea engelmannii
TGATTTGCTGTTCCGTTCTTACACTCCTCAATTTGAAAAAAAATTGAGCGAGTTTTGTTCTATTTTACCAGTAACAGTGTTTAGGTCTATTAACGTTTTTACTCTTTTTGTGAACTGCAGTTTAGGGAGCTTAAGTTCTTTGTTGGGCACCTGGATTTTCCAAAGGAGCTTGAAGACCATCATTGACACAAGAATGCAACTCATTGTCATCCCTGTTTTCCTGCACCTGTCTGGCAACCAACAAAGTGGCTGCGAGAATCCACTTTTCATCTCTTAAGAACTTAGGACGTATCTTCGTATGTCATAAGTTAATCTTATTTACAATTTGACAATTTGATAGGATTGAACTAAGGACAACTGCAAGCGAAGTAGATTCTCATCTATTAGACCATAACTGCCTCTTCTATTATATATTAAGCACGTACATTAGTCTTTAAACAACTTATTGGATAAAAACACTGTTTAGGTCATGAGAAAGCTGTAATATACTGCTACATTAAATTGATATATATATGTGTGTGTGTGTGTGTGTGAATTGGGTTTAGCCCGAGGGGTTTTAGCTGAGGGGTGTTTTCCCTCCCACCTAGGTTCAATTCCCACAAGACATGTCGAGCTCTTAAATGAGCAAGCTATCGAAAACAAAGTTACAAAAATCGTATCGGTCAAAAAAATGTCGGGGGTCCAGAAAACATCATTTCGTATTTATCGCAAAAACATTGGCAAAATATTGGCAAACTTAAAAAAATACAAAAATATTCCTTTTTTTATATTTTTGAAACATTTAAAGCAACAATAGCATCAAATAGACAGATTGCCACATGAATATGTAAAGAAAACTGATATATAAGATATATAAGATGTGTAGTGATACATCACACATAAAAAATGAATCATGTCTTGAATCCTGATTCCCTAGTCATCAAAAAATATAATAAGTGTATCTCATGATCGTCACGACACATGAGTCATCTACAATGAAATCAAATAAACTATCAATTCCCTCTGGCTCTACCCCTTTTACAGGCAAAGGTAATCGCAGCAGAAAGTGATTTTCCTCTAGCACTAGGAATACGTGCCCTTGAGGCATGTGCACCTCGTACTGGAGTCTAACGTCCTCTAGAAGAACTAGAAGACCCTCGAGACTGATGTCCCCTAGAAGAAGGTAGAGGAGGTAGACTGCTAGTGCTGCCACTGGGTCTATCTCCCTCTGACTGTGATCGTGGCTCTGTTGGTGGCACACTCACAGACTCGGCGTGAAACTGAATAACCTCTAGAGCATTCTGATCCAGCTCCTCAGAGATCCCATGATCATCATCACTATCCTCTAGCCAATCAAGGGCGGTCTCAATAACAGGTTCCTCGACCTCCACCCTCCATGCAACAATGGTGTCAATCCCATCCAATGAAATGGCCTTCGCATCAGGTTTTTTCTCAAGCTGCTTCACCCACAGCCTGAGATTGTAGTAGACGTAGACCAAATCATTAAGCCATGGGGTATCCAACCTATAGGAGGATCATAAAGTTAATTTATTTGAATGTAAAGGGCGGTCTCAATAACAGGTTCCTCGACCTCCACCCTCCATGCAGCAGTGGTGTCAATCCCATCCAATGAAATGGCCTTCGCATCGGGTTTTTTCTCAAGCTGCTTCACCCACAACCTGAGATTGTAGTAGACGTAGACCAAATCATTAAGGCATGGGGTATCCAACCTGTAGGAGGATCATAAATTAACTTATTAGAATGTAAAGGAGCATAAAATTTAAATGACAATTTAATAATTTATAATTTTATAATGAATTTGAAATTCTCTAACCTGTTGCGCTTTTCGATGTGTATTTTTTCAAATACACTCCAGTTGCGCTCACAACAAGAAGAGCTACATGTTTGGATAAGCACCCGAATTTCCATCTTCTGTAGAATAGGTACCTTTGCGCCATAGTTTTCCCACCAAGTATCTACAACGAATTAGAGAAACATAAGAGAAGACAATGATTTAGTTTAAAACAAAGAAACAACTTAAGAAGATCAATGATTAATCTGATAAATTGAAATTTGAAAAATGAATTTTGAAACTTAAAAGTTAAAACAAGGTGAAACTTACTTGGCATTATGTTCTTCCTGTCATTTATGGCCATCTCAAACCTAAATAAGCCAATGGACCTCTTATAGAGTTCCAACTCTTGGGAAAGCTCTAATCGGTCAACTGCACTTGGCACCATCCTCGGGACACACTCAAAGAAGCCAGACATGACCTTTGAATCAAACCTGAAGCCATAGGTGTAAGAGAATGCATGGTTGAGGTATAACCTTGTAGCATGAATGGCGCGATGGAGTGTGTTGTTCCATCGGTCATCAATCACCCTCCATATCATTTCTTTTCTCTTATGCCCTTGATCCCCCTTGTCCACATAATAAGCACAAATGGACTCTTTGGCCCTATCCATGGCCTCATATAGGTAGAGCCCATTACGGGCTTGTCCCCGTCGACTAAGCGAAGAACCTT
Source organism: Picea engelmannii (assembly GCA_009831015.1). Taxonomy (NCBI): domain Eukaryota; kingdom Viridiplantae; phylum Streptophyta; class Pinopsida; order Pinales; family Pinaceae; genus Picea; species Picea engelmannii. The sequence continues at coordinate 364,506 of ML795338.1, forward strand.
TACCAAAGGTTCATTGATGGTGCACACCTCCTTCACCACATCCCAAAAGCTCTCTTGGTATGCAACTAGCCTCATAATGGCTTGCCCCTTTTGTTTACTGCTAAATGATAAAGCACGCCACTCAGGTGAAAGGAACATTGCCTGCAATTCCCACCTATAATTCAAGAGAGACTGAAGAGAAATAAAACTAGTGGCAAAGCGTGTGATGGCAGGACGCACCAACTCTTTGTCACCTGTGAATTTTCTCATCAAGCTAAGTACAGAAGCATGATTGTATATGAATTTTGTGATGCTCCTCACTGAATCAATGGCATTCTTGATCCAATCAATCTTTCCCATATCCTCTAACATCAAGTCAAGGCAATGAGCGGCACAAGGAGTCCAAAACAGTGTAGGATACCTGGACATATTTATCCTACCAGCAACCACATAATTTGCAGCATTGTCCGTTATGACTTGGACAATATGCTACGGACCTACCTCTTGGATGAACCCATCCAACAAGTCACAAAGTAATGCCGCATCCTTAACATGTGCATATGCATCCACAGATTTCATAAACATTGTCCCCATGGGACAATGAACCAAGAAACTAAGAAGGGTCCTACCCTTCCCATCAGTCCAACCATCTGACATCACCGTGCATCCTGTGAACTACCATGAATCTTGAAGCTCCTGCAACCTCTAAGTGCAATCGGCCTTTTCATTTTGAAGTATGGGCCCTCTCAACTCCTCATAAGTGGGGGGCTTATACCCCGGGCCAACAATAGCAACAGCCTCAAGCATGGACACATAAAATGGGTTCCTGGCAAAATTGAATGGAATATCACTCCATAAAAGGCATCTACCCACAATTTTGTCAGCTTCTTCTTTCTCTTTTTTTTTCAACATGGACATAGACAATTGTGCACCGGGTGTGGATCTTGGCACAAAAAATTGTGATGTTGTTGTAGGCATTACAAACTATGAGGAGTGGATCTCACTAGATTCCACTCACATTGCCCCAAGAGTGTGTGTGCTTGACTTGGATCTTGAAGCAATTTCTTTTTTCTTGGCTTCTACGTACTTTTTGTTTTCCACATAGTCTTCAAGTGCTTTTGTGGCCTTCACAACGAGTTTTGGGCTTGAAATGGGACAAATCTCCACCTCATGCCCTGGAATTTTCACATGGTGGTATTTTAGCTTGTATACCCCACCGGTCATTCTTTTCCCACATAGATTGCATGAGAGATATTGTCGATTCCCTGGATTAACAGGCTCACCATACTCCCAGAATGGATCCAATGACTTTGGCATCTTTAATATGGAAATATATGAACCTAGGGCAAAAAAAAATCGTTTTTTAGCATGTGTTATTGATGAAAAAATGAAAATTTTAAAATCAGAGATAAATCAATTATGTATCTAGCATTCAAACTTGGTTTTGAACCCAAAATAGACACAAAAAAAATTTAACTACTTTACATTGACCTAGGGCATAAAGTTACCAATTGATATGTAACAAACTAAATTAATCCTTCCTATGGAACGGGATAAAATTCAAACAGAATAAGTCATTTTATTTTACAATGTTTCATGAAGAATACTTCATAGGATAGAAAAATGATTTTAGATCAAAAAGGAAGTAGGCCAAGGACAATCCCTTTGGAACTAGAATTCATAAATTGGCTATTTTTTCCAGCTTCCTCAAAAAAATRTCTGTAAAATTGCAAGATAAGATAATATTATTGATGTCCAACAAATGACTRCAAAAGTAGGTCAATGAGACTAACAAGTACAATCCAACGAAAATACAATGTAGGAGTGCAAAAGGGACTCCTAGATCAATACTAAAAGTAAAAAGCAAAAGAAGAGAAAACTAACTAGGAACTATAAACTTCTTGTCCAACAAAAAGATATAAAAGAGTATAGAGATCATCATAAATAAGAGGTTCAGAGACCGAGGATAGATAAGATAATACTTCATAGGATAGAAAAAATGCTTTTAGATCAAAAAGAAAGTAGACCGAGGACAATCCCTTTGGAGCTAGAATTCATAAATTGGCTATTTTTTCCAGCTTCCGCAAAAAAAAATCTATAAAATTGCAAGCTAAGATAATATTATTAATGTCCAATAAATGACTGCAAAAGTAGGTCAATGAGACTAACAAGTACAATCCAACGAAAATACAATGTAGGAGTGCAAAAGGGACTACTAGATCAATACTAAAAGTAAAAATCAAAAGAAGGGAAAACTAACTAGGAACTATAAACCTGTTGTCCAACAAAAAGATATAAAAGAGTATAGAGATCATCATACAATAAGAGGTACATAGACTGAGGATCTCGGTGTTGCATAGGAGAGGAAAAGAAATTTTTAAGCCCTACAAGTCTTGATGACCTTGGGTGAGCGAGGGGACCTAGGTACAGGGTAGCTATCATAGTCGTCAATCACTACGAAAGGGTCGATTCTCTAGAGGATGATATCCGCCAATGAGTGACCGGCACTAAGGGCACCCAGTTGTACGATCTTGAGGAGGGTGGATCACTGAACAAGGGTGACCCACTCTCCTACCATCCAAGGTCAAGGGAAAGAAACTCTCAATAGAGGCTTGGCCGCTTGGCTAAAACTAGGGCGTAGTCTGATGGTCGAGTGTACTCTAGCTCCAAGTCCATCTAGAACTAGTCCATTTGTTAGTCTAGTTATGTGTGATTTGTGATTTGTGATTTGGAACAACTCATTACAGTTGTTGACAATGTAAGTCAACCACTAGAAGGGGGGAGGTCGTAAAGAACCCAAAGAGAAGACTCGAGGGCTCACCAATCTAGAATCATAGGTACCCAAAATCTCAACATGTATGATGTCACATGTTGCCCCGATTAGACCAAGCAACCAAGAAGTAAGAAGTGATCCTCCTAAAAGCCCTAAGCCAAGATGGGGACTGTAAAGACTAAGATTTGTATCTAAGCACTTCTCCCATGAAAAGAGCAAGACAACTTTAGTAGGGGTATCAAAAGAAAGTGGAGCCAAGATAATTTTATTAATGTCCAACAAATGACCACAAAAGTAGGTCAATGGGATTGTTGAGTACAATAGTGCCAATACAATGTTGGAGCGCAAAAGCGGGTTCCTATATATAGCAAGATGCAGAATGTAAAACATTGATCTAAGCTAAGACCTGAACACTAAACACTGATAGCAGAAAGTGGATCTAGAAGAAAATGGATCCAAAACCCAAAATACAAAAGCACCCACATGTTGACATATGTTAAAATGAGTTCTCCTAACATGCAAGGCCAAATGGAGGAAACTCCATATAGATAATTGTCTGAAGGATGAGTTGGAAGAAGATCTAGACTATGCATAATGTTCTTGCTTGGAAGAGGCAACCATTGTTGAGGCTTGGACAAACCCGTTTGACTGTTGCTATGGTACCTAGAAATGCACACTCGCCTCATCCCACCCTCACCCTCATGAGATTAGGGGTAGGGGGGAGATGACAATGTTGTTGGAGTTCACAGGAAGTAGAGATGGCTCCTCGAGGCCTTATCTAGAATCAAAAGTAAGGTTGCTATCAATCTATCTCTCAGTACCATTGGCAAACGGTAGCACCGTAAAAAAGGAAGTTATCATCCTAATGGAGATTGGTTTAAGCAGTGGCTAGAGGATCTAGGAACAAAGTCCAAGCGTCTCCATCATGTATAAAGCTAGGCATATTTGGTCAAGATACAAGAAGAAACTAGAGGGGGCTTGTGAGTCCCTAAATAGACGATGAAACCCCTTTGATATTGTAATAAATGGTGCCTTGAAATATGAAGTGTTCCTCTATCTCAACCACCCAAAGATGGCACATCTAGCAAATCCTATCTGATTGGCTAAGATAGTGCTTGGCCTCCATCTGAAATCTATCTAAACCTACTCTCAACTACCCCAAAGGAGTAATAAGAGCATGTAACCAATGACAGCATGTGTAAGAAAGTCGATCAATGAGGCCATCCTTAAACTCCATGAATTGCTCTAAATAGCGAGCCATCTTCAAATAGCGAACCATTCAAATAGTGGATCTGTCCAAGACTCAAGTGACCTATATAAATTGTTTGCATATGTCGTCTTGTCTCCTAAGCGATCTTCTTCAACTCATCCCTAGTAGATAAGAGATGCCTAGTTGCATCGAGGGAGTATTTGAACAATGGGAGGAGGTCCATTGAGATACCTACATACTCCAAGAGATCTAAATCTCGATAAAAGCAACGAAAATGACCACAAATCCCATAGTAGAAAGGGCATCTAAAAATGAGGTGCATCTCCATCTCTAGTTCCTAAAGGTGGCAAAGTTGGCCAGACTTGTCCCAACGCAAGTATGTGGTGATCAATCTTTATCCTTCCTAAGTCCATGGCATCTCAGAAGAAACAGACCTTGGGAGATCCTGAGAGCATGCATCCAATGTCTTTGCATGTATTAGGGGCGATTGATGGGGCCATCTTGCAACTCTAGTAAATGGTCCAAGTAAAAATCCATCTTCGAGCCAAGGAGCTCTAGTGGTATGGCCTTGATGTACAATTTGTAGATGTGCTCTTGGATGCTCCAATTCAGATCCTACTTAAATAACAACAACTAGCCTAGCTCGTCTAAAGAGTAATTGAAAGGAGGTAGGCAATCTAAAGAGATGATCACCAACAAGAGAAGATAAGACGCCTCTGCATACCACCCACATGCTCATCCAAAGGTACAAGCTAAGGCGATCGCCTCAAAAGAAAAAGTGTCAGCAAATACCTATCCCTTTTGGTTGCAAAGTCCCCAAACATTTGAACTTTGTGTAGAAAAGAGACCAGATGATAGATGACCTCAAATCGAAAAGAATGAGTATTGAACTCCATCTTAACAACGGTTTAGGGGACTGTGCACTTGCTTGCGATGATGTGCCTGAGAAGAAGGCTCTGGACTCTCTCAATCTCAACCCAATGGATCTATAGCAAACTTGGTCCCCAAATCTCTAAACCATAGAGGACCATAAGCCCGATGACCAAATCCAAGATTCAAAAGATTATATTCATTCAAATTGTATAAAAAAATATTAAATATTAGGACACTCACTTTAGATCTCCAAATCGATATACTAGCAATTGCCTCTAGTTGTGCAAAGGAATGTTGATATAACATGTTGTGTTAGAATATATATATATATATATATATATATATATATATATATATATATATGTGTGGTTGGAATATTTAATGGCATAGTTTGACAAGAGTATGATTTTATTTGTTTAAGATCTTGAATCTTCCATTGATTTGAAGCCAATCCTTATTTGTTTAAGATCTTGAATCTTATGTGGGTTTGAAGCCTATCCCTACATATCACACAAAAATATAGATACTAAGATTCTATTGCAAATCCAAACATATACAAAAGACATCAAATAACAAATGCAAATAAGTAGGGTTAAAACTAACACGATGGCGATAGCATTCAAATGAAACATAATAGACAACAATCAGAAAGACACTATAAATAAGAAAAGGAATATCAAAATCTAAAAGTCAAGGATACAACTTGAAAAAAAGAAGCATATGGTGAAAAAATAATTGCAAACAATGACCAATGGAGTTTCTAAGGATATAAAATTCAAAGACCTTTGAAGTTGAACTCGAAACAACATCTTTTGAAAGTTTCTTTGCTTTATAAAAAAATCAAACAAAGGGCATACAAGATCAAAAACTCATTCTTGTGCCTTCTAATTTTCTTCTAAAAGGAGCATAGAAAAGAAGCAAATTCACTGGCTTCAAATAGTTACTGTGTTTACAATGAAACATCTTCTACCATCACTCCAATTTGTTAACACAAGTCCAAGTTCAATTATTCCATGCTTGATAATAATGAAAGGATGTTGCCAATAGCAACATTGTTGCATGCATGCTCCCCTGTCAATGTTGACCTTGAAAATGTGGAGAAGTTGATCTAGCCACTATGGAATTAAGTGGTTGTTCAACTATAATGGATGAATTGCTAAATGTTCATGAGCAACTGAGCCTTCACCTCATAATTGAATTCATTATAACATTTAACCACACCGACATCATGATACCAAGGAATATTGAAGCAAATCTTTGAGTTTTGAATCCCCGAGCTTCAAAGGACACAAGCTTGAATAGACATATTTTGGGATCTTAAGATCTAAATCCCTCAAGATGCTTCATTGTGAACAAAGCCAAAAGGAAGTAAACCACACTAAAACAAAAAAGAATCAAGCCTTCAAGAGAAAAAAAATAGAAGAAAACCAAAAAAGATTGCAAGCTTGAAGGAAATTGCTAGGAGTTATTAACAGAATAAAAATTACAAATATCCAAAATATAGAATAAAACCCCTTATAATATCAAAGTACCCATGTAATTTGTGTTTCTTTGGAGTTTTGAAATGGTTGTATTAGAATTGCTATAATTATGGTGATCTAAGGTATTTTAAAAATTATATTTAAATTGGTATAAAGGTGGTTTTTAACAAATTGCATGCACTAAAAGCGTTGATAATTGGTTGTCATGTATATGACATTGATGATAATTAGAATCTTAATTACCAACTGTGATGGACAAATGGCAATGCAATCCTTCAAGGAAGGGCTCTAATTTTGTCCATTTGAGATCCTCCAAGTGGACAACAACTAGTGAACACCACATGACATTTAAGCTTGTGCTTGTACACCATCTACTCATGTCTCAATGTTTTGTTGAGTTGGACTGCACTCACATGTCTATAAAAAATGGGTCTTATAAAACTCCTTCCTATAAGTATCCATCAATTTGTTCATTTTCATTCAAAGCTAGCAAAGACAAATACATGAAAGGTGGTGGTTGTAGTCAAGGAAAAGAACAAAGCGGCGAAGCGACCAATGTATGAGGCACTGGGGATGAAAGAAGCGTAGACAATGTAGGGGATTTTGGCCTCCAATTTGAAGTGGTGGTTCCACAGCCCCTCAACCTACTAGCACTTAATGCCTCTGCTCACTAGCCTCTACATCCACACTCATTTCTCCTTCTCCCTAACTCCATCTTTGCACTCGAACATGAACAAATTCAGTAGCATCAGAAAACCTACCAAATACCATGTATTAAGTTGAAGGGAAGATGAATAGTCTTCAATTTCTGTCACTAATTAATGGTGAATATACCATCCAAAGCAGCCAACCAATAGTGAGACATTTGCAATTAAAAAAATTGTGAAAGGGTGGGATTGTAATATGTATATACCTATATCTAACACCAATAACTTCAAGCACACCCAATTTAAACCATTCTCACAATACCAAAATTGATAACATAGAGACGAGAGGCACATGAGTCAAGTTCAAATAACCACTTGTAGAATTGTGAGCTCCATGAGATGATATCCCCTTGCACAATCTCTGAAAATCGTAGCATGCCCATCAATAGCAAGAGGTGTGTATTCGTCTTGGATATGCTCAATGCTCCTACCAGAGGATTCTGTTAGTTTTACCTATGATTGCTCGATCATTGTTCTTTCTCCAACAGAGATAGTGTGCTCTAGCAAAAATGGTGTGCTTCAGCACTCTTACCTCAGTTTGTGTGCAACAATGTGAATAAGGGCATTGTGATAGAGAATTTTGTGTGTGTGAGGTGCATGCAATGCCCTCCTCTACTTTTGTTTATGTTTAGTCAATCAGCTATATTTAGAAGTTGAGATTTTCTTAATTTAGAAAGTTTTTATCTTTAGCAACAATTCTATTTTTAGTAGGGCACATGCTCTAGTTAGTTAGGTGTCGTTTTTAGGAAAAATTTCCAATGCAAACGTGGGCACACTTCCCTAGTATATTTTTAGGTTCATTGAGTCTATTTTGACCATAACCTCTCATCTATAAAGAAGGCTGTGTGGGTGAGTTATTAATAGTTTAGTAAGTGAGTGTGTTTAGGAGTTGAGCTAGTTGCATTGCATTCCCTGTTTTTGAATTAATAAAACAATGATGCGATTAACAGCCCAGTTGTATATTTATTATTCATATTATTAGAGCTTTTGAGTAGAAAAATTAGTGATCGGAGCTTACGGTTTTGGGAGTAGCTTCAATTTCAGTTCCTAGTAGTTTAGGGTTTCAATTTTTTGAGTGCTAATCTGTATATCATGCTCCGAAGAATTTAATATGGTATCAGAGAGGCAGATCTAAAATCTTCCAGGATTGCATGAATGGATAGGGTTGCTACCTATGAGCTGGAGATGACAAAGGATTTCAGTGAGTGTGATTCACATGCTTCAATGATTGATACAATCTGAACTTGTGGGAGGTTGCAGGGTGGGATGCCTTAGTGCTCTAGTGATCGTTTAGAGAGCACTTCCAACTTTACACCTTGGAAGTGATCGTTTAGAGAGCCTTTAATTTTTTGTGGAGACGACGCTTGCAACTCCTATTGATGTTGCTCTGATGGTCGAACAAAATAAAAAGGCGACCAAGGCAAAGTGAATAATCATAGATTCAGTGTAAGACCAATTGATCCTTCACATCAAACAAAAGAAGACAATGAAAGAGATGTTAATGTAAGACCAATTGATCCCTCACATCATACAGAAGAAGACGATGAAAGAGATACAATGCCTAGATCAATATGTACCAAAGTGTGAATATTTCCTGCAAGATGCTACTAAAGATCGAGCTCACTGCCACACACATGAGTTATACTGACATTACGGCCTGCTATCTTATGAAGATCACTGAGCTTCGAGAGCAGCTCAGTGCTATCGAGGTGAAGGTTGGTGCCCATGACAATGCATGGATTCGCTTCATCTTGGGACCTGTTTGTTCAAGGTGTGTTAACCCAATTTTCTGCACCTTCGATCAGATCTGAAATAGAATGAAATTTGCACAGAAAATGGGTTAATTTTAGGAAATCTACCCCTAATGTGTCACGGACAGAATCCTCCCCTTTTGGGCTGATGCAAGCCAACATGGGGGGCAGGTCCATTGGTCTCGATTTTGCTGTCCGCTACCTGTAAAGTCTGCAAACAAAATAATATAACAGCAGCAAATAAAGAGAGCTACAGCTGCTTTTAGGTAGCCAACAATTCAGAAAATATGATATTAAAATATTTGGTGAGAAACCTACAGTCTTTAGCTCAAAAGCAGCAAGTAAAAATGTGCTGAAAGCGATACCAAACAGCAGATTTAAGCCCAAATTATATGCTGATAACTTCTGAAAATTACACAGTTCACAAAGCTAAAACACCCAGAAAACAAGAAGGCCCGGTACAAGCACATCAAGCTTTTATTTCTGCAGGTGTAAAGAGGCTGTTTGCACCAAGGAAACAAGTACAAAAAAGGTGTAGTAGTGATCCCTGCATACAAAACAGAAGCTAGAAAGAGAGAGAAGAAGAGAGAATTCTGAAATCTAGAGATACTGAAGTAGAAGATCCAACCCCTTGACAATGAAAAGCATTTGTATATATAGAGTCTCAATGAGGATGACGACGCCTTGAGTTAGGTGTGGAAAGGTGGGGTGCTCCCCTTGATTGTGGAGAGAGTGGAGTGTGAGGAGGAGAGAATATAGGAAGAGTGAGAGTTGGGAGAGAATTTAGGAGGTAGGTGAGGTAGGTGAGGGGGGACGCCTTGGATTAGGTAAGAGGAAAATGGTAGGCGCCCCCCTCATGAGGATGGTGCGCCCCCTTGAATGAGGGAACAATGGAGAGAAAAGGGGAAATGGGGACTAAAGTTAGGGAAGGTCGGAATTTGGGAGATAAATAAGGGATTTAGTGGGTGAGGAAAATAAATGGGGAGAGAAAAAAGGTAGGCACCCCTTTAGGAGAGAGAAAAAGGTGGGCGCCCCCTTCCTCATGACTCATTCATCCAACCAAGTGCCAACTCATCCAAGTGTTCCACCAATCTGCCACATGTCATTTCCGGAGACTGCCATGTGTCACCCAGCATGGTGACCACCCCTGTTAAAAATAGACATTGCCAAAAATAGACATGCCCAAAAATAGCAGTGTCCCTAAAAAATCGGAAATACCTCAAATGTGTAGGAGACCACCAAGAGACGACTGCCCAAAATAGCATGTGTAAAAATAGACACTACCAAAAATAGAAAGTCTTCGGAAATCAGTGGAAATATACTCATAGGATTCGATTTTCTGAAGGAA